>JAIGNY010002409.1:0-5000 GCA_020152595.1 Chiridota heheva | reverse complement strand
CTGCAGATATGTTGGGGGAAAAGTGCTGACTAGTTTTCTGACTTATGTTGTGTGGCTTTGTGCGATTTTCCAATCAATGGGTTTGTAGAAGATAGTATCCAAGATCTGACTCATAACTTCTATAATGTAGTCTTTTCTTTGTTTGAATTACTATGACGCCTCCTTTGTCTGCAGGTTGAATTACTATATCGCCATTGCACTTGAGTGTTGAAATTGTATAAAGCTGTGCTTCTGTAATGTTGCAACGGTGGATCTTTTTTGCTTTTGAGTGAGTGAAGAAAATTGTCTAGATGTGATTGCACTTTGTTAACGAATGAGTCGAACGTTTTGGCTTTCTGCAGGGATGGGGGAGAAGGGAACTGTGACGTTTTCCGGAATGGGTCCGATGGTGTTTTTCCCTTGCCTTTATCGTTGAGCTCTGATGATTCAAAAAATTCTGCCAAGCACATTAAGCGACAAAATTCGCTGATGTCTTGCTATAGTTCAATTTCTTTGAGTTTGTGGTGGGGCTGGAAAGTTACTCCAAACCGGAGTATTTCGTGTTCAGCTTCGGTGAGAGTGTGTTTACAGTATTTGAAGTGTCCCCGGCAGTTATAAAGTTATTGTGGTTCAGCAGGTTGAAGAATGAAAGTAAGTTCCTCAAATGAGGATGTCCTTGTTTTTTTTAAGTAGTGAAGAATCTTCTATAAGTTCTGAGAGTTTCTTCTCCTTCCGTTTAAAACATTGAAGTTGATACTGATTGAAGCTTGATTGAAGGAAAGATTTTACTTCCTCTTTGTAACCCCTTGGCCAGCGCTTCTTCCATGTGTTGTCATTTATGTCAGTAATAAGAGTGTTGCTTCGAATACGCCAATTTCAGTGCATGATTGCGTAGTTTCTTCAATGTTGTTGCGCATATCTTATTTGACGTTCCAGAGTTGGTGGTCATTGTCATCGGGTTTTTTTATAGACGGAAGCCTCTTGTAATCCAATTCAGCTTCTTACAGGGTAGGGTGTTAAAAAGCATATGGTGGGTCTTGTTTGTGCAATTTGATAAATTAATCTTTCTCTTGGTCTTAAGACGTGGATTGAAGCGGCATCTAAAACTGGTAGTGTAGTCATTGTATGATTGTCCACATGTTGGCAGGCAAAATAGAAAGGGGCTGCCTTCGAGCGTAAACAGGAGTAGCGTCAAAAAGTTCAGAAAATGTGGGGTCGCTTTTAAGTGAAGAATACGCTATCTTAATATCCTTAACCAGAGGTTCTATTTGTGGATTGAGGCTGGTTACAAGAGGGGTGCGTATGGGAGAGGGTTCCCTGGGACAATACACTAGCAAAAGATTCCTGTTTAATGGCTGTACGCGGCAAAAGAAGCGTAGCAGCAGCTAAAGGGAGAGCCTCTAGATTTAAAATACCTAAACAAATTAGTCGCATTACTGATGAATAAGTTATTACTTAAGCATATACGTCTGTACCGCAAGAATTGGCTGTAAACAATTGATTGCTTAAGGTGTTGTGGATGGAAACTATTGTAGTTGAGGTATGTGTGTCTACCTGTGGGTTTAGTGTATACTGATGTTTCTATGACCCGGTCAACTGGCCAAAGAGATGAAAAAAGGGTCATCACCGAAGGCCGGGCAAAAAGTCCCACATTTTCACTTCCTTCGCCCTCCCGAAAAGAATTAAGTTTCCACCCCCCCCCTCACCTTAGACGTAGATCTGCGCCCCTACCACACACTTATTATTTTCAGTTTGACTTTTACACAAGAGGGCACAGACCTTCGCAAGGAGGGGATACTGTCCCCATGCCCCATGCTGACCACTGCTCTGGCCTATATCACCTTTTTTGTGCTATCTCTGAAAATTTGTTATCAACATGTCACAATTTTATGTGATATTGCCAATAAGGCACATGCTGTCCATGTGTGATGTTGTCATGAAAGACATCTCGAAGCAGGGAGTGCCATTGCTCCTGCTCGAAGACTCACGACCAATGTAGTTCGAAAAGTTGCTGTGTCCAGCCAGTGAACAAAGTTAGTGAAATTTCGGAAAAGCAGAACTTTTTACCCGAATTTCCGAATATTTAGCCCAAAATTGTCAATCTGTTGGACCTATTTATGAAGAAATGTCCAAATTATATATATATATATATATATATATATATATATATATATATATATATATATATATATATATATATATATATATATATATATATATATATATATATATATATATATATATATATATATATATATATATATATATATATATATATATATATATATGTATGTATATATATATATATATATATATATATATATATATATATATATATATATATATATATATATATATATATATATGTATATATATATATATATATATATATATATATATATATATATATATATATATATATATATATATATATATATATATATATATATATATACATACATATATATATATATATATATATACATACATACATACAGATATATATATATATATATACATATATATATATATATATATATATATATATATATATATATATATATATATATATATATATATATATATATATATATATATATATATATATATATATATATATATATATATATATATATATATACACACTTCTTTGGAAACGTTATATTGATGATAGTTGGGGTCTGTGGAATGCAGGGGAAGAAGCTTTTAATATTTTCATTGATATATTAAACTCATTATTTCCTAATGAATTAGTTTACTTTTGAATATAGTCAAACCAAGGTCAATTAGTTGGATATTACTATTTCGTTATGTAATAGTTTTTTTACAAACTAACTTATTCGTAAATCCTTCTTGCACCGACTCACTGTATCTTGACTACAATTCTCATCATAATAACTCAATAAAAGACAACACACCCTTCTGCCAGGCATTAAGAATAAGGACTATTTGTTCAAATAAAGCAGTGCAGATAAAGAACTTTAAACTTTACAAACCAATCTGAATAATAGAAACTACCCACCTGTCAAAGTCAATGAAAACATTAAGAAAGACAAAACTATTCCAACAGTCCCTTCTAAATAAAAGTAAAGGAAAGAAAAGAAATTAAATTCTGGCCTTACTGCCCTGTTAGTTGTATCGGAGATTGCCCCCACTACAAAAAATTATCAAAAAGTATTTCAATATACTGCATTTGTCGGATAATCTCCGTACAGTTTTTCCAACACCTACCAGATTTATTTTTAGACAACCACCTAATCTTAAAAAGATCCTGGTTTGGGCAAAAATCCAAGAAGATGCCAGTTTCCACGGGTTGCTTCAAATTCCACAAGCAGAATTGAGTTACACGCATCTGTCTTAAAGAGGCCACTACTTTTCAAAGTTTCTATTCGGGACAAACATTCAAAATCGTTGGTTCTTTAAATTGTCTTTCCATGGGGGTTATTTACCTTATTAATTGTGAAGACTGTGGTAAACAATATGTAGGAGAAACAGGGGATGAACTCCACCAAAGACACAATGAGGCCACAGACGAGAGTTCAAAAGGATAAATTCCTTAGGAAAACATTTCACCACATCTTGCAAAAACTTTGAATTAATAGCCATTCAAGCAGTCCCTAACTTAAAACAAATCCCACACAGAAGCTAAAGAATTGTACTGGATACAGCAATTAGAGACCTTTTCTCCAAAGGACACTAAAACTTTTAAAAAAAATCAATAGGCATTCAACTTACACTTTTAAATGTCAGATGAGTGTATATAAGCTTTTAGATTCACTAGCATTTTAAGACTTGAAAAAGGAAAATTTACCTTCCTGAAATTTTAAAATATTTTAAGTTTAGCATAGCAAGGTTTAACGTCTCGTAAGCATCCAGTCCTGGATATCATATCAAGATGGCCATGGCTTTTGATAATCAGTTGTGAACCCACTCATTGCAGACCCACCAGGATTCGAACCCGGTACATGCAGGTGAGAGGACAAAGCCATAAGCACTACACCACGGAGGCCTGTTAAGATAAGTTCAGTTTTTGTTTTGATTTTTCAAGTGTTTATACAGCCAAGTTTTCCTTTATATTTTTCAACTATATATATATATATATATATATATATATATATATATATATATATATATATATATATATATATATATATATATATATATATATATATATATATATATATATATATATATATATATATATATATATATATATATATATATATATATATATATATATATATATATATATATATGTATATATATATATATATATATATATATATGTGTATATGTATATATATATATATATATATATATATATATATATATATATATATATATATATATATATATATATATATATATATATATATATATATATATATATATATATATATATATATATATATATATATATATATATATATATATATATATATATATATATATTATTCAAATGTTCCAGTGGAGAACTGCATTCACACATTTCACACCATCTCTCTCTCTCTAGCACTGGCCTAAATGTTGACTCTGCACAATTACTCTCTCTTATGTGCTTTTTTCTTATTGGCCTAAATGTGGAACTGCCCTCTATGCTATTTCCATATTGCTCAACAACACTTCAACTGCTAAATCAACCAGTTTTTCTACCTCTATCAAACTAAAAACAGGAGTTATTGCAGAATTTGTCATGGACATGATTTTATGATATCTCTTTTGCCTGTACTTTGCTCTATATTTTATTCTTTAACATTTTTGCACAATATTTTCCAGTCCATTCCACATTTAGGTCGTTGCACATATAGACCAATTGGCCTAAATATGGACTTTCATGAAAAACGGAAATTTACCCCAAATAGCAAAGAGTAAAGAATATAATATTCTTTATCATTCTTCATATAACCATTCCAAAATTCCCACCTTCATAGGCCTAAATTTGACATAAATAAACAAAGTTGCATGTTATGTAGTCAACCTCATTTTTTGGTGAATTTGGGTGAGCTAACCCTAACTTTTTT
>JAIGNY010002408.1:0-28640 GCA_020152595.1 Chiridota heheva | reverse complement strand
AAGGAATCAGCGGTGTCTGCCCTTGGCCGGAAGGTCTGGGTAATCCGTTGAACCTCTTCGTGATTGGGATAGGGAATTGTAATTATTTCCTTGAACGAGGAATTCCTGTGCAAAGGCGAGGCATCATCATGCTGATTACGTCCTTGCCTTTGTACACACCTCGCCCGTCGCTACTACCGATTGAATGGCTTAGTGAGATCCTCGGATCGGCCGCCGGGTCGGCTGGCCTGGGTTCGCCAGTTCCGATCCTACGCCGAGAAGATTTATCAAACGTGATAATTTAGAGGAAGTAAAGTCGTAACAAGGTTTCGCAGGTGAACCTGGGGAAGAATCTGGCTTACCATATCGTATTTTTGACTCAGAAAAGCCCCGCCCGACATCTGAGAAAGGTTCACACTAATTGGTCAGTCTGTCAGCGGAACAGCAGGTGGGTCGCGTTCGCGTGCCCCGCGAGTTTAAAGTTCGGTGGAGGGCCGTTCTCTTCGAGGGGACCAGCTGTTATCCCACAGCCACCGCGAGCGAGCCGGGTTTCTGGTGAAAGCTCATCAGCGATTCTCGCCGAATGAGGCGAGTCGAAAGCTCCAACAGCGATTCCAGGAATTCGGGAGGCTCGGAACAAAAACCCCGCAAAGTAGCTGAAGCTTCTGCGATCGGGTCGCCCTCGTGCGTCCGGTTGTGTTAAGCGTCCATAGGGCGCGCGGTGAAAAGTGGAGGCGACTCGTCCCGTCCCAGTGGCTCACGCCGCTGGTCGGGGGCGAGTAGGCGCCTCGTATTTGCGAACCTAACATTTGACCGGCAGGGTAACCACGCCCCGGGCCCACGGACCCTCCTCTGACGAGGAGACCGGCAGCTTGGGGGAACCTGGCTTAAAAAACCAGGCCAGTTTCAAAGGCAAGCTCCGTCGGAGACGTTGCGGCTGTTTGGGCTCATAGAAGCGTCGGATCTATTTCTGAAATTAACACCACTGAATCTATATTCATATAGACTGATTACGGCAAACCGTAACTATAAAACACCATAGTTTATATATATTAAACCAGAGCTTGCGCTTAACTTTTTTAACAACTTGCCTACTTGGGCAGCTTGAACTAGTCCAGGACTAGTTCCTGTGTATTACCATAGGTTTTACAACTTGCCCGCCAGCATTAACAACTTGCCCGACATTTTAACAACTAGAAATGGGCGCAGGGCAAGTGCCAAATTCGAGCCCTGATTAAACTGAGTTACATTATTTGACACCACTGAATCTATATTCATTATGAATCGTTCATATATATAGCGTTCGCGGTAACTTATTATATTAGTGTCGTGTTGTACAGATCGGCGTGTGAGGCAATTTCGGAAGAACAAAAGTTTAAAAAAAAAAAGTTTAAAAAAAAACCAAAACATATATATATATAAAAACATTCGTCCATCTTGTACAATGACATAGGGATAGTCTAGAATTGCTTTATCCAGGTAACCGGCTATACGTATTTGCAGTGCGTGCTTGCTTGGGGACTGCCGGTTTACCTCCCCTGATGTGGTTCAACGATGATTCCTGGAGGATACACCTCGGTCGGTGGCATCGCTACCCGCCCTTGTGAGAATATGATGTAGTAGCGGACATCGTAGGATCTGGCTTCGGTGTATTCTTTTGCCTTTTTACACTGAAGGAATCAGCGTGTGTCTGCCCTTGGCCGGAAGGTCTGGGTAATCCGTTGAACCTCTTTCGTGATTGGGATAGGGAATTGTAATTATTTCCCTTGAACGAGGAATTCCCAGTAAAGGCGAGGCATCAGCTCGCGTTGATTACGTCCGTGCCCTTTGTACACACCGCCCGTCGCTACTACCGATTGAATGGCTTAGTGAGATCCTCGGATCGGCCGGGTCGGGCTCTGGTTCGCCAGTTCCGATCCTGCGCCGAGAAGACGATCAAACGTGATAATTTAGAGGAAGTAAAAGTCGTAACAAGGTTTCCGTAGGTGAACCTGGGGAAGAATCATTACCATATCGTATTTTTGACCAGAAAAGCCCCGCCCGACATCTGATAAAGGTTCACACCAATTGGTCAGTCGGGCGGAACAGCGCGGGGTGCGCGTTCGCGCGTGCCCCGCGAGTTTAAAGTTCGGTGGAGGGCCGTTCCCTCTTCGGAGGGGACCAGCTGTTATCCCACAGCCACCGCGAGCGAGCCGGGTTTCTGGTGAAAGCTCACTGGGGCGATTCTCGCCGAATGAGGCGAGTCGAAAGCTCCAACAGCGATTCCAGGAATTCGGGAGGCTCGGAACAAAAACCCCGCAAAGTAGCTGAAGCTTCTGCGATCGGGTCGCCCTCGTGCGTCCGGTTGTGTTAAGCGTCCATAGGGCGCGCGGTGAAAAGTGGGAGGCGAGTCGTCCCGTCCCAGTGGCTCACGCCGCTGGTCGGGGGCGAGTAGGCGCCTCGTATTTGCGAACCTAACATTTGACCGGCAGGGTAACCACGCCCCGGGCCCACGGACCCTCCTCTGACGAGGAGACCGGCAGCTTGGGGGACCTGGGCTTAAAAAACCAGGCCAGTTTCAAAGGGCAAGCCTGGCCGGAGACGTTGCGGCTGTTTGGGCTTATAGAAGGTCGGATCTATTTCGAAATTAATACCACTGAATCTATATTCATATAGACTGATTACGGCAAACCGTAACTATAAAACACCATAGTTTATATATACTAAACTGAGTTACATTATTTGACTACCGTTTATTCCGTAAACATGTATATCTGCTATATTTGTCATTTGAATATATATTCTGTGGTGTCAAATGTTCACATTAATTATGGAGCGGGAAGCAATTGTCATGATACTATTGATATGTTAAATTTAAATATGGAGCGGGAAGCAAATTGTCATGTGATACTATTGATATGTTAAACTTAAATATGGAGCGGGAAGCAATTGTCATGTGATAGTATTGATATGTTCAATTTAAATATGTAGCGGGAAAGCCAGCTAATCAGAGAAAGGTAATTGTGGTAATGTATTCAACAATTACCATAAAGATGGGCGTAGTTATACCTGGGTAGGGTATATAAGGCTGAACAATTTGTGTTTCTTTCTCTTTTGCACTCGTAACACAGCGCAGCGGAAAATTAAAAACCTTAGGAAGAAATACGGTAGATAATTAGTGAAAAAGATGGCAGATAGAAAGAGAAGCGAGAAGGTGAAACGGTGGAACAGAAGGAGGTGTTTGATGAAGATGAAGATGAGGTGACGGTGGAAGAGAATGAGGAGTTTGATGAAGATGAAGATGAGATGGCGGAGGTGGAGTTTGATGAAGATGAGATGGCGGAGGTGGAGCTTGATGAAGATGAGATGGCGGAGGTGGAGCTTGATGAAGATGAAGATGAAGAGATGACAGAGTTTGCTGAGATAGTGGCAGAAATAATAGAAGATGTGATGGGAAAGCATAAGTCAAACGGAAATAAGAGGAAGCAGTATGATGAAGATGACGTTATGCCGAAGACTGGAAAGAAGAGAAAGGCCAAGATGGCAGAGCAGGAAAGAGAGCATTATTGTTTCGGTTTTTTTAGCGATGGTGAGAGCAATGTTGATGGTGATAGCAATGGAAATGGTGATAGCAATGGAAATGTCATCAGATTCAGCGGTGCTGATGGAGATGGAGACGGTGATAGCAATGGAAATGGTGATAGCGATGGAAATGGTGATAGCGATGGAAATGGTGATAGCGATGGAAATGAAAGCAGCAGGTGGTTGATGGTTGAGGGTGAAGAGGGAAGTAGTGGAAATTATTTCTTCTCTGGAGATGGAGACGGTGAATATGGAGGCGGGAAAGATGGAGATGGTGGAGACGGTGAATATGGAGACGGTGATGAAGATGGAGGCGGTGAAGTTGGAGGTGGTGGAGACGGTGAATATGGAGAAAGCGGTGAAGATGTAGGTGAAGATGTAGGCGGTGCTGATGAAGACAGTGAATATGGAGGCGATGAATATGGAGAAAGCGGTGAAGATGGAGAAGGCGGTGAAGATGGAGGTGGTGGAGACGGTGAATATGGAGAAAGCGGTGAAGATGTAGGTGAAGATGTAGGCGGTGCTGATGAAGACAGTGAATATGGAGACGTTGAATATGGAGAAAGCGGTGAAGATGGTGAAGATGTAGGCGGTGCTGATGGAGACAGTGAATATGAAGAAAGCGGTGAAGATGGAGGTGGTGAAGGTGTAGGCGGTGCTGATGGAGATGGAGACGGTGAATATGGAGACGATGACTATGGAGAAGGCGGTGAATATGGAGGTAGTGTAGATGGAGGCAGTGGAGATGGAGGCGGAGAAGATGATGGCGGTGACGATCGAGGTGGAGGCAGTGGAGATGGAGGCGGAGAAGATGATAGCAGTTCACTGCCATCTTCAGATGGAGAGGAAATATATCCAGATGGAGAGCCGGATCTTCGAAATCTACCACTGCCTCGTCATGGGAAACGTTATCTGGCAGCCGAATCTGACGACAATCCAGATGAGGCTGCCAGTGATGTTGATTTTCAGCAGCTTCCAGAAGTGGATGGGTGGTCCCGCAACCTCTTTAAAAAGACACCAAGAGATTTCACTGGTTCTACTCCACATGGGCCCACGTTTCCCATTGTACCACTGATGACGGCATTGCAGTTTTTTTCAATTTTTTCCACTGCGCCTTTTTAATATGATGGCAGACTGGACCAACATGAACCTCTTGGCGGTCAACAAGACTCTGACATCCGCCGCTGAGATAAGAGCATGGTTTGGCATCCATTTGATCATGGGTCTCGTTAGGATTAATAATAGCAGAGACTACTGGTCGCACAACCCTGCATTTCGCAACGAGATGATTTGCAAGACCATGAGAAGGAATCGCTTCGATTGCATATCTCAGCATCTGGCCTGCTGTGCTCCCGCAGACGATTTATCCAACTTGCCAGATGACAACACGGAAGACACACGGTACAAACACCTTGCTATGAAAAAACACCCTATGTTGGCAAGTGCAAGTATTGTGGATACCGTTAAGTTACACCTGCAAGTCGAAATTCAATTGTTTGCGGGAGTTGGCAATTGACGAGGCAATGGTCCGTTACAGGGGGTTCAAGTCTGCCATGCATAAATTTTTTATGCCCATCAAACCTATTAGATGGGGATTTAAAATTTATGCCGTTGCGGAGAGCGCTTCTGGTTATATCATTAACTTCCTGCCACATATAATAAAGAAACCATCACCATCAATGACTGCACGAACATTGGAAGTGGCTGATCCTATCTTTGGCAAGTGGCATCATATATTTTGCGACAAACTATTCACAGCAGTCACTCTTGGTGAAAGGTTGTTGAATAAGTCAACATATCTCACAGGTGCCATTAAAACAAACAGGATCGGTCTACCATTGTCGCTAGCAAAGGGTACACCCAGGTTGAAGCGTTTAAATAGAACCCGCAGAGGAACGATATATGCCAGGGAAAAGAACGGCATGGTTTACACCTTGTGGCACGATTCATCTGTTATGTCGCTTCTGTCTACATTCCACCAGGGATTTAGACAGAAGACGGCAATCCAAAGAAAGTCCAAACATTTCCTGCACAGAAGATTCAGTAAGGATGGAAGAACCCGGCGTAAACTGCACAAGGTACGAGCCCCTCCATCAGCCATCGGTTACAACCAACACATGGGCGGCGTTGATCGGGCAGATCAGCTACGGGCTTACTACACCGCGGCCAGAAAGAGCCAAAATTGGTGGCGTCAGATTTTGTTTTTTTTGATTGACATTGCCCGTGTCAACGCTTGGATTTGTTTCAAGCACACTCTGACTGATCAGGATCATCCAGCTGATCTGTCCGATGATGAAGTTGAGAGACCTACAACATCAGCAAATGCCCCGATGGAACGTCACTCCAATTTCATCATGGACTTAGCCATTGAACTAATCGATGGCTTTGCGGAGGGTACTCTACTGAGACGACAACCAACAAATGTGAGACCAGTCCCTGCTGATAATGTGTCTCACGTAATGACAAGAACTAACCGTTGTCTCGTATGCCAGCAATGTAAAATAGACGGCAGGAAGACCGGTAGCGGCTACGCCATCAGGTCCAGGCACAAGTGTGAAGCTTGCGGAGTTCACTTCTGCAAGGGACCTTGTTTTATTAATTTCCATGCAGTTGTTGGCATAGTTGATGACGGATCCGACTAATCCTTACTGAATCTTCTCTCCAGTAATTAATCGTGTGTAGGCCGCACTTTAAGATAAAGCGCAGCCTGTTTTAACAGGGATAACCATATGTTAACATTTGCGTTTCAACTTTGAATTGTCTAAGGAAGTATAAAGTGTGGCACAATGGACTCTGCGCAAAATTATATATAAAAAATGCTTCAATTGGACTGTTTCTTGGACAAAGGCGTTGGAAGATATCCCTTCCGCAACATCTACTGTTAAAGATAGCATTGTGTTCAAACCTAAGGATGCCAGGAAGCTCTTGAAGAAACTAAAACCAGACAAGGCTACCGAAAAAGTTTGGCACAATGGACTCTGCGCAAAATTATATATAAAAATGCTTCAATTGGACTGTTTCCTTGGACAAAGGCGTTCTCGGAGACTCGGTGAAGACTCGCGTAAGGTGAGATTGTTCTTTTTTCTCTTTAGTCTTTTCGATATTTTGTATCTAAGGCTTATGTTTTAGATCTTAAGCATGATGTACCCGCGATTTTTCTCTGTTTATTTTTCTGAGTCAGGCCATGTGCTGAACCAAACATCAACGGTTCAGCACAATGATTTTGTACATCGTCATGAATGTGATCATGATTATGTACAAGGCCATACCGGTACTTCAATTGGACTGTTTTCTTGGACAAAGGCGTTGGTAGATATCCCTTCCGCAACATCTACATATAGCATTGTGTTCATACCGAAGGATGCCAGGAAGCTCTTGAAGCAACTAAAACCAGACAAGGCTACCGCACCTGATCAAATTCCAACCAGGGTTTTCAAGGAATGCTCCTCTGAACTTGCCAGCCCCCTCTGTCAGCTCTTCAACCTTTGTTGCAGAAGAAAATCCAGCGTCACCAATATGTTATCACAGCTTGTTTAGCCGAGCCTCGCAATCATTCATGTTTGTGCTGCAGATGGCAAGCGAACTGAGTTTGGCTGGAATCAACCAACTAGATCTTACAGTAATTCACTGTGTGTAGGCCGCACTTTATGATAAAGCGCAGCCTGTTTTAGCAGGGATAACCACATGTTAACAGTTGCGTTGCAACTTTAAATTGTCTAAGGAAGTATCATCTAGAAGAAGCTTAGAGAGAGCATTGTGTTCAAACCTAAGGATGCCAGAAAGCTCTTGAAGAAACTAAAACCAGACAAGGCTACCGAACCTGGTCAGATTCCAACCAGGGTTCTCAAGAGCTGTTGTTAGGGATCAACTTCGGGGCTACTTGTTTCATAATAACCGTGTGTTCCATAGACAGTATGGTTTCAGACCTAAACATAGCTCAGCTGATCTTCTGGCAACACTATTCCAGAAATGGTTCAACGCTATTCACCGCCTTCATCTTCATGGCCTCCATCGACATCAAGGGTGCTTGAGGTGCAGCAAAATGGACCATACCATCCGCATCATCTACTGTTAAAGATAGCAATGTTTCAAAACCTAAGGGATGCCAGGAAGCTCTTGAAGAAACTAAAACCAGACAAGGCTACCGGACCTGATCAGATTCAACCAGGGTTTCAAGAATGCTCCTCTGAACTTGCCAGCCCCCTCTGTCAGCTCTTCAACCTTTGTTGCAGAAGAAAATCCAGCGTCACCAATATGTTATCACAGCTTGTTTAGCCGAGCCTCGCAATCATTCATGTTTGTGCTGCAGATGGCAACCGAACTGAGTTTGGCTGGAGTCAACCAACTAGATCTTACAGTAATTCACTGTGTGTAGGCCGCACTTTATGATAAAGCGCAGCCTGTTTTAGCAGGGATAACCACATGTTAACAGTTGCGTTGCAACTTTAAATTGTCTAAGGAAGTATCATCTAGAAGAAGCTTAGAGAGAGCATTGTGTTCAAACCTAAGGATGCCAGAAAGCTCTTGAAGAAACTAAAACCAGACAAGGCTACCGAACCTGGCGATTCCAACCAGGGTTCTCAAGAGCTGTTGTTAGGGATCAACTTCAGAATACTTGTTTCATAATAACCGTGTGTTCCATAGACAGTATGGTTTCAGACCTAAACATAGCTCAGCTGATCTTCTGGCAACACTATTCCAGAAATGGTTCAACGCTATTCACCGCCTTCATCTTCATGGCCTCCATCGACATCAAGGGTGCTTCAGGTGCAGCAAAATGGACCATACCTTCCGCAACATCTACTGTTAAAGATAGCAATGTGTTCAAACCTAAGGATGCCAGGAAGCTCTTGAAGAAACTAAAACCAGACAAGGCTACCGGACCTGATCAGATTCCAACCAGGGTTTTCAAGGAATGCTCCTCTGAACTTGCCAGCCCCCTCTGTCAGCTCTTCAACCTTTGTTGCAGAAGAAAATCCAGCGTCACCAATATGTTATCACAGCTTGTTTAGCCGAGCCTCGCAATCATTCATGTTTGTGCTGCAGATGGCAAGCGAACTGAGTTTGGCTGGAATCAACCAACTAGATCTTACAGTAATTCACTGTGTGTAGGCCGCACTTTATGATAAAGCGCAGCCTGTTTTAGCAGGGATAACCACATGTTAACATTTGCGTTGCAACTTTAAATTGTCTAAGGAAGTTGTCATTGTCAGCGAGATATCTGATTTTTCTTCCACTATCTCGTTTGATATGGTCCGAGAGTGCTGAGCCTGCGGAATTCGTCACCATTGATGGGCTGTTTCGTTCTCGGAGACTCGGTGAAGACTCGTGGTGAGATTGTTCTTGGTTTTGGTTCTTTTTATGCAGACTTTTTCTCTTTAGTCTTTTCGATATTTTGACAAGGCTTATGTTTTGAGTAGCTACGATGTACCGCGATTTTCTTCTTGTTATTTTTCTGGTCGCGTCATGTTGGGTTTATGAAAATGCATCAGCAGTTCAGCACAATGATTGCATGTACATCGTCATGAATGTTGATCCTAGTGATTATGTACAAAACATAAAAACACCTAGTACTTCAATTGGACTGTTTTTGCTTGGACAAATTTGGTAGATATCCCTTCCGCAACATCTACATATAGCATTGTGTTCATACCGAAGGATGCCAAGGTGAAGCTCTTGATGCAACATCTTTGACAAGGCTACCGGACACTTTGATCAGATTCCAACCCTTGTTGGAATCTGATCAGGGATAACCACATGTTAACATTTGCGTTTTCAACTTGAAATTGTTTAAACTACATATTAAACATTTGCGTTCAAACTTGAAATGGTTAAAGAGAGCATTGTGTTCAAACCTAATGAATGCTCCTCTGAACTTTTTAATATTTTGGATATACCTTTTTGACGTTTTTGGATATACCTTTTTAATATTTTGGATATCTTTTTGAAAAAAAACCCAAAAATATGGGGAACATGGTAGGGCGTTCACGTTGGCATTTAATATTTATGCTCGCGTTCCTCGTCAAGTTTAAAACTTAAAACTTGCAATCTACCAAACTGGTTACGACTTGTTTTCAAAATCATACAAACATTAAAAAAATAACACTTAACATAAATAACTTTAACACCACAGAATGCAAAATAATCGAACCGCATTTAATACTATACACCACAGAATGTATATCCAATTGTCATATAAAGTCAGGTCCCCTTTAGAATTGTCAATGAATAGTGTGTATGCAAGAGGTCAGTTTGGGGTTAAATGGGTGGTAATTAATTGCCAAAAACACTTTCAAATAAAAAAATTAAGCCTCTTGTATGCATTCAAAGTCTAGTGGTTAAGATCTCGTCTGTGGTGCATGAGGTCCCGGTTCAAATCCCGGTAGGGCCTACATTCATGAGAAATGAGAAAAAGAAAAATACCACTACGTCACGACACCAGCTATTGCTGTAATTTTATCTGTTTACACCATATATATTCTATGGTGTCAAACTTTTGGTATACTGACATATTGGCATAAATTAGAACTATATATATTATTATTTTTTTATTATCTATAGCTGGTGTCGTGGTTTAGTGGGTAAATTCTCGTCTATGATGCAGAGGTCCCCGAGAGGTCCCCGGTTCAAATCCCGGTAGCGCCTATATTCAAATTATTAAATTGTACAGAAAAATGAGAAAAGAAAAATACCACTAGGTCAAGACACCAGCTTTTTAAAAAAAAAAAGTTCCAAAAAAGTTCCCAAAAAAAGTTCCAAAAAAGTTCCAAAAAAGTTCCAAAAAGTTCCAAAAAAGTTCCAAAAAGTTCCAAAAAAAGTTCCAAAAAGTTCCAAACAAAAACTTCCAAAAAGTTCCAAAAAATGTGCCTTGTGGTGTATGAGGTCCAAAAAGGGCCTACATTCATGTTCCAAAACACCAGCTTTGCTGTACTTTATTAACCCTAACCTCCTAACACTTTATACGACGTTAATGCCCCAGGTGCACAAAAAACACAAGTTCAAGGTCAGCAAGGTCAATTTCCTATCTCAGTGTACAAGACACCCTCAACGGCCACATATCACCGTGTCGGCGTGGTGTGACGTTTTGTGCTGCTGTGTCCCGTTAGGGTTAAATTTAGTTTCAGCAGATTGCAGCGAAGAGACTGCTCTACTGGTTACGACACCTCGATCCATACCCAAGTCGTCTACAAGTGATTTGGCATTCCTCTCCAAGGCGGACTATTTCTCACGGGGGAGCGACGGACAGTTTGGGGCTACCGCCGTCGTGTCCCAGATTCGCGAACATCGGCCCTTCTACCTCGAAAAGGGGGTGCGCGTAGCGCCCCGGGCCTACCTCGCTAGCGGAATGCCGGTGGTGTTGACGCGTACCAGCCAGGATTCTGGAGGTTGAAAGTCAATCTTAAGAGGCTTTCGAACAAGCACGTGTACCAACGGTCTGAATCTGCGGTTCCTCGTACTGAGAGCGTGCCGTAACGCCGACCTGTAATCAGTAGGGTAAAACTAACCTGTCCCACGACGGTCTAAACCCAGCTCGTTCCCTATTAGTGGGGTGAACAATCCAACGCTTGGTGAATTCTGCTTCACAATGATAGGAAGAGCTGACATCGAAGGATCAAAAAGCAACGTCGCTATGAACGCTTGGCTGCCAAAAGCCAGTTATCCCTGTGGTAACTTTTCTGACACCTCTTTAGCTTCAAACTCCGAAAGTCAAAGGATCGTTAGCCACGCGCTTTCACGGTCTGTATTCATACTGAAAATCAAAATCAAGCCAGCATTTGCCCTTCTGCTCTACGCGAGGTTTCCCCTCGCTGAGCTGGTTTTAGGACACCTGCGTTACCATTTGACAGATGTACCGCCCCAGTCAAACTCCCCGCCTGACGCTGTCGTCGGGCAGGGTCGCACCCCAACCCGAAGGCCGGGTGCTTAGCGCCAGAAAGGCTGGACTCGCGGAGGTGTTTCCCCGTCTCACCGACTAAGTAAAGAAACGATGAGAGTAGTGGTATTTCACCGGCGGCCAGAGGCCTCCCACCTATTCTACACCCCTCATGTCTCTTCACAAGACCAGACTAGAGTCAAGCACAACAGGGTCTTCTTTCCACGTACGATAGACATGGATTAACCTAACGGGACACAGCAGCACAAAACAGCACACCTTACCGACACGGGGATATGTGGCCGTTGAGGGTGTCTTGTACACTTAGATAGGAAATTGACCTTGCTGACCTTGAACTTGTGTTGTTTTGTGCACCTGGGGCATTAACGTCGTATCAAGTGTTAGGAGGTTAGGTTAAGGATGCTAGGGGACTGAAACACACCTCGTCGATCTCGGAGGTACCCGGCCAAACTGCTTAATGACCTAGACTTTGCCGATGACATCTCCCTCCTAGAGTCCGCAATACCAAGGGCCCAGACACAACTAACTAGGACAGCATCAGCAGGAAAGGATGTTGGACTTATCATCAACATTCCTAAGACGGAATACATGACTGTAAATTGTAGTCCACACCCGCCGCTTCAAGTCTATGGTTGCCCAATCAAACATGTGGATGATTTTAGATACCTTGGATCCATGATGGCAACCAGTGCAAATGATTTTAAACGGCGGAGCACTGGCCTGGTCTGCTTTTTGGAAGCTAGAGCGGCTATGGAGAAAACCCTCTATACCTATCGCTACAAAAGTGAAATTGTTTAATACAACATGTGTCACAATTCTACTTTACGGCTGTGAGTCTTGGGTGATCTCCAAAGACATGGAAAACAAAATCAATGCTTTTGCCACCTCATGCTACCGCATCATGCTTAATATTAGACGCATGGACCGTGTGCCAAACTCCACCATCTACAACATGACCAACACATCCTATCTCATTGAGCGTGTAAGAACTCAACAACTCAAGTTCCTCGGACACATACTTCGCATGCCAGATGATGAGCCTGTAAAAATGTATGCCCTTTATACCCCTTCACATGGGAGGAGGAGACCGGGACGACAGCGCACATCTTATCTGACATACATTCAACGCATGTTTGGGGATTATGAGGGTATGCTGAGGCCAGACCAACTTGTAACACTTGCCCAAGATCGTAGTAAATGGAGGAAACTTGTCGAAGGGATGATTTGTTGTTGTTGATAACAGTCTAATAACTCATTAAAAGTTTCCCTCAAATATCAGTATTTTACGCATTGGAGCATTATAATGTTCGCTGGTCCCAGTGGTCTTTCGAAATTGCTTCAAATTTTGATTTAAATGCAATCTTGAGTGTATCAAAGTTCAAAATAACTTCTTTATGCTAAAACACATTGTTTTTGATGCTGTTCTGTTATTACAACAACTCAAAAGTAAAACTACAATCTTTGTGCAAAACTCGTTGGGAAACTTATCTCATATTGATTAACTGTTGTGTGAATGTTACCATTCACTGCTATGTGTGGTACATTTACTTTTAGACGCATGTATCTTGAACTTATATGAAGTTATAGTAATTATAACATGGCAAAATTAATTTTTACCTATTTACACGAAAATGTGGGCTTACATTTGGTCTATTTTATAAAATTTACGCATATAAATTAAATTTGTCTAGATAGCTGATATTCCGCGTTCATTTTACATTTGTGAGTCGTTCATGAACACAGTTATTTCTGCAAGGTACACCGTCATTGTAAAACTCAATCTCTCGAAGTAAACATGTCAAGGTGCTATTACCTATACTGCGGGCATCTCTGATTGATGCGAAGGAGCTATTTGGCTCTCTTTTCTGGCAAGAAGAGGTGAGTAGAGCTGTTAGAGTTAGATGAATTACTTCAAAATTCAGTTTCAATTGTTTATCAAATGAAACCAAACATTATCCCCGAGAGAAGTAAATCTGTTGTTTTGGTTTGTTATTGTTTTCATCGGTGCCGGCGCGTCAGTAGCCAATATAATTGAGTCTTGTTTAAGAGGCGGACCAAACAGATGTGCAGTTATATTGGCCGCCATGCTTTCGGCAATGGAAATCATTCTCTGTCGGTCATTCAGTGAGTGGATCGTAGAATTTTTTTAAAAATACCTCGTGGTTGTTCACATGTATTCTGATAAATTGCGAACGCTAGATGACGACTTCCTTGAAATTGTAGTGCGTTTTCGTACAGCGGTCACCGGTCGTGCGGGGTTGCTCGTATCCAAACTCTCCATGATTCAGAGCCCAAATATAATACAGTCTTCCCGTCGTCGAAAACGCCAGGAACTGATCATTTGTTCGCCAAAATACGCCAGAACTGCTGAGAGACCGGTTTGCCTTGCGGTAAATATCACAAAGCAAGTCGTCTGAATGAGCCTGAATAAACAGAGAGAACTGGTTGCGCCGTTAACGGCATTTTATGGGGATTGGACCGTCGAGAGATCGACTGGCTTGTCCAGCTAGTGTTAAAGTAAAACGAACGAACTTTTGCGTCATCATTTTGTGTCAATCATTTGCAGAATAATCGCGATTGTCATGTGGCTGTCGTCATAAAAACTCTCACAACGTAAGTCGCCTGAATTGGTTGGAGAGTTAACAACCGAATTGGCATCTGCCGCATTTTTATATTGACTCTACTTCCAATCTACTTCTGTGCGTGAAAATCAACACTCACACGGTATGGGGAGAAAACGCGGCACTAAGAGGACGCCAGCGAGAGGCGGTAAGAGCCAGAGGTCGAGGCTGCGGAATCGGGAGGAAGGGAGACACGGAGGTGCCAGACGTCAAGCAAACGTCGGCCGACACAGGCGGCGGTGGCTAGCCTTGAGATGGAACAATGCAAAGATGCAGCTGCAATTCATTCCCACCAACTCAATCGGCGGTTGCCTCTACATCGAGCCAATCGGCGGATGTGCAGGTTCCGGAGCAACAACCAACGGCGCCAGTCCGGCGCCAATGGCACGTTAAGCAAGAAGACCAAGCGGATGTTGTCAATGGCAGACAGATTTGTTACGTACAGGTACACCTTTGTTAAATTCATGTGTGTCTGATAATGATATGAATAATGTACAAATAAATAATACGCCACTATACCACTGACGAGTCTATGCATTTCAGGTCAGATAATATTAATAATGTGCATCTGCGAAGGCAGATATGAATAATATCAATACCCATGAATTTCGGTCAGAATGCAGGTTTGCCAGCCGCACATTCTATTAACCCGCCAACCGTTCTAAATGCCATCTAGTTCAAATTGAGCTCGGCTGGGATAAGTTCAAATGTTTCCTAGATTATAAAGAGAACATGGGCAGTGTGGATTTACAACCAGTTGCGTTCGTACCATACTGCATCGCGGAAAGTTCAGCATTGGTGGAAGAAAATACTGCGCTTTGTACACATTTCGCGCGTGAATGCGTACACATGCTTTTTGCACTTCGAGAATGCAGAAATCTCCACGCGTAGGAAAGGGGACAATGCCCATCAGAAGTTTAATACAGCAATAGCTGCGAAGCTTAACCCAACCTCCTAACACTTGATACAACTGACAAGTTAATGCCCCAGGTGCACAAACAACACATCTTTGTGGCCTCGCCAGTTCAAGGTCAGCAAGGTCAATTTCCTATCTACACAGTTGTACAAGACACTTTAGAGACTCATCGGCCACAGTACGGGTCCCGGCTATGAACTTTGATGTCGGTAAGGTGTGCTGTTTTTGTGCTGCTGTGTCCCGTTAGGGCCAATTTACAGATCCGCGGGATTTGCTCGCACTAGACGAGTGACTTCGGAGTCCGGACGCCAGCGCCGTGTGTGGGCAAGCGCCGACCGATTAATCTCCTTAATACAGTAGAGGTTTGTGCCAGGGAACGTGAAGATTGTTGTCTGATACTGAGGCGTTGTCAGCCAGGATTTGCTTCCGGTTTTTCTTGCAGGCAGAGCAAATTAAAGACACCGCCCCAGGGTCATGACTTTTTTCGTCTTCACGCGTACGATAGACACGGCAGAATGCCACTTGTCATTTAACCCCAACCTCCCAACACTTGATACGAGGTTAATGCCCCAGGTGCACAAACAACACAAGTTCGGGTGTCACAAGACACTCTATCTAAGTGTACAAGACACCCTCAACGGCCACATATCCCCGTGTCGGTGGCGGTGTGCTGTTTTGTGCTGCTGTGTCCCGTTAGGGGCAATAAAAATTTAAAAAATATTTTTTTCACGTAGGATAGACACGGCAGAATGGAACTTGTAATTTTTTTAATTTTTTCCCTACTGAATCATTCAATTCTGTCCGGTTTTTTCACTGAATCATCCAATCAGACAGGGTTTGCCGTCTACTGTACGTAATTTTTGTTTTTTATTTCCTACTGAATCATTCAGTCGATATTTTTTCTTTCTTGGCTACTGAATCATACACCGAATCATTCAATTTTACGTACGATAGACACGGCAGAATGGTATGTGTGGGATTACGGAAGCAAATGGTTTTTATTTAACATTTTAACATTATCTGTCTGATCTAGCCAGGAGGGAAAATCACATTTCCCGCTCAAGGGCGGGGGTTGATACCGACAGAATAATGTTCATCGTATATATATTTGTGTGCGCTTGTTAATCAGTTTTGAATAACTCTTAGCTGCACATTTGGATTTCAAAGAACTTACAATAGAATCAGTCAACGCTACTTTTGGAAAGTATGTATCGTGATGTAGATAACTGCTTAGTTTTTCATGGGTCATGTATTTCGTGCTCCCAACAAAGACACATATGTATGTATTGGCCCAATGATAACTATAGTTTTAGTTGCTTTTGAAAGAGTCAGTGTTGACATATTATGACCAATTTGTTATGCAATTCTGCAGCCCATAACTTCAGGGCAGCACATAGAAACATACTTTATCCCATGTTTAAATCGGGAGTCATAGGAGATATCGAGGCTCGCACAGCACATGCGCAGCCACAACTAAATATGGATCACTTTACCATCGGCGACTATTAGCGTGTATATCTATGGGTCGAGAAACCCAAAATCTGATATGCAAAAAGGCTAGGTCTCTGAAAGCTTTCAAGATCCCTGTCCATTCATTGAAATATTTGTTAAACACAGTCCAAATTTACTAGGGTTAATTTCCAACTCCAACAAAATTTCTAAAGGTCACTTTAACCACATTCCATCGTACATTTTCAAAGACCCTAACCCTTGAGAGGGAAATGTGATTTTGCCTCCTGGCTACTGAATCAGACAGATAATATTAAAATGGTAAATAAAAACAATTTGCTTCCGTAATCACACATGCATTCTGCCGTGTCTATCGTACGTAAAATTGAATGATTCGGGAATTGTATGATTCAGTAGCCAAGAGAAAAAAAAAAAATCGTTATTACGTAGAGTAGACACGGCAGAATAGATCATTCAACTGAATGATTCAGTAGGGAAATAAAAAAACAAAAATTACGTACAGTAGACACGGCAAAACCTGTCTGATTGGATGATTCAGTAGGGAAAAAACCGGGCAGAATTGAATGATTCAGTAGGGAAAAAATTAAAAAAATTACAAGTTCCATTCTGCCGTGTCTATCCTACGTGAAAAAATAAAAAAATTTTTTTAAAAATCACAAGTGGCATTCTGCCGTGTCTATCGTACGTAAAGACGAAAAAAAAAGTCTTGACACTGGAGGCGGTGTCTTTGAGAATTTGCTCTGCAAGAAAACCGGGGAGCAAATCCGCAATGACAACGCCTCGAGTATCAAGACTTTTTTTCGTCTTCACGTACGATAGACACGGCAGAATGCCACTTGTAATTTACAAGAATTAATCGGTCCGGCGCTTGCCCACACACGGCTGGCGTCGGACTCCGGAGATTCACTCGTCTAGTGCGAGCAAATCCCGCGGATCTGTAAGGTCTTCGCTGACCGGTGCCTCACCCGTCTGTTGCGGGCAAGTGATTCGAGAGCACGTACAAAATTAGAACGGACTCCGAATTACAATGGTAGATTTTGCAGACTTTGTTTCTTCTTAAAATCTGACGGAAGACGCTGCGAGTAAGCAACCTACCTCGAATTCCATATAATTAAGGCCATGGATCTGAAAGTCCAAAATTGGCTAAATCCACCCGCACATCAAAGTTCATAGCCGCCCGTCCGTACCCCAGGTAACCCCTAACCCGCCCGTGCCAATTAATGAGTGAAAGTCTCTAAAGTTTACCTGCCGTAAGTCGGTAGACATGCAAGCAGGCAGGCCACACAGATGTTCGCCCAAGGTATCCTTCGCAGTTCCTGAATTGAAAGTCAAGAAAACACGTCTGCATTACGACATGGTCTGAAAATTGGCCTAACCCACCCGTACCCGAAAGTCTTAACCCACCCGTACCCCAAAGTTCTAACCTGCCCTTAAAAGGCTGGCAGGCCACAAAGATGTTCCCCCAATTTTTCCTAGTCCCTGTGATGAAAGTCATCAAAACACTTCTTCGGCGCGCCACAAAGATACACACCGCATCTCTTACAACCTGAACGCGTTACTATAAGCCCTCCAGTCTTAGTTGAAAAGCCGCGCATTTTGCACAAACTACAACCCCTAGGCCATCTGCTATTGTCCATTTTGCAAATCTCGCAGTTGTCACCGGCCCCGGAACGCCTAGTGACTACCGCAGTGGCAACATGTTTGACAGGGAGTTGACGCAAGCTTTTAGCGCCTCCAGCGTACCCGTCAATGAGCTTCATAGCTATTGCGGTAGTAAACGTCTGATGGGCATTGTCCCCTCTCCTACGCGAGGAGATTTCTGTATTCTCGAAGTGCAAAAAGCATATGTACGCATTCACGCGCGAAATGTCTACAAGAAAATACAGTATTTTCTTCCACCAATGCTGAACTTTCCGCGTGCAAGTATGGTACGAACGCAACTGGTTAGCCAAATCCACACTGCCCATGTTCTCTTTATAATCTAGGGCCTGCCTCGGGCAACTGACTCTGACTGATTTCCTCCTTTTGTTTTTCGCAACTTTCGGCCTCTGCATCAGATAATCATCTGGGTCTACCATACGAGCCTGATGAGCGGTAGACAGAATGATCATAGGCGCATAGCTTTTCCACAAGACAATGGACATCGGTCCGTTCTGCTCAAAATGCATCGTGCCTAAACTAGTGTCACGACTCTTGTATTGCGGCGAAAGCCGCGTCAACGAGCCTGGCAGTTCCCCTGAATTCCTTCGTACCGGACCGGTCAGGTAAGTCCGATTTTCTAAGAGCGCCTTTGCAACTTTAACGCTAGTGTACGCACGGTCAGTAAAAATACGGTGGTATTTGCCCAGGAAAGGCGCTGCAAGACCTATTATCATATCTACGTTATTTTTCAATTCAATACGTTGAATGTCAAAAGTCAAAAGGTATCCACTCTTCGACTCTGCAATGCCAAAAATCTTGAACCCGGTTTTAGTGGGCTTCATAGGAATAGTAACTCGCTTAATCCAAGACAAAAAACCTTTGTAACCCACCATGCCTTCATCTAAACTAAGCCACTTTCCAGGCCTGAATTTATTTTGACAATTCCGTTTCACCTCATCCCAAACGGTCTGTAGAAAGTACAGCGGTCGTGCCCGCTTACTAAAGAATTGATGCTGCGGGTCTCCATACTGTTCCGGGGACCCCGATTTATCTGCACAACTGAGATAGCTAGAAATTTGATAGAAACGATCCCGTGTCATCGTTCTTTTGATTACGGGACTACCCATCGGCGGAACCGAGGACCAATAATGACCCATGTCGCTAAATTTGATAATCCCCATAAGCATCCGGATTCCAAACCAGGCTTTAATCTCCGCTGTACTCGTGAGAGGTTTCCTCGCCCTTCGTAGCATACTGTTAGTGTGACGGGCTATGGTAAAAAATAGCCAGAAAGGAAAAAATTCCATGAAGTACTCCACCGGGGTAATCTTTTTTTCAAAAGTTGGCCCCCTACTAACTGGGCGGAGAAATCTCTCGTGCCGCGTGTCAGTAGTGTTCACAGTCCAGCCAGGGTAGATGTCTGGATCGTCTTCATCGGACGAAGTTTGAATCTCACTACCGGTTTCAAACAAGTCTTCCTCGGATTGATCCGCAGTCTCTGGGTCTGATTCCTCAATGTTTTCTTCTTCACTAGATACCGCAGACTCTGGGTCTGATTCCACAATGATTTCTTCTTCAATAAATACCGGAGATTCTGGGTCTGATTCCTCAATGTTTTCTTCTTCACTAGATACGGCGGGCACAATGCTATCGGATATCTCAATTGAACCTGATCTGCCAACGCTAATGTCACTGCCAATCTCTTCATCCGAATATTGAGGCGTGTTCAGATGAAAGTCAGTATCTTCACCTGAATTTGAACTTGTGTTTTCCGCGGCCGCGGCGGCACGCAGTCCAAATTCACAAAGTTCACTTATGAAACTCTTCTCAAACATAGCCATGTTTTCCCCACTGAAACGACAAGCAAACACAGGCAGTCAGTAAACATAAATTAGACCGTTTTAAAATGCACTTTCGTATTGCGGGTTTTCATTGAATTTAAGTCGGTAGCTACTTCCGCCATGTAGGGATTTGCAAAGCCTAGGCCAAAAAACTCAGACTTTGTCATTTCGTAAGTTAGAACATGATGCGGGACCATTTGTTCAACTGTAAGTTTTACAGTATTGAACTGTTCGTTTTCTCCCTGACGGTCTCGCCTTTTCTCCGCCTTACGAGCTCGCTTATCAGCTTTACGAGCTCGCAATTTCTCCGCATCAGTTATCTCCGCAGTAGCGGGTAGGCTAACTATTGTCTGACCCGCCTTTTCTTTCCCCTGTATTCTCCATTTTTTCTTCCCTTATCGCATCGGCGATTAATTACCTATAAGCTGAGGTAATATTCCGTCTCATGTTATAAGTACCTTTCTAGACTAAACTTCCGAAGGCTGCTTAGGCGTCACTTCCCCTGCAAGTTATCAATCCAGATCGGCCTGCATGAAAACAAAAAATAAGTTTTTTTAGCTATAACGGTATACAAATATGTAATTATTAACGGTAATTATTCTTATATAAACCATTACTCCCAGACCACCGTCCCCTATGAACTTTGCTTTGTATATGCCCATGGCCTTAATGCCTGTGCCTCAGAATTTTTTTTCCTCATTTAGTTTAGGGAAAAAGTTCATCATCGGCAAAATTTCACCGCTGGAAAACCCGGTAAAAAGGCAACTTTTGATCGCTAGGAGTCCCGGTAATTCTTCCTGCTCCGGGAAACCAACGTATATAATTAACTTACTCGTCGGGGCGTACTGCACCGCCGACGGCCCGGAATGAGTGTCACACTCAGCGCCAGCCATTTTCACCGCTGGAATACCCGGTAAAATGGCAACCTTTGATCGCTAGGAGTCCCGGTAATTCTTCCTGCTCCGGGAAACCAACGTATATAATTCACTTACTCGTCGGGGCGTACTGCACCGCCGACGGCCCGGTATTAGCGTGACGTTCAGCGCCATCCATTTTCACCGCTGGAAAACCCGGTAAAAAGGCAACTTTTGATCGCTAGGAGTCCCGGTAATTCTTCATACCCCGGGAAACCAACGTATATTAGTCACTTACTAGTCGGGGCGTACTGCACCGCCGACGGCCCGGTATTAGCGTGACGTTCAGCGCCATCCATTTTCACCGCTGGAAAACCCGGTAAAAAGGCAACTTTTGATCGCTAGGAGTCCCGGTAATTCTTCATACCCCGGGAAACCAACGTATATTAGTCACTTACTAGTCGGGGCGTACTGCACCGCCGACGGCCCGGTATTAGCGTGACGCTCAGCGCCACCCATTTTCACCGCTGAATTTCACCGCTGGAAAACCAGGTAAAAAGGCAGTAATTCACTTTCTGTTCTTTCTCTCCCGCGTATTACCGTGCCTAATGCAATGCCATAGTTTGACCAGACTTCTAGGCGGCCACGAGCTCCAAATCCGCACTAACGCACTCGGAACGGGCACTCTTCAAGTTCCCTATACCCCGATACACACAGTGTACATAATTCACTTTACTGTAGCCGAGTCTGATCTTTCGAGAGAGAGTCTTCTCTCATGGTACACACCCTCCATTGCGTCCAAGTCCCCGACCCCTACAGGCCGGATTTTTGACACTTTTTTGGACCGCGCGCATGCTGCATTTTTGTGTTGCGTCAATAGACCACTGCCGCATCCGTCTCTAAAACAGAGTGTACGATATTCGACAGCGATCTCGGACACTTTTTCTGCTTTCTGCGCAAGCTACGTCTGCGGTAATTTCGCCCCCTCTGTGGGAAACGGCTTGGGCTCGTCTAGGAGAATAAAGTCGGCGGCAGAGCACCCGTGTTCAGAGAGAGATCACGCGTCTCCCTGCAGTACCACTGCCTTTCTCGGCGAAGTACAGGCTCGGTAAAGCCTCCTCCTTACGGGGAACGCACGCGGGACAGAGTCGAAAAAAGTCGCCATTCGAGCAACCGTAAGATATGTAGAGAGCGAGTCTGATCGCCTCCAAGTCCCCGAGTCTCACATCACGTCGGCATGACCGCACGGTCACCAAAATGTTCTGGTGCACATCACGCCCGTGTCAGGAGAGGAAGCACACGCTTCCGTGCTGCCTCAGAGTGGATAACCCGCCTAACGGTGCAAATCGAAACACAAATTGGCGTGCATGGTTCGTGCCGACATTGTTCCAAGTGGCGGTCCCGGGTGATCCTTCGCATAGCCCCGCCACGCGTGCCTCGGGACACCACGCTGGATACACCCTGTGCTACCCGGGGAACTACCCCACACCCTAACCATGGCCTTCCTCACGGTCGGTCCCTGGTGATCCGTCGCACTTCGGTTCAAATTCAAGAATGTCTGCTGCCGACATTGTTCCCATGGACGAGCCCAAGCCGTTTCCCGTAAACGGGTGACTTTACCGCGGACGCAGTTCGCGCAGAAGGCTTAAGAAATGTCCAAGATCGCTGTGGAATATCGTACACTCTGTTCTTCAGAAGGATACGGTAGTGTCCTATTGACTCAATACAAACGTGGAACATGCGCGCGATCAAAAAAAGTGTCAAAAATCCGGCCTATATGGGTCGGGGACTTGGACGCAATGGAGGACGTGTACCATGAGAGACTATACTTGATCGACATGATCAGCGTGGCAAACCTAGATATCTTGCAGCAGAATTTGCCTGAAGATATTGTGCAACCAAATAGGCCCGAAACACAAATTGGCGTGCATGGTTCGTGCCGACATTGTTCCAAGTGCCGGTCCCGGGTGATCCTTCGCACAGCCCTGCCACGCGTGCCTCGGGACACCACGCTGGATACACCCTGTGCTACCCGGGGAACTACCCCACACCCTAACCATGGCCCTCCTCACGGTCGGTCCCGGGTGATCCGTCGCACTTCGGTTCAAATTCAAGAATGTCTGCTGCCGACATTGTTCCCATGGACGAGCCCAAGCCGTTTCCCGTAAACGGGTGACTTTACCGCGGACGCAGTTCGCGCAGAAGGCTTAAAAAATGTCCAAGATCGCTGTGGAATATCGTACACTCTGTTCTTCAGAAGGATACGGTAGTGTCCTATTGACTCAATACAAAGGTGGAACATGCGCGCGATCAAAAAAAGTGTCAAAAATCCGGCCTATCTGGGTCGGGGACTTGGACGCAATGGAGGACGTGTACCATGAGGGAGTATACTTGATCGACATGATCAGCGTGGCAAACCTAGATATCTTACAGCAGAATTTGCCTGAAGATATTGTGCAACCAAATAGGCCCGATATTTCTTGTTCCTAATCTCTACTGCTGTTACTCTACCAAATCGAGTGAACTTTTCGGTTAGATACCGGTCAGTCACTCCTTTGAATAATCCTCGTACATTTGTCCTTCCACGCGGTCGATATAATTTGACCGCGTACATCTTGCCTTCTTCCTTCCACGCGGTCGATATAAATTTGGCCGCGTACATGTTGCCGTATTCCTTCCACGCAATTTGACTGCGTACTTTGATGCTGATTTTTGGTATCTAAAAAAGAGAAATTTCTGCTGCAATAACTGCACTTGTGTTGGAACCGTTTCTCTGCTATGAATTTCTACAGTTGCTTCTTGTTCCCTGTTCTAGGTCGCCATGTCTTGATCGTCTCGGTCAAGTAGACTCTCTTTTGCTTAGAAGTTCATTCTGCCGTGTCTATCGTACGTATTGTTTAAAAAAAAAATTAAACGTGAGCGCGTGATAACCATAGTCGCGACACGAAGAAATGACGGGTTATCTATCGTTCATGCCATGCCATGCACGTGAATTTAAAAAACACATTTAAGTTCAAAGTGTAAAACGAGGAACATGGCTGAGCCCCGACTCGCGTGCGTTAACTGGCCCGCCCCTTTCAGGGCGCTTACTTTGCCTCAGAAAGGGCAGCCGCCTTTACGCGGGCTGGTGGGACGCTATGCCTCCGGCACGCCAGCTTCTGAAAAATGGTACTGCAGGCAGGCGCGTAATCTCTCTCTCTCTGGGAGACGGGCGAGGTTTGCCTGAGATGCAAACTTTTAGTGAATGGCTAAATCCTGGGCCGTGCAAGATCAGACACTGCTCTGCTGCCGACTTTGTTCTCCTGGTCAAGCCCAAGCCGTTTCCCACAGAGGGGTGAATTTACCGCGGACGTAGTTTGCGCAGAAAGCAGAAAAAGTGTCCGAGATCGCTGCGGAATATTGTACACTCTGTTTTAGAGACAGATGCGGCAGGGTCTATTGACGCAATACAAAAGGCAGCATGCGCGCGGTCCAAAAAAGTCTCAAAAAACTGGCGTGTATAACTCGGGGATTTGGACGCAATGGGGGCTGTGTACCATGAGGGAAGGTGAACGAGCGCATGTATGTAATACGAGCTAATTCGGGGTGACCATTTGGTTATGGTGGCCCCAGAATCTGTGGGGTGGTAAGGGCGTTTTTCATCGCCTTTCCGCTGTCGGCTAACTGCATGATACTTTTGATCATTATGACTGTCCAGGGCATAGACTATTTGGGGGTCGGTCTTAAGATTTCTCGCCAAGTGAGTTGATTACGCACTGGCGCTAAAGAATTTCGCCTAAATCATCCCATTGGTTCCAAAAACCCTTCAACGCGCACGTGAAAAAAATACTTACGAGCGCCTGTCGGACCTGGTTAGGTCTGAAAATATGCTTGTCTTAAAATCGGCTCTGCCTCGGTCTTAGAATTAAGGGCTTATGGCGGGATAACAGTGTTAGCCGACACATGCCCCTATCTTCTCGCAAGAACCCTTTATTCCGAGCCCGGGGACTAAAAACATGAGCGCCTGTCGGACCTCGTTAGGTCTGAAAATTATTGAAATACTTACGAGCGCCTGTCGGACCTGGTTAGGTCTGAAAATATGCTTGTCTTAAAATCGGCTCTGCCTCGGTCTTAGAATTAAGGGCTTATGGCGGGATAACAGTGTTAGCCGACACATGCCCCTATCTTCTCGCAAGAACCCTTTATTCCGAGCCCGGGGACTAAAAACATGAGCGCCTGTCGGACCTCGTTAGGTCTGAAAATTATTGATCAGATTCGGCTGAAAAGTGCCCGTTCCGAGACCGTTAGTGCGGATTTGGAGATCGTGGCCGCCTAGAAGTCTGGTGAAACTACGGCATTGAAATAGGCACGGTAATACACGGGAGAGATAGCGGGCGGGTGCGACCATAGCGGAAGCCCCGAACGGATCTCAGACCGGCCAGCCTCTCTAAAAACTAAACCTTTACCGATGACAGTCAGACCCGACCCCTTGACAGGAGCGAGTCTTTCTGAGCGCCGTCGCCGATAATTTTCAGCGTCGGCGCACTTTGATTTGCGTGGTGAGAGTAATAGCGGGGACGTCTCTGAAAATTACCCGTGTTGTGTTCGGGTAGAGAGCGCCCTGGCCTTTGGCGGCCTTTGGCCGCTCTGGTGGATCTTCGGATCTTGCCTACCTGGTTGATCCTGCCAGTAGTCTTAAACATATGCTTGTCTAATTATCAGAGGCGTTGAAGGCACGGTCGGGAGAGATAGCGTACAGGTGCGACCCTGACCTGCCAGCGTTATCCCAGACCTGCCAGCTTTCTCGTTTCAACCTCCCTTTCTTTTATTTACTTGGAATGAATGAATACTACACGAGCGCCTGTCGGACCTGGTTAGGTCTGAAAATAAAATAATATGCATGTCTTAAAATCTAAAAGATAATTTTAGCGTTGAAGTGACTTTTTCAGGAACAACGTGTGCTAGCAGGAGCACCTATAACCTCACGCCAAGTTGTTGGCGCTGATGTTGGGCCGCAGGCAGGAGCGGTTTTAGTGAGCACGTGCTGGACCTTGTCGTTTGAGTTGGTGGTGACTTTTTCGGATTTAGGGGTAAAAGTTAGGTTAGTGGTTAGTGGTTTGGTCAGGGTGAGGGTCAGGGTTTAGTGGTTTGGTCAGGGTCAGGGTCAGGGTTAGGGTTACCACCATCGCACTCGATAAGGTCTGGGGGATTCCCTCGCAATAGATGAGGGAATCTCCGTTTTGTTTGATTAGGACTATGTCCATTCTGCCGTGTCTATCGTACGTATTGTTTCAAAAAAATTTTTTTTTTTAAACGTGAGCGCGTGATAACCATAGTCGCGACACGAAGAAATGACGGGTTATCTATCGTTCATGCCATGCCATGCACGTGAATTTAAAAAACACAAGTTCAAAATAGAGAACGAGGCACATGGCTGAGCCCCGGTTTACGCCCACCAAACCGGCTACATGGTTGATGGAAAAGTGGGTTCAAATTCAAGAATGTCTGCTACCGACATTGTTCCCATGGACGAGCCCAAGCCGTTTCCCGTAAAGGGGTGACTTTACCGCGGACGCAGTTCGCGCAGAAGGCTTAAAAAATGTCCAAGATCGCTGTGGAATATCGTACACTCTGTTCTTCAGAAGGATACGGTAGTGTCCTATTGACTCAATACAAACGTGGAACATGCGCGCGATCAAAAAAAGTGTCAAAAATCCGGCCTCTATGGGTCGGGGACTTGGACGCAATGGAGGACGTGTACCATGAGGGCTGTTGTACCTGACGACATTTTCAGCGTGGCAAACCTAAATATCTTGCAGCAGAATTTGCCTGAAGATATTGTGCAACCAAATAGGCCCGATATTTCTTGTTCCTAAACTCGACTGATGTAACTCTGCCGAATCTAGTGAACTTGTCTGGTAAATATACCTCGGTGACTCCTTCGAATAATCCTCGTACATTTGTCCTTCCACGCGGTCGATATAATTTGACCGCGTACATCTTGCCTTCTTCCTTCCACGCGGTCGATATAAATTTGGCCGCGTACATGTTGCCGTATTCCTTCCACGAAGGTAAAATTCCGCGTAGTTTCTAGAGAATTTGATGCAAAAATGATTTTTGGTATCTAAAAAGAAAATTTCTGCTAATAACTGCACTGTTGCCTGGAACCGTTTCTCTTTGTGTGAATTTCTACAGTACAATTCTTGTTCCTTGTTCATTCCGGTCGCCATGTCTTGATCGTCTCGGTCAAGTACAATTCTCTTTTGCTTGAAAGTTCATTCTGCCGTGTCTATCGTACGTATTGTTTAAAAAAAAAATTAAACGTGAGCGCGTGATAACCATAGTCGCGACACGAAGAAATGACGGGTTATCTATCGTTCATGCCATGCCATGCACGTGAATTTAAAAAACACAAGTTCAAAATAGAGAACGAGGCACATGGCTGAGCCCCGGTTTACGCCCACCAAACCGGCTACATGGTTGATGGAAAAGTGGGTTCAAATTCAAGAATGTCTGCTACCGACATTGTTCCCATGGACGAGCCCAAGCCGTTTCCCGTAAAGGGGTGACTTTACCGCGGACGCAGTTCGCGCAGAAGGCTTAAAAAATGTCCAAGATCGCTGTGGAATATCGTACACTCTGTTCTTCAGAAGGATACGGTAGTGTCCTATTGACTCAATAGAAACGTGGAACATGCGCGCGATCAAAAAAAGTGTCAAAAATCCGGCCTATATGGGTCGGGGACTTGGACGCAATGGAGGGTGTGTACCATGAGAGCTGTTGTACCTGACCTGACATTTTCAGCGCGGCAAACCTAAATATGTTGCAGCAGTAGTTGCCTGAAGATATCTTTAGATCCAGATAGGCAAAAGTTCTTCCCACTCCTTCTTAAGTCTTGTGAGGTAACTCTCTCTGGCTGAAAGAGGTTGAAGATTATATTTTTATTTCTTGCCTTCATACTCCTCCACGCGGTCGATATCAATTTGACTGCGTACCTTTTAATGAAGGTAATTCCCAGTGCTAGAGAACTTATGAAATGCCATATGCAGTTCCAAGAATCTATTTGTCCTAAAGTTGCTGTTGCCTGGAAGGGTTTCTCTTTGTGTGAATCCTTTCACGTACGTTCTTGTTATGCCTTGCCGTTCATTCCGGCGACGCTTTGTCTACTGAAGTGTCGGTCAAGTACAATTGCTCTTTTGCTTGAAAGTTCATTCTGCCGTGTCTATCGTACGTATTGTTTAAAAAAAAAAAAATTAAACGCGAGCGCGTGATAACCAATAGTCGCGACACGAAGAAATGACGGGTTATCTATCGTTCATGCCCATGCCATGCACGTGAATTTAAAAAACATAGCGAACGAGTCACATGGCTGAGCCCCGGTTTACGCCCACCAAACCGGCTACATGGTTGATGGAAAAGTGGGTTAAAAAAAAATGAAAAAAAAATGAAAAAAATTACAAGTCCCATTCTGCCGTGTCTATCCTACGTGAATGAAATAAAATGCGTCTTCGTCGGCTTTTTTGGTGGGTTAACTCCTGAATCACACAATTGTATGACCTGCTGTGTGATTTTACGTTAACTCCTGAATCACTCAATTGTATGATAAATATTTCTCTGCCGTGTCTATCCTACGTGAATTTTTAAGTTAACTCCGGAATCACACAATTGTATGATGAATGATTTATTTTTGCCTCCTAAATCATACACTCCTGAATCACACAGTTGTATGATTTTTTCCCTACGAGGTCACACAAAAATACTTAGACTACTGAATCATACAGTGGTGTAATTCTAGAAAAAAATTCCCTTCTACATGATTCAAAACCGCTATTTTCGATTTCTTGAATGACTTGGATGATTTTGTCTGATTCAAAAGCGTTAGGG
>JAIGNY010002407.1:12500-15846 GCA_020152595.1 Chiridota heheva | reverse complement strand
AAGAATTCTGACTTTCCTGCACTTCAGAATAATTTGTCATTAAATTGGTCCTCTTTGCTCTGTGACTTCTAACGCATGGGATGTTTTTCCAATTAAAGTTTTGGAAGGTGTGAATAGGTTTGTCTTATTAAAAAAAGTATGTAGGCGAGTATTATATGTATTGGCTGGTTCTGAATCACAAATGTTCATAAACTGATAACAAGCCCTATATAGTCCAAAATTCACAAGTTTTTGCCAATTCGCAGGGCTTATCGGCAAAATTTTGATTCATTTTGGTGGCTAGATAGAGCCTATTATCAGTTTATGGTTATTTGTGATTCAGAACCCAGCCAATACATATACTACATTCAAAATTATGTGTGAAACATTTCTTACACATGTATAACAGCTAAGGAGGTCTTACATAAAAACAAATATTAATTAATAAAATAAAATAAATAAATAGATAATCAAATCGGAAATACAAAATATTGAAGATGATTAATAATCTTTATCAGAAAAAGAAAATAAGTTAATAAGATTATGATGCAAAAGGTAAAATAGCTGCCACTAAATTAACAAAATATACAGAAGTACACAAACAACAACAATAATTCATTAAAACTTGCTAACGGAAATGCAAAACAGAAAACACCTATTCAAGATATTGATTTATCAGATACTGTTATCTTTAAATCTTGTCGTACGAAGTAGAAGTAGTAGAAATACTACCGTACGAAGTAGTAGAAATAAATTAAAATTGATTTCTGTGGTAGAACTTAAAGAGGGAGGCTCGCCTCAGTAAAATACGGTAAAATTGGGGGATGCGATATTTTGACGTCACTTCCGGTTGTGGACGCAAGATCCGATCCTCTGTCAGTTTGTACCACACAGTACAGCCAGACACTAGCATGTACGTTGTGTGTGTGCAGAATTACATACACAGCGCATTACGTTACTGTGACGAGAAACTTAATTGTTTTTTTTTTTAATGCGTTTTTGTCAGAAAGCGAAAGTGAAATTTTAGTATTATCTTATTACAATTATAGTCACCAAATGAAAATTACGGGGAAAAAAAAGAAGAAGATGAAAGCAAAAGTCAAAATAAACGATTCTACCGGGGCCCGAACTTACGGCATGATTTGAAAAAAAGGTTCATCCCGATCGCCGCAACCATCTGGGCTAAGTCGTGTGATGACCTTTATGGCGTTTTAGATAACTATATACCTTGCAATACGAGACAACGAATCGCGCAGCAAAATTTCAACCAATCAACAAATTTGAAAGGAACTCTAAATATTGTGCACATATGACGATATCGCCTCTTTAACAAAGAAAATGATGCAGTAGAATATAAATACAAATATTTATCAATAAAAAAATACATATATAACGAAGATAATTCGATAATTAACAATAGAAGTATGCAGTCATTCCTTTCAGATAATAGATCAGAGATTAAGAGAAGTTTACTAAAGCAATTTTCTAAAATTGGATCTTTTAAAACAAGTATTACAATGGCTCTAGTAATTGCTAACAAAATGAAAATGGTAGAGAATTCATAAGTAAAAAGCTTTTTATTATAAAACATCATCAATTCAGTACTCCATGAAGGAGAAATTGATCAAGTTATACAAGAAGCTTTCAATCAATTAATTGCAAAAGAGAATCAATATCAAAACTAAATACACAAAATTGAATCCTATTTCAGGATCAAGCCATACACCAACAACTGCATTTTTAGAAAATAAAAAAATGTACTTTGAATATTAAAACAATGATTATAAATGTTTTCATTGGTCAATTCTTGCATATTTACATCCTCAAGAACAAATCTCAAATCGAGTTACTAATTTTAAGCAATCTGAATCTAAATGATAATTCCAAATAGTGAAGTTCCAGTAAAGATAACAGATGTTCCTAAAATTGAAAAAAATAAGAATATAGCAGTACATATCTATACATTTTCAGACATAGTTTAATCTATGAAAGATATATACCCAATTTATTATAGTACACAGCCACCAGAAATTAAAATAATACGCCTTCTATATTTATACAAAGAAATATATTCAATTCTACTTAATATTTCAAAAGTATCAATGGACATTATTTGTAATAACTAATTATAGTAGACTATTAAACAATATAACGAAATTTTTTTTTTTTTATATTATTTTGTGATCTATGTGACAATCATTTTTCATCAGAAAGAAAGACTTATAAATGATCATATAAGTAATTGTACAAATATAACAACTCCTTTGTATAAATGCACATATTCAACAACATAAATGTGTAAATGCGGTCCAAACAGAGAAATCCAAATAATATTTTAACATTCTTGAATCACTATAAAAAAGAAAAATGCCTATTTATTATATATGCCGATTTTGAATTTATTTTAGCATATGCTGACGCAGATAGTGATGGTCCAAAAGGAGAAATTCAAGAACACGAAGCAGTTAGTTATTGGTAGTACAAAATGTAAAATCAATAAAGAATGTTTTATATACATGCAAAAAAAGGGGAAGAAATGGAAAATATTGGCTCAAAATTTATACAAGATGTAAAAGAAACTCATGAATACATACAAGATAAAATAAAATCAGAACAAAAACCACTAATTATGACAGAAAAAGATGAAGAAAATGATAGAAGAGCTACAGGATGTTGGATATGTGGAATTATATTATTCACTGGAGAATTAAAAGAGAGAAGTCTAAGAAAAAGAGTTAGAGATCACGATCGCTTTACAGGCAAATTTAGAGGCGCCGCCCATGTAGAATTCAACAATAAACTAAGAATAAATATACTTAAAGTTACGGTTGTATTTCACAACTTAAAAGGATATGATTCTCACATAGTTATTTCTGGATTAACTGAAGATGTTGAGGTTAGTTGTATACCTTTTACCTATAACAAATATTTATCATTTACTCTTACTATTCCAAACGGTGAATTAATATTGATAGGTTCAATGCAATTGATGGCAACTTCTCTAGATATTCTAACTAATAATCTATATGATATCTGGATAATGGTAAAAACAAGGATAAATTTAGAAAAACTAATGAGTTTTGCAGTCATAATAGCAATGCAGAATTCAATGTAGATAATCTAGAATTATTATACCGAAAAATTGTATATTCATATGATTGTATTGATTCTCTAGATAAGATTAATGAAAATATTTTTCCGCAGATAGACAAATTCTATAATAGTTTAAATTCGCCAATTTGTAAACCAAAAGATTATAAAATGCCCGACGTGTATGGATATTACAAACCGATGTTCTTCTATTATCAGATATATTTGCTAACTTTAGAGATACTTCAATAAATACATATCAATTAGATCATGCACA
>JAIGNY010002407.1:5000-7500 GCA_020152595.1 Chiridota heheva | reverse complement strand
CAATAAGAATGCTACACTTGTAATAAGTGCCCAAACATCTTCAGCCAACCATGAAACGGTTCGACTTAATAATCTAAATGACCATGATACTGCAGCTCCGATAACGTCTGGAAGCATTTCTAAAGCTTTTACTCCTTTTTTACGTCCTGACAGACGGTATATATATTTTACAGTCTTGCAAGACGGTCGATATTTCACACCATTGTAAAATGTATTGGCCGTTTGCGGGAACAATGTTTTCTCAGAAACTTTATTTTATAAATATAGGCATGTTTCCAATGCATTCTCATTCTGCCTTAATTTGTGGTCAAACGGGGTGTGGAAAGACAGAGTTTGTGTTAAACTTTTCAACAACACCCCAAGAAAAAGGTGGTTATCTATATTTTTGGAGCATATTGTTATCATTTGTCCAACAATAAAATGGAATAAAGCATAACAAAATAGAAAATAGATTTGAAGTGATTCAGAGATTTATTTATGCGACCCATGTGATCTACAATCTGGGGAAAACAAAATACATGACTACCTTAAAATCTATTTTGAATTTTTCAAAGGAGTATACTACACTTTTATAACTGATGACTGTGCATCAACAAAAGAAATATCATATCGAATGTTACCTAACATGATATCTAAATTAACTCTTAGTGGGCAACACGCACATCATAGTGTTTGGATTCTCTCCCCAAAATATAATTCAGTTCCAAAAGATTTTAGAGAACAGTTGAAATGGGTTTGTTTATTTTACTGTAAAGACCGCGACTCATTTCAAAATTGTTTACGAGAAAATGATGTTATTCCTGATAAAGAAAAAGTAATAAAATCGTAAATATATTCAAACAAGTAAAACATTCAAAGTTGATATTAAAAACGGATCAGCCGACAGGATGTTGCATACTTCAAGAATAGCTGTCCTTCCATACGGGATAGATATTGTCCTGGTGGTCGGTCTATGTATTTTTGCATCATTGTAAAACTGATAGGGAAGCTATTGTTCTATTATATAGGCAGTCTGTCAGGACGACTATAAGTTAACTTATAGATTTATTTACAAATCAACTATAGGTTATCTATAAGTTACTTACAAGTAACTTGTAAGTTATTAACAAGTAACTTGTAAGTTATTTACAAGTGACTTATAAGTTATCTATAATTTATCTGTAGGTTGACTTCTAGATAACCTACTGTATATAAAGAACTTACAAGTAGTTTGTAAGTATATTGAAAGTTATCTATAAGTAACTTCTAGATAACTTATTATGTTATAATTTTCTGTATTATATACAATTGAAATGGTATCTATTTTGTTGAATACGATGAGTTCTATAGCAATAATCCTCTTTATTGGAATTTTATTGTATTATTTTTACATTTCTAAGAAATATTTAAAGAGGCTAGAGAATTTTAATTTTTTTATTTTATCTAATATATACAACATGGAAGAAATGATAAACATACTTTGTGAACAAGAAGGACCTCTGGAGCACAGCTCTCTGAAAAATCAGATATTTTCCAATGAACAAAGTTCAAATGAGATCAGCTCGAAAGAACACAGTTTAGAAATGAAAAGTAATAGATTAGCTGCTGTAACAACCGGTGAAATTTAAAAATACTTTGGAAAATGTTATACCATTGAGGAGATTGAAAAATTAAACGATGTAAGTAATGAACTTATACTTAAGATATGAAGCTAAATTAGGACAAGAGATAATTAAATCTTTAAGTTCGTGTGTATTTGCAATGTATACCAAACTTGTTGGATATGCTCTGCAAGCAAATCCATATGAGTGTGAAGTTGATAATGAAGAAAACCTAACAAATAATTAAATGCAGATCTTTTAATTTCAAATGCTCTTAGTTCTATTTTATGTGAAACTTATTACAATTTTGGTAATTACTTGGCGCCTATTGCAATAGCACTTGTAACAACAACGGCTCGTCTAGCAAGCCTGTGCTCAAGAGAAGTCAAAACACAATTCTCTAGAAGTTCAGAATGTAAGTAAACCAGCTAAAGCAAAAAATCTAAACAAAGTTGCAGCTGGTAAAAACTAGTTGATTACAATAGAAAACAAAAAGAAAAAAATGAAGAAATATGAAGAAGTAAACAAATCAACTATTCCTTTCCCGTCAAGTTCAAATGAACAAAGTTTAAATGAGCGCAGCTCTGATGAGCATAGAACATCTCTATTTAGCTCAGCTCGAGAGAATTCACAAGCTGTGCTTTTAGGTGTAATAGGTGTAACAGTTACAAGTGGTATTATCTATTAAAAGTGTTTACAAAAGTCTTTTAATTTATCCACTCCAACATCATCCTGTATGAAAAGTAATCTTGAAGTAAATTCAAGGGAACATTAAAATTCATCACTTACTGATAATAAACAGCAAAACTCAAATCCTTTGACATGCAATAAGTTAATTTCCATATTTAATTTTGTAATATATTTATTTATATACACCATGAATAAAGATAATATTATAAATACAGCATATCATCGAGCTG
>JAIGNY010002406.1:0-15870 GCA_020152595.1 Chiridota heheva | reverse complement strand
ATTGAATCATTAAAAAAGAATTTGTCTTTCAAAACAGTTTAAGACCCACACAAAATTAATGTTGTTTCCTACGTAATCAAAAATTGCTTCCATATTTTAAGATATTTTTCATTAAAGGTACAGTATTTAAAAAGTTAAAATCAGTACTTATGGGCTTCAGTTTAGTAGATCTTGTTTATTGATCGTATATTCATTGCATCGTATTCACTTCATTGTTATTGCGTTCCATATAAGTGTTCGGCCCATTAGTAATATATATTATTGAACAACTTTTCCTTCATTATACCACCATTATAACCATTCAAATATAAAACATAATTATTTCACAACGGTGTGTGAACACATTTCGTTTTATTATTCATACAATACATTATTTCACAACAAATTGTTCAATACATTTTAATCCAAACGATTTTTAAAACATATGCATGTTTTGAATGCTACAATTTGTAAAATAAAACCAATGACAAACATTAAGTGACTCCAAGAGAGAGGAGAGAGAAAAATTAAAGAAACGCAAGCTAAACCACAAAGTACAGTAAACATACTCTACAATCATGACCAGAAGTGTTGGGAAAAAATCGCTGACATAATTTCAGCGGCACATCTTTTCGCTTCGATGTTGTGCCGTTTGCAAGAAACGCTGGGAACATGCAAATTACAACATTGATGTAGGGAACGGAGATTTTCCCGAGCTACTGTAGACTACTAAAATATCTAATAAGTCCATTGCAATATGGAAAAGTTAAATGGAAATATATTGTATAACCAGTATCACCTGATCTTCTTGGGAAGACCTGTATGGGCGTTTGGGTACTACAAATACAGTAGCACCTTCTACCGGAAACAATCTTATGGAAAAGTGTTTACTGATGAGCTGCAGAGAGTTTTAAATCAAGTCAAACGTTTTGATGAGAACGTTGATTCAAAGGAAAAATACGTCTTGCTTACTTTAATTAAAAAAAAAACAAATGTGAGGATCAGCTTACTGCATAATGCAAAAACTGTTTGAAATGACAACGATGTTGCGTGCGTACATACAGTGTTTTTAAACTTATCTAAATGTATATGTAAAGGTAGAGATTTTATATTCACCGAAAGAGCTTTAAAGTCTGAACAGACTTACAGAGTAGTATTTAATTTACAACAATGGCGCCTTTAGCGATAAAACTGTTTATTGAATGCAACAGTTGTGATGTATGAAAGAAATGACAGCTGAAAATCTTTAACGTACTTCTTTAAAATTCTGTCCTACATTTCGGTCCCTGAAAATCATTACTTTTTGTTCTGATAAATTTGGATAAGAGTGTGACGGAAATTCAAGATCTCTTGCTCATATTCAATTGCGCCCATTCAAAAAGGTGATGAAGAATTGAAAACAATAGTTTAACTTGCGGAAATGTATTGGTTTTCTTCTTGTAATATCACAACATTTCAATAAAATTTGCATAATTAATTAATTAATTATAAAGGCTCTAAAATTTAAAATGCTGTAAAATTGTAAATTCTTAACCGCTTTTGATAAATTATTTTGCTATTTTCATGGTTCATAACATATTTTCTTCCATTTAACTTCAATTTGTTGCTACCTGTCCAAGTTACAATGAATAAGCCCAAATATCTTTAAAATAATAATCGATTCAAATACTTACATTCCATTTTATCTTCATTTGATTATATTATTGAAAAACCTAGCATAAAATCATAACACATAATTTTTCCTTTCGAATTTGAGCATGACTGCATCTCTATATAGGACTATAATTATTTGAATGCAGTTTCGATAGAAATATAAGTTTATTGTTGGTCTTTTGTAAAACACTTGAATTTGGATAAGCCTATGGGCCTTTATATAGGCTAATCAACATTATAGGGTGTGCATATTGCAAAAATCATTCAATCGTAATCCTTCAAGTGGATTGCACCAATAATAACATTTTGTCCTCTTATATGAAATTTGCATAATTAATTATAACAAGGCTCAAAAATTAAAAATATTGTAAAATTGGAAATTCTTAACCGATTTTGATGAATTGTTTTGCTATTTTCCATGTTTCATACCATATTTTTTTCCATTTAACTTGAAGTTGTTGCTACCTGTCCAAGTTACAATGAATAAGCCCAAATATCTTTAAGATAATAATCGATTCAAATACTTACATTCCATTTTATCTTTACTTATTATATTATTAGATTCATAAGACGTAGTTTTTCCTACAGTGTCTGTAAAAGTGTGTTTTAGGCTTCATACTGTATAATGTATAAAAACGGGCATATATCTTCATGCATTGTGTATTTTATGTTTTACAACTGAATTGGTGTGACACATTTCAAATTCTTAGTTCTTTCTGTCCTTTAAATTACGCCATTAATTAGATGAGGAAAATAGTTTCCCTATATTTAGGGTAGGAATTAAATTATTGCTTATATTTGGATGTAATACTTATCTTTAATCGGATAAATATGTTTACAGGCGTAAATCCTGGGGATGGGATAACTATCCTCCTCACGTTTTGGATAGAGAGAGTGCAGTAGCCCAGTAGTTATAGGCGTCGGTCTCGTACTCAATAGGTAATGAAATTCAATATCAGCCAGGGCACCGTATCATGTCCTTGAGCAACACACGTTATCTCATTTGCTCTAGCTCACTCAGCTGTAAAATTAATACCACTTTCGGCTGGAAAATCAACCTGCGATGGATTGGTGTGCCATCCAGGAAGTCAAGTACTATTTCGCGCATATCACCATAGAAACCGGGTATAATCATCGGCTCTATAAGCCCTCGAGACTTGAAGGGATTTAACTAGAACTCCACATTTTGGCTAGGGGTTGGTCCATGCAATCATTATCCACACTATGTGAACCAATGGTCCTCCAAAATTCTCCATTGTTTCCATTTTCATTTTGTATAAGATAATCATGCTTTAATTTTTGCACATAAGAAATCATTCTCTACATTCTTTTCAGATGCATGTGGTAATACGCCATGCTGGAATGGATCGGTTTGTGAAGTCATTTTAAGACGCTTCAACTTTTCAAGTCAAAGCGATGTACATTGTGGAGAAGGTATGGTATATCTGAAATCCGTGATTATTTTAAAGCTTTTATCCAGACATATGCAGTGAATTACACTTTCTTCTGTAATACTTATAATAAAGGTAGATTTCTGTTGAGATTAGTTCAAACATTATTTATGTATAAAAATTTCTTGTGCAATCGAGTTTGAAAGTTGATTTTCATCATTGAAATAATCCTCCCTCAAATTATTTTATTACGAAATATTTGTCTAAATTCAGTTTATCAAATACGATTTACGATAATACGATGACTTTATCAGACTCTTAAATATTCAAATGGATAATAATTTCTTAGTCAACAAGCGTTATTAAAAGTCATGGATGTTTAGAGGCAACATTAGAAATTTATGTGAAATCTAAAAAAAAAATCATGAAACAACAATGTAAATTTGATTTTTGATATTCGATTTGGCCGACATTTTTGTTTTCTGGTAATATACCCACTGTTTTAACCTGAAAGTGTCCAGGTTTCATCGTTTCTGGATTTTAATCCACAGAGCAGCTTGTTTTGGGTAAAGTTTGTTTCTCGAAGACAGTAGTTTATTGACTAACATTTTTTTGTTGACATTTTTATTTGTGTCCTCTTTCATGCATCACACGTTTTGTAAGCCCTACAAATAGCCATAACCTGAAACAAAATATGCTATTTTTTAGCTTTACAGATTATATACTCCGAATCAAAAGTTCTTTTTTCAACTGGTAATTATATTGTAAGGAACCTCTTTACCAGCTAGTTTGCCTGTTTATTACCTCACGACCTTGAAATGAAGGAATTTTGGATCCATAGCATTGCATTTCTTTTTCTCGGCAACTCACGCATCAGCTGATTGACAGATTGAGCTGTGCTGAAAATCTTCCTCCTCGTACAAATTGATGCAATCAGATTTAGTAGTGATATAATATCATTTATGGATAGTGGTAGGAAAACAATTAAGTTTTAACGTTGAAAAAAGGTAGAAAAATCCTCTATGGATTACAAGTTTATTTTAATTCGCAATAATTTGTATATACTTTTGATCTTCAAGCATTCAAGAAAAGAACGAAAAGTAGTGATTAAAATTACATTGCTTGATTATCACGCAATATGTCTTTGTGAAAGGAAAATCCATTGTTAATTTCAGGGGTGGGGTGTGAATGGAGGTCGGATTGGTTGATGTGGGTAAAGTGAGGTAAAGTTCTTCACATAACTGTACATTTAGCCTTACAGTACTACTTAATATTCATTACATCATTACCAAAAACATTTACAGACCACAACACATCCATACATATGCCAAGTATGATATAATTCCACTGCCTGACCAGACTGCACCCTTCTTTAGATATCGTGTTAACCATGGGCCGTGGAGCAATATTTCAAGTAGGAAGGGGAGGGATATGAGAGGGGAGGGGGGGGGGGGAAGGCACGCATGTTTGAAACAACTGATCTGAAAACGGAAATGCAAAATCAGTGAAAATAATCAATCCATTCGATTACTTCCTAACTTACCCCCTCCCCATAAAAAAAATGATTCGACGTGGTATTGCTAAAAATGTTTATTTTGTTATGAAACATGGAAAAACAAATACATGTGATGACGTCAGTGGCGTAGGAAGATATTTGACATTGTGTGCCAGATTTAAAAAGTTGCCCAAAAATCCAAAAATGGATGAATCTTTATCATGGTTTCAAAACTATCATTGTAAAAATCGAAGGTTTGTAAAATGATTGCAAAATTTTGAAAATTTGAAAATTTGCCAAAATTAAACAAAATCTCTATATAATTGAAGAAAAAATTTCTTCAAACATTCCCAAAAATGAAAGAAAAATCACGAAGATTGAAGCAAATTTCACAAAAATAAACGAAAGTTTAAAAAAATTGAAGAAAACTTCTCAAAGAATTCCTGAAAATGAAGGAATTTTTCACGAAAATTGAAGATTTCTGGAAGAAAAGTTGCCATGGAATCTGACTCTTTAACTTCAATCCATTAGACCTACATTTATTGGGTGGCCAAAATGGTACTTGGCACCCCAATAAAATATGAGGAGGGAGGCTTGGCCCCTTGGTTCGCCCGGTTCCCACGTCACCAGGTCATTGCACGTTGTCTTTATTAGTTTAGAGTTTTAAACGACGTATAGTAATTTAACAAATATTTTGCCAACATCATTCACGTTTTCAGTTCTCGTGGCCTTACTTCTTAAAATATAATCACGCCCTAATCAGAGGGACATTTAATTTTATTTCTTCTCTAATTATCAATTTTGAGTGGACATGATCCATTGTTCATATCTTTTGCAACAGTAATTGTTACAACATTGCAGGTCATCCTTCTTATCAGATTATGATTTGCGAAAAAGTGCCCCCTCCCGACTCGGCCCCTACTCTGCGGCCCATATTAACAAGCTTTCTGTCACACACACACACACACACACACACATTCACTCGCCCCAAGCCCACCCACATATATTCATAAACATGGCAGCATGATTACACAGGTTCTTCTTAACTTCGGAATCGTCACCAAAAGCTGATCAAAATTTGATCAGCCATAAATTTTAAGCATTTTCTAAAATTCGAGAACTTATATTTCATTTCTCTTTCAACCAATATACAAATTGTTTTATGTCCATACAACCTTTATTTATAAATGATTCCATGTTGCACCAAGTTATAATATCTAATATGCAATTCTATATTCAATACAGTAACAATTAAGAACTTAGACTTCTGTAGTGATAAACGTGTATCTAAAAAGTGAAAATATAGCTATCAAATCCACACGGAAACGTAATTGCTTATACATTGTCGATTTTATTTTGTGCCAGATGTTTATGCTTGTACAGTAGACAATGACGATTGCAAAGGTAAAGGAAATTGCGAGAGTCTACTCGGGAATTTCAGTTGTTCCTGTGAATTTGGAAAAAAAGGGGAGACATGCAGAGGCAAGTTTAATATATTTTTTGTTTATTCTCGATATATTCTTCATTCACCGCAAATAAACGAAGCTTTGAAGGGTAACTTTAATTACAGAGACGATTTGAACAGCAAAATAATAATTCTTAGAAATGAAGTAACATGCGGTGGTTAAGTCATTTGTATTCCAGGCGGGTTTGATGTTTCGTGTATAACCTGTTCAGTGCATATTATTGACAGATGAACATGTTGAATGTCTGCATAGCAAGACTGCTTAAACGAATGGCTAAGTTGACTTAACTGTGTATGTGTTTACAGATTAATGGATTGGAGAGTTATACAATTTTCTTAGGTAAACACTTTAGTCACGGTCAGTTTTTAAGAAAATTTGCAATTTACCCTATCTTTCAAAGATTACCTTTAAGGATAGTTTTGTTGAGTAATATACAGAAACCATTTTATTAGAAATAAGCTAATACACTGCATTCACTTTAAACTGCAAACTCTTACCGTTTTGTTACAATTACTGAAATGTGTTATTCCCTTCTCAACAAGTTATAGTACGAACTTGGTTCTCTAAACGTTTTCGGGTTGAATGGTAAATACAGGAAACGATTTGAAATTGTTTTTAAATTATTTGAAAGCCATTCAAATAGAAAAAAAATTAGGAAAAAGTTTTGGGACTTGATAATTATGCAGACGCTTAGTTTTCATGGTAGGTTTATATTTGACCCGACAGGCCATTCAACTTGTTTCTTAAAATTCTTTCGTTTTGCAAGATTATGATCCTAAATATTTCGATATATCTAAATCTCATTTAAACCTTTTTAATTTTTCGAAATTTGGGTCCTCGTAATTTTTCTGTTTTCCCCTGAATGGTACTACGGTAAATGTTTCTGTTTCAGTGTATCTTGTTCCAATTATTTCTAATTTTCATGGCATTAATTTTGTTTTAAAGGAGAACAAGTCATCAGTCCTGGTAGACCAATCAAATTCGTAAACATTTCCACCGTCGAGCTGGTTAATGGGAGGAACCGGTTTTAAATTCCAAAAATCTATGCTACTGCCGTACCTGCTTGCAAAATGAGGGTGCCCCTCAAATTCTGTGTGACCTCCATTCTCAGATATGTTTTGCCTCTCTGATCTAGAAAATATACAGAATAGTTACGTTTCCTACTACTGTCTATTTGGAAGTGGATCCACTAAGCAAAGTCTTGTATCTTTTGTCATCTAACATTTTTACCGTAGTAAAACTGATTAAGCTGCTTGTAATTACATAATACCGTATTCCATTCCCTGGATTCGATGAATGTGCCAACATTACTTGTAAGAATGGTGCCAACTTGTAGAACGTTTGAGAACGCAGTTTTTTGTGATTGTACTCCGGGATGGAATGGAAGTATGTGCAATGAGGGTAAGTGTACTAAGTATTGGCATGGAAGAACTACACATGTGTTGTACTTCTTTGGTATTGGTAATATTAATATGTTCGGTTAATCCGAGTATTTTGTACATACGGGCTACTTTGTTGGTAAGAAGAAACCACATATCATAACCTATCTTACGAACCACAACATAATTAAGTAGGGCTTCGAATAAACCTCGGCTCTGAAGTCAGACAACTAATTTGATTTAATGATTCAAGATTTAAAAACAATCACTAAAAATGTTTTTCCAAGAAAATTTGTGATTAATTTCATGACGCTGAGTACTACGTAATATTCAATTCTTTGCAAATTTTTTAGATGCAGCAACACAGTTACATTAACTATTCTGTTCAAAAAATATAAGTTCCGAAGACAGTTCTTGTCTTGGCCCACGACCTCTAGAACTAGATTAAGATCATTTGTCGTCCAGTGAGTCTTTTGGGACGCCCAAAGGCGCATCCTATTTCAAAGCTCGCACAAGGTACGTGTTAAGTTAATGGGAGACATTTTTATCTCATCATCCACATCTACATATATGTGGGGATGAGATATTTTTGTCACTTTGCTTCATAGGCAAATAACTGCCAATACCTCCTACACTACATGGCCACCCCCTTGACAGTAGGGGGGCTGGTGAGGACCACCAGGGGGTCTCATATAATAATGACCTTATATTAAGGGTTGTGTTCATAGGTTTTGGGAACTTGACAAGATTTTGTGATTTTGCGTTTGTCCGTGTGTCCGTGTGTGTGTGTGTGAGTGTGCACTTATAGATGGTGGAATTTGGGGATAATTATATGTTTACACACCTTCCAATTGGGGACACACTTGCAATTGGGGATATCTCCAATTGGCAGAAAGCTCAATATTGACGATTGTTTCATCTTCAATTCATGCCTGTAAGGTAGTTACCTCTTAAATTCAGCTCGTTTTAAGGTTTTCCTTAATTTCCCAGTGTATTACCGTATGCTGGTGTGTTTGGTGTGTACCCAAATATCTTGACTGCACCTACAGATCAAAGATTGACTTCCCCAATTACATGATAGAAAACGCACGGCATCACAAACCAAAGTGCATAGCTCCATCAATAATGTGATGTTTTCGACGTATGATTTTACATCTTTAAAGTGGGGGTATACACACGGACTTGAATTTTCACATTGGAACTGAGGAAATATTCATTTATCCCCATTTTTATAGAATGCAGTTTGAGTAAATGTATAAAATGTGTATCCCCACTTCCAATGTATGTTTTCATAGGCCTTCCTACCAAGAAAAAATGGGAATTAACATGTAATCACTGTGGGTACAGTATCTACTGTAGACATAAATTGTTTAACAATTCTGCCATCCTTTTTTGTCTAAGTCCATTAAACGAGAAGTCCCCTTTTCCCTAGTTTCACACGTATGCCCCAATTTCCACCATCTACATGTTTTTTTTGGGGAGGGGGGGGGGAGGGATTTGTATGTCTTCGCTACCAATCGGGAACACTTGTATAACAACACACCTTCCAATCGGAAACGACCGTCCAATCGGGGACGTCCCCGGCTGGTTTTCTTGTAGATTTTGGCTCTCCAGGGTGAAACAATATGCTACCTGAAATACTACGCATTTTCAGTGCTGTTCCCATTTAGCTAAAAAATTATAGCATCTATGACCTCGGTTATGTGATTCAGATTGCATAATGTCCCCAATTGGGCAAATTAACTCTACCACATCACCTGTGTACCCAATTGGTATCTTATATGTGGTGGTCCTGGTTGGAGGATATTCACATATGTGTACCCAGTTAGTATGTACAGATTCCATTCCTGTTTTAGGCCAATAAAAGGAAAACGATGAGTGTTGATAAAAATGGGTTGTGAAATGGTTGTGAAATTATAATCAATGTATCAATTTTAATCTCATTAGGCTAAAAATAACATCCAGGGACAATGTCTTCTTTGGCATGTCCCCGATTGGGACTTGAAACAAGTATGTGCGTGTGTGTATGTGTGTGTGTTTGTGTGTGAGGGTGTGTTTGTGTGTGCGTGCGTGCGTGCGTGCGTGCGTATGCAATGAATAATTTTGTGTCTCTTATAACTCAAAAACTGTTATACACATATGAACACAAAATCGGTGGACGGATGTGGACGGATACCACTGGCCTGGAACTTTTGTCTCCAAAGTTTGGGGGTACAAAGGTCAAAGGACAAGGGTCAGAGGTCTAATAATACAAGTTTTTGGTAATGGTAGTATCTTTTGATGGAATTACTTGGTATCTTTACAAATTGCATAGATGGGTAGGGTTTAGCATTTTAACAAAATTTAGAAATAATTGTAGATCAGAATGTTAAAGATCATGAGTCAAAGGTCAAATAAGTGTTTTTATGTAAAGTTTTCGGCCTTTTAAACTAAAAAGTACAAGACCTATAACAGCCCCATTTTGTACCATAATGCCATGGTACAGGATTTTGTGTCCCATGGACTCTGTGGTCAAAAGGTTAAGGGTCACAGAACTATTGACCACTTTTCATTATTGTCCCTATAGTTATGGAATGGTTAGCGTGACGTGAGTATGAATGGTGTCATTCAGTAGGCTACGACAAATGTGCAAAATTTCAGAACTTGTTTTAGTGAATAGGGTCAAGAGTAAGAGTTCAGAGGTCAAATATGTGATTTTAGGGGGTAATTATGTACTACTATGTACATTTTGTGCCACCTTAAATTCCGAAAGTGCAAGACCTATAGCAATCCTATCTTTGTATTATAATACTGTGGTACATGAACTTGTTTCCCGTAAACTCTGAGGTCAAAAGTTCAAAGATCAAAGGTCACAGAGCTAGTGACTCCTTTTAACCACCCCACCCAATAGTTTTGGAATGGTAAGAGTGATCTAATCGTGAGTGTCAAATAGCCTACAGTAGGGTAAGATAGTAGGGTAGAAGGAAGAATGATAGAAGGTAATAGGGTTAGATAAATGCCAAACAAATTCAGATGTTGTTTTGATGGTTTGGGTCAAAGACAAAATATGCGATTTTAGAGAGTGATTATGTGGTAATTTGTACAAGTTAGTACCAATTTAAACTCTAAGAGGCAAGATCTGTACCAACTCTATGTTGTACTTTCATACCTTGGTACATGAACTTGCGTCCTGTAAATCTGGGATCAAATGGTCAAATGCCACAGAATTAGTGTCCTGTAGACTCTGGGGTCACAAGGTCAAAAGTCACAGAGCTATTGTGATCTTGTTTGCTATTTCCCCCACTATGCTGCATGCTTAACGTAATGAGATCAGCAACTCTATGGACTGTTTTCTTGTTTTTATAAGTGCTCAGAATTTTTTGATTTTTCTCTTCAACCGAAAAGTTATTAGTTTCAGGCGCGAAGCATTTTTGATGACCCAAAATGGCTTAAAATTGATGGGAATTTGCGGGAGGACAGATTCGATCTTTGTTGAAGTGCTCAAAATATTTATCCAAAAAAACTATTCTTATTGCTTTTACTTTACCTACCCACCAAAAATGGTTTTGTATACGCCTGCCCGAAAATTTACAATTTGGAGGGGGGAGTAGTTGACCCCCTGACCCCCACCTCTTAATCCTGTGTACACCGTGATTGAACGTTTATTCTGAAATGTCCTTTAGATATCAATGAGTGTGCAAGTCATCCTTGTAGAAATGGAGGTACCTGCGTGAATTTGGAAAATAGATTTTCATGTAACTGTGCTCCGGGATGGACCGGAAACGTGTGCAATAAAGATATTTATACCCAACTTACACCATATCAGTTTACCCTGCCTACACTCCCAGTTGAGCTCCTGAGTACTGGGTAATGGTCAATTCTTTTCAAATTTCTTAGATGCAGCATAACAGTTACATAGGCTATTCTGTTCAAACACTATAAGTTAGAAGGACAGTTCTTTTCTTGGCCCACGACCTTAAGAACAAGATCAAGATCATTTGAATTTATTGGGACGCCCAAAGGCGCATCCTATTTCAAAGCTCGCATACAAGTTACGTGCTAAGTTAATGGTAGACATTTTTCAACTTTTGATTTTATTCAAAATCCAATATAGTTGAAAATGAAAGTGATATTGTAATTTCACTTACGTTGCACTTTAGACGTGATTAATAGTTTCATTTAGTTTTTAGGTAAAATCCCTCTGACTAGAGTCAGAGAAGTGTAGAATCAAACATTTTATTTTGATCAGTTTATTTCATAAATCTAATATAGATATTAAAAGGATACCATAATCTAAAATTAGATTGTCAACTGAGCATAGATCTCAGGGTTCCAGTGTGTACATGGGTCCGTTTTTTTCTTATTTTGGTTCAAATGGTGGAGATTGTTGATCAACTGGGTGCAAGGGGGAAGGGGGTCTGAAGGGAACAGTTTTTGAGGTTGGAGTCCAGGGACCTTCCGTTTTAGCCCAGGGAATAGTGGTCTGGAGTTCCACAATTTTTGGTTATTTGGGATTAACTTAAATTGCTGTCGTCTTAAAAACCCACGCTCATTTCATAACATAGGTGGATAATACATTTATGCGTCGCTAGAGTTTAGATCTTCAAAATATTTTTGTCTTGGGGGTCGAAATGAGCCTGGTGAAGCCCACCTTAAAGGTAAAACCTATTCTAACCCTCGGATTCTTACACGCTAAGTTTATGGGAGACATTTTTTGTTTAAACCTAATTCTAATGTCAGGGCTTTATGTTAGATATGATTTCCTCTTAATTTCAAGACGATTTCATAAATGAAATTACTCGATTGCTGTTTGTTTGATAGGTCGATGAAATGTATATATATGAGACAGCCCTCAGTATATAAATGTACGTTTTAAGTCCGGCATAAATATCGATACTAATATATGATTGCGGTAAGAAATACAATAATAATCTACTACTGTGAATCGACAACATCTGGTTTAGCAGTTGAGAAACTCACTTAATATTTCACCCATTAACATTTCTAACTAAACATTTAGCACTCAGATTTCTTATCAATGTCCGTGGAAAATATATGATATTGTTTTTCTTCACGTTTTACACCATTACCGCCGGAAGTAAGCAATATCTTTAATTACTAAATTTTACTTGTAATAAACGGCACTTGACTGATTTATTTCAACAAATGTCGACGAGTGCGCAAGTAATCCCTGTAGAAATGGAGCGACATGCCAGAATCTACAGAATGCTTATTCATGCAATTGTGCCCCAGGATTGACAGGAAACATATGTGATGAAGGTGTTTTTCCCTTTCCTCTTTTAAATAGAAATAGTGCATAATTCAAATTATTAAGAAAATGTTAGGAAGAATAAAACTTAAACATGAGATACTATTGTTGCATAACTGGTTACCGTGTAGAAGAGACTCTATCCAGAAGGTAATTACGTTATTAATCGCAAAGTGATATGAAGTTTAAGTTTAATGCTTTCATATTTTATACACCATCATTCCATACTATTTGTGTTGTTGTAGTTATTTATCTATTCAACCACGCATGCATTTACACGTTCAAATATGGCATTTTGCATGCTTCAGAGGATTTTAGAATTTCCTTCCGGCTCAGTTTACTATAAATGTTTTAAAATCCACGCAGCACGTTTGTTTTATTGTTGTTTGTATTGAAAGATACACCGTATTCTGCCAGGGATAAATCATCATGGCAATTACTCAATGTTTCTCTGTTACTTAATTTAATTTCTGGGTCAATACTCACAAGAAAATCTGTGATTATTTATACAGTTGGTTCCGAACTAATGTGAAAGCGTATCGCTGCAGGCTTCACTTCAGCAAAAACTCATAAAAATACCTTTATTACTGTCATGGCTAAAACTTTTCCATTCACATTTGATAGTTCACGACGCTGTTTTCGAAATATTAGAAATAATAGACAATAGAGCTAGGCTTTTTGGCGCGAAGCAGCCATTTTGAAAATACAAATGTTTTTCAACACAATGATTTTTAAGATTTTAAGTATATAAATTAGAAGCTATGACATTTTATCGCAACATCTAAACAATATGGCTGCATGACTGCCTAATATTCTCGTGTGCTATAAATGTTCCTATTAATAGGCATGCTGCCGGACTCGTCTGTCTGTATGTGAAACATTGGTTGTGCCACCAGCTTTCTCTGTGTAATAATTAAACAAATATAATGTAAATTAACGCGAAACTTTTTGCAACCAAGAAATATCCTAGCGTCCTCAGCAGACGAAGATCAAAATAACCTTTTAAAATAAAAATTTTAACGGTCAGTTGCCGTCTCTAACGTAAAGGTAAAATATATATCAATTCCTGTGTTTTGGAAGATCGGGCAACGAACATAAGGGAGTGATAGGCAGGTAGTTTCTTGCTCATATGATGGAAAAGACATCCCCTACTCTATATTAGACATCTTCCCACTGCCAAACTCCACCTTATATTTCTTCATATACCACAAGACCCCTCCGGGACAGACGGTTAAAATTCCAGCTTTCCAATATATCGTTCCAGGCTTGATCCATGTAGATCTCAATCAGTGCTCCTCAACTGCGTAATAAAAGCGTGGGAATCTTGACGTAAATACACCAAGGGAAAATCGGATACTATATACCTCAAATATACCAAATCTACGATATTCTAGAAACATTAATGTGTTTGCTTGTAATATTGGGTTGTGAAGGTTCATTGCAGAGTTAGATATTATTATTATTTTTTTTTAAAGTGTAGCCAGCAAGACCATGGTGCTCAACTTTGGTACACACCTTAGTTGTGGAAGCAAAAAACAAAACAAATTAGAATATAGAATAACAAAAGATATTCATATGAACACCCACCCCCTCTGCCTTACTCGACCGTGACCCACACGTACACTGACCCACTTACGTCTTTTCATAAGCTTCAGATGCTGCTAATATGGACTTCTTTGTTTCATTTTCCCAGATATCAACGAATGTGCAAATGTTCCGTGTAAGAATGGAGCAACGTGCATCAATTTTAGAAACGCATTTGCATGTATCTGTGCTCCTGGATATACAGGTGCAAATTGCACTGGAGGTAAGAATCATGGGAATTACATACCAAAACAGCGACTTTACATAAAATATTGCCTTTACAGAAATAATCAATGCTGTATGCAAAATTGATAGCACCAGTGACGGATTCAGGTGGGGAGGGGGGGGTGCAATAGGGTAGCTAGCCACCTATCTTCCCCGGCAAAAAATATATCCCTATGGTCTAAACAATCATGCAGATCAGACCTGTCAGCCCTTCCTAAAAATACAAACCTACTTTCTTAAGTCAAGATGCCCTCTAAGAGCGTCTGTATGGGCTCACTTTTACAAAGCATTCCTTATTTTGCCAGCAGAATAAGCAATGAACTATTTTGCAGTGTTTTGTAGATATTATTGTCGGTTTACCAACTATCCAATGGAAAATGCTTAGACGATTACGCGATGTCATTGCTGTAGATGAATCCCTCTCCATTGACATACCGGAAAAAAACTAAAGTGGGTTCCAATTTTCTAATATTTTTTTATGACTGGTAGAGTGATAGGTCCCCTCGGCCCCTGGATCCTCCCATGAAAACTAAAAGATGGTTTACACCCTAATTACGGCGCAAAAATGTGTTTTTTCGAGTGCCTAGGCAAGGACGTCCACAATTTCCTGTTTACAAGCGGAAAATTGAAATGGTAGAACTTATCTTTCAATCAAATCAAACATTGACGCTAAGTGGGAAATTTCTTTCTCAATTTTGGGAAAATTTCCTTCCTTCATAAAATTTCTTTAATTTGGGGAAAGTTTCCTTCAATTTGGAAAATCTTTCAATATTTGGGATATTATGCCAACATTTCCATCAATTTTACTACATTTTGATTTTAATTTTTCCCAATTTTACTTCCCAACCAGGAAGAAAGCATGCAACCAGGAAGGTCAATTCTTTCCATGAAGAAAGTTTTCCCTTCTGCACTCGCTTCCTACGCCTCGTTTGCTTGAATACAGATACTTAAAAAAATTAGCCATTTTGATAATATCAATTTTTCGGAAAATTTGTTCCTCCCACTAAAAAAATATAGTTACGCCAATGTGCACTACGCAGAGCGGGGTGGGTCTCAATGGGACACTCCACTGGCCACCCCTTTCTAGAATCATGGATCCGCCACTGAGCACATACATGTTTCTCGACCGTAAGTTTTTTCTAAAAACGTTTTGAAGTAGACTGAAAAGGATGATGAAAGATGCCTATGAATATTTGTTTTGTTTTCTATACAAGAAATTTAAACATTTATCATGGTTTTCCTAAGATTCCTTATTGTTAATGGCCCAAAATGGCATAAATATGATATAGAAATTGCAGAAAAGCACTTACAATTTGTTATAAGTGCTCAGAATATCTTTATTTTTCTCTGCAATCGAAAGGCCTATCGGGTTCAGGCGCGAAGCCCTAGTGAAGTTCGACGGCGCTAAGTTCCTCCCAAACTTCAAAGATTCCTTATTTGTTACAATTTG
>JAIGNY010002413.1:150000-527787 GCA_020152595.1 Chiridota heheva | reverse complement strand
TTTGATGATTGTTTGATGATGAGTTGAAAACCATTTTCATTTTATTTTATTGAAATGGAATGTTTATTGAAATGGAATTGGGAATGTTTATTGAAATGGAATTGGGAATGTTTATTGAAATGGAATTGGGAATGTTTATTGAAATGGAATTGGGAATGTTTATTGAAATGGAATTGGAATGTTTATTGAAATGTTTTATTGAAATGGAATTGGGAATGTTTATTGAAATGGAATTGGGAATGTTTATTGAAATGGAATTTATTGAAATGGAATTGGGAATGTTTATTGAAATGGAATTGGGAATGTTTATTGAAATGGAATTGGGAATGTTTATTGAAATGGAATTGGGAATATTTATTGAAATGGAATTGGGAATGTTTATTGAAATGGAATTGGGAATGTTTATTGAAATGGAATTGGGAATGTTTATTGAAATGGAATTGGGAATGTTTATTGAAATGGAATTGGGAATGTTTATTGAAATGGAATTGGGAATGTTTATTGAAATGGAATTGGGAATGTTTATTAAAATGGAATTGGGAATGTATATTAAAATGGAATTGGGAATGTGTATTAAAATGGAATTGGGAATGTTTATTAAAATGGAATTAGGGATGTTTATTGAAATGGAATTGGGAATGTTTATTAAAATGGAATTGGGAATGTTTATTAAAATGGAATTGGGAATGTATATTAAAATGGAATTGGGAATGTTTATTAAAATGGAATTGGGAATGTTTATTAAAATGGAATTGGAATGTTTATTAAAATGGAATTGGGAATGTTTATTGAAATGGAATTGGGAATGTTTATTAAAATGGAATTGGGAATGTTTATTAAAATGGAATTGGGAATGTTTATTAAAATGGAATTGGGAATGTTTATTAAAATGGAATTGGGAATGTTTATTAAAATGGAATTGGGAATGTTTATTAAAATGGAATTGGGAATGTTTATTAAAATGGAATTGGGAATGTTTATTAAAATGGAATTGGGAATGTTTATTAAAATGGAATTGGGAATGTATATTAAAATGGAATTGGGAATGTGTATTAAAATGGAATTGCGAATGTTTATTAAAATGGAATTGGGAATGTATATTAAAATGGAATTGGGAATGTTTATTGAAATGGAATTGCGAATGTTTATTAAAATGGAATTGGGAATGTTTATTGAAATGGAATTGCGAATGTTTATTAAAATGGAATTGGGAATGTATATTAAAATGGAATTGGGAATGTTTATTGAAATGGAATTGCGAATGTTTATTAAAATGGAATTGGGAATGTATATTAAAATGGAATTGGGAATGTTTATTGAAATGGAATTGGGAATGTTCATTAAAATGGAATTGGGAATGTATATTAAAATGGAATTGGGAATGTGTATTAAAATGGAATTGCGAATGTTTATTAAAATGGAATTGCGAATGTTTATTAAAATGGAATTGCGAATGTTTATTAAAATGGAATTGGGAATGTTTATTGAAATGGAATTGAGAATGTTTATTAAAATGGAATTGCGAATGTTTATTAAAATGGAATTGCGAATGTTTATTAAAATGGAATTGGGAATGTTTATTAAAATGGAATTGCGAATGTTTATTAAAATGGAATTGCGAATGTTTATTAGAATAGAATTGGGAATGTTTATTAAAATGGAATTGCGAATGTTTATTAAAATGGAATTGCGAATGTTTATTAGAATAGAATTGCCAAAAATCAAACTTTATTTGAAAGAGAATTGTTTTATCTTTAAAAAGAGATATCATTCTTTGCGATGCCCCATTTACACAGCGACTCATTTGTGAATTGACCCATATTGTTTGAAGTTGTAAACAACTTAGAACTAAAGCTGGCATTCCCGTATTTCGAGGGCAATTTGTATTGATTTGCCTTTTCTAATCGTATGTAATGTTAAGCATAACCTTTATTAAGGTAAGCTTAAATAAGTGATTTATCAGCTGGTTTTAGAGTAATTTTTAGCTGATGTCCGCCTGGATTTCAGCATGCATGATGCAGTACTGTATAGTACCTTCGTAATGTAACTAATGTAGACAAATGTATACACTGTGTGTAGTCAAGTAGCACTGCACTAGCAGTACTGTAGCAGCCATTCTCAACTGCAATCTGTAGGCCCACTCTGATTAGTTAACTATTTATGTTAAGTTATTGTGTGCGGGGACCATCTTGAATTTTAATTCTTAAATATTGCTGAAAGGAAATTTACTTTTACTTAGCCTAGGTCAAGATTTTTTTGTAATAAAATAAAGCACAATCTCTGATGTTGTTTTAAGCTTCGCCAAGGCCCAGGGCCTGGGTTTTTGGTTTTTTTTTTGTGAGACGGGGTGTGAGTGGGGTGGGAGGTTATTAATTCCTGATCAACTGAGCATGGTGGGTACTCTGTACATACCATCATGAATTTTCTTGATTTATGTGTATGATTTGTTAAATACTATCATTGTTGAAAGAAAATTAACTTTTGATTAAATAAACTTTATTTTTCAACAATCGCTGTGCAGCTTTATAGGGCCTTTTTTTTTTTAGGAGAGTTAAACATTTCTTGATGAACTGAACATATTGCGGGTAGGCCTACGCTGCTACTGTGTTTTTTTGTAACTTTAAACTTTCATCACAATCACTTGCAGCCACCTTGGCCTATGGCCTGTTATTTATTTATGTTTTTAAGCAAGTGCCAGAGTTTTTATTTTTTGATCTACCGAGCATTGCAAGTACACTGTCATCGCATGTGTACCATCATGAATTGTCTTGATCTATATGTATAATTTGTTTAGTAGTGAGAGAGAAACTTAACTTTTTTAATCAAATAAAGATATTTTTTATTTCATTACATTTTTTTCCATTTTTCATAAAAATTATGTATTTTATGCTCATACTTTAAACATTTTGATTAATATTCATAATTAATTAATTTATTAACACTTAATTAATACTTAAATGTTGGTATTATATCAACATTTTAATGGTGTATTACAAGTTCATTCAAATTGGTTTTATCAAATTAAATGCATCTAGTTTTAAACAATGTCACAGTAAGTAAATAACCTAAAATGTGTGGAATTCCAATTAATTTCATATAATTATTAATTCGATTTTTAGTTATGTGTTTGTTTGTCTTGTTGCTTTTTAAATTATACACAGTTTAGCTAGAAACTTACAACTGTCAGCTGATTTATTTATTTGAAGTACACTATACACAGTTTAGCTAGAAACTTACAACTGTCAGCTGATTTATTTATTTGAAGTACATTGAAATAATTTCAGATTTGCACACTTTGACCTAATCAGTGAATTGCCCCACTTTTTGTCAATCTTAATTAATTATTTAGGTCATTAATTAGACTTTCCCTTTGTTTATTATGTCCTTAAACTTGAATTCTATACATGGCTAAACCATTTGCTAAAAAACAGCTTATTTAGTTTCAAAACTGCATTTAGCTCAAATCTAGCAAATTTTACATTAAAATGCATTTGTCCCACTTTTCCAAATTTAGTGTATGTTATGGTTTGTTTACACTTTAAATTTGTCAGTTAATTCTTTAACAATGTCATATTAACAATCATTTAATTTTTTTAAGTTGGAAGAGAATATTGTACAGAACAAGAAAATACTTGATAGAACAAGAAAATACTTGATAGCAGTGGTAAAGTAACATGTCCAAACATTTATTATGCTTTCAAAATGCTTGATTCTTCAAAATTCACTATAATTTTGCCAAATCTGATTGTCATGGAAACGATCATCAACAACTTAGCGGTAAACAGATTTAAGGTAAAAATGAGCATTACGGAATCCGCCCCTTGAACACTACTTCATCTAGGTTTGCTGCATTCAGCGTTTAGAACAGCATTCTAGCAATAAGACCTCCTCCCCACATTAACTGGATTCACGCGATGTATGTACGTAACACTAACATGGGGGGAGATTTTACTTGAACAACAAGTGAATGTGTGCTATGTCTTTTTATGCAACGAAACTTGAACAGAATTTTTCTTTTTATTGCCGTAAATAACAAAAATATAATCAAAGTCATATTTAAGGAAACATTAGTTTATGGGACTGGATATCACGTATTAAACTATTGTCTAATGGTATGATCCCAAGAACACCATTCACGATCAGTACCATACATCAGTACTGTAATGCCAGCGTTAAGCCCACCTTGAGCCTCTGATAATCCAAACAACGGAAATGGCAAAACCGCAGAACTTGTTTATTGAAAGCTTATGCTGTGTTGTGTAATTATACTACAATTAATATCACTGAGGTAATTCTAGCACTGATTTACTCTTTGAGTTGAATTTTGGTGTAGTGTGTCATACTTGTAACATCTCACTCAGTATGCCCTACATGCTACACACTACTTGCAATACTGATGCATATGGCTGCAGTACACAGTTATATGTTATCTGACTAACTTGTAACAAGCAGCTCCAGCAAAAATGTGCATGGAGGGGAGGGGGGGGTTAGTGATATATGGGTTTGGGATTTGGGGGTCCAGGAATTGGGATTAAGATTCGGTGAAGGAGGAGGGTCCGTTAATTGGGATTGAGATTCCGAGGAGGGAGGGGGGGTCAGTGACATATGGGTTTGGGATTCAGGGGGGGTCCATGAATTGGGATTAAGATTCGGTGGGGAGGAGGGGCCGTTACTGGGATTAAGATTCTAAGGGGGCAAGATTTGAGATTGGGAACAGGGTGAGGGGTGCCCGTGATTTGGGAATCGGTGTGTCTGTGATTTGGCAGGATTGGGATTTGGGGATCTAGGGGTGTTGGTGGGGTCCCTGATAGGATTGGGCTTCAAGGTGGGGTCCGTGATATGATTCGAGAGGGGGTCAGTGATAAGATTCAGGAGAGGGGTCCGTGATTTGGCATACGGGGATGAGTCTGTGATAGGATTTGAGATTACTAATTTGGTATTCAAAGGGGAGAGGGGGCGGGGGGAAGGGACAGTGATATGATTCGTATTTAAGCCACTTTTATTAATAAGTATTTTAAAAGTGATCATACTGTAGCACAATGAAATTGGGAATTAATTTAAATAATTCTGTATTTGAAATGCATCTACATTATCATAGGGGCAGATTGATATTACGTAGGCTGGAGGAGCACCTGGGAAAATGCTGTTAAAATCCACTATAGAACCAACCTAAAAATCCTAAGCCGTAATTAACTTAGCCACAATTATCTTTAACGCAAAGTATTTTCCTTTACTACAGTACTTTCCTTTACTACAGTACTTTTTGCTCCATCACTGAGCTAAAACACATTATAATACCAATGGATTATCATCTATTTGGATTTGGTAAACAACTTACAATCAGATACTGTAAGTGTAACTGAAGAGGTGACAGGCACACCATGGAGCTATCACACTTTTTGTAACTTAAGTCAATGGACTATGGACATCTAGAGGCAACATGGGCTTAAATTGTTTAAATATGATCTTAACCATTAAACAGCAAATAATTCCATTAAAATTGGTTAAAATTGACCAATTTTCCACATTTTTCATCATATCCTGTTATTGTGCATTGACATCATCATTGACATCATTGGGGGACTGATCTTTCCTCACCTTTCGTAAAACCAATGTTTTTTTTTTTATTATTCCAGTCCACTGCTAATTATGTTTGAAATATAGCATTAGATTAAGGGCATTTTTTTTTTTTTTTTTTAAACTTGGTTATACCCTAAATCATGATGTATCTAGAATAGACATTCTAAAATACATTAAAAAAGTAGCTGAAATTGAAGCACAGAATTTAAAGATTTACATAAAGATTTTGAGATGTGTTCTTCTTACTATATCAGACATTCCACAAAAATTACAAATTCTAAAATTTTGTTCAGTCATAACTTGAAAACTAAATAAGCTTTTTCCAAATTCTAAAAACACTGTATTCCACTCAGACTTTCATGCTCTTTCACATATCTTAAATCTGCTAGATGTCCATAGTCCTTAAATTAACCAAGAAAATGTCCCTTGATCCTACAGAAACCTCTCTATCATACAAAAGATGATTCAAAGAGACTGTAAGAATATAATTTGTTTCACAGATAATCCTTAAATAAGAGGATGTAACTGGAGATAAACAAAGGTGACAGACTGTTTGTAAAAACAATTGCAAAATAAAATAATTTGTGGAAAGACAAGCAAGTAGCCTTAAACTAATTTCTTTTAAAGTTTATAACAGTATCCCTGTATTCCTGTTGTAATTAACTTATGACAATTAAACAACAATTTTTAAATAATAAAGTGGCACAAGTAGTAAGAAATTAGATGTTTTCTGTTTTGGATCCTTAGTAATTAGGGGGGATGGTTAATATACATGTATTCTGTGATCTCAAATAAAATGACAATGCCCCGTGATACACATATAACGACCACAAAGAAAACTTATTAGGAAAGTTGGATACAATTTCTTTCCAAAGGAGTTGGAGGAAAATGAAAGCAGAAACTAACATAATTATACTTAACTTTTGGTCATGTCTTGTTTTCAATCATTGTTGTAAATTTCATGATGATGTAGGCTTTTCATCAACCCAGCTTTCCCTACTTGTTGAAGAATGTGATAACGTTTCACTTCAAGGAATAGGGAAAGAAGGAATAATTTTGGCCGGTTCATTCCGAAAATACCATGTTCACTACCAGTCACAGCAAGTGCTGTGAAACAGTCAAGATATTACCTGTAAACAAAGAAAGAGCGGAATACAATTTTGTTTATTCATTTGATCAGTGTTTTTGAATTTAAGTGCCTTCTTTGCCTTGTGATTTACATGCTGGAACCTAGAACTTACTACATGTCAGTTAAACTTAGACCGGAAATACAGATTAATCCCCAAACACTATCGTACATGTTTAACAGTTGTATGTTGTACTGATTTCTGTCTTATTTACATTTGAATGCTCCAACTGACCTTTTTGCCTTTAACTGGATTTGCAATACCATGAAATTAAACAATTACTGGTGTACTGTAATTTGTTCGTAAGCACTGGTACTAAATTCCACTCATTTTAACAAAGATCATAGTTGCAGCTTTGTTCATTATTCATATACTGTACATGCCTATCTTATCACACAAACTTCACTAAGCGCCGAAGCAGCTCAGAATGGGGCAAAGTGTGTTTAACAAGACTTTTAAATACAAATCTTATGAAAATTAGCCTGCAATAATATAAGCTGCATTTGTGATTTTAGGCATTTAGGAAAACAAGCATTTAAATTTTATCACTTGTTTAAGTGGGGAAATTCAACATTTTGGTAATATTTTAGCTCAGATTGTGAAACTACTGAAATTGAAATTTACTATTTTTTTCACAAAGATTTTGTGCCATCTAATTGTCTTGACTAACCGGATATTCCCAAAACTTAACAACAAGCAAAAGATCACACAAACTACAATTTGTGCAGCTACAAACACTGATTTGGATGGTGCGCAGCTGCGCGGAATTTTGTGACCTTTTTGCAAAATTATGAAAGATTTCCAGTTTTAATCCCTAGAAAGAAAGTTTTTAAATATTTAATGCAGGGAATGGATTGTCAAGGAATTTTTCTTCCCATTTTTTTTTCATGACCCGAATGCAAGTCTTCAAATAAAAATAAAAATTCAACAAAAATTATGAGGTTTTTCCTATACAATCTAACAGGTTTGTCCTATACAATCTAACATGAATGCCCCCTTATGGTTGCCATTTCAAGTGTGGCGTATAGTACAAGTGGGCCAAAGCTAGTGTAATCGTATATTTCTCCTTCTTCGACAAAAGATAACAAACTCATCATTTCAGCTGTTAATTAACTAAATTCACTGTTTTTGAAGACAGGGATGGGCTTCAAACAACATACAGAATAAGGTAAAACATCAGTGCGACGGGGAGTGCACTTCTGAAGGTATACCCCCTCCATGATCTTGAAGGTGGAGTCATTGTAGGTTTTGAGGGACAAAAAGGTTAGGGTTAGGGTTAGGCTTAGATATTGAAAGGGTAAAATTTTGAATCTGATTAAAAAATATATACTTCAGTTTTGCGGGGTATTCATAACCATGCCGATATTTCTAACAACGAAAACAATTAGCCAACTAACGTTAGGCAAATGCCCTTTCTTTGCAAACAAAAATATATTTAATTTATTACTTAGGCTTAGCTGCATGAACTTCGAAGCCAACATCTCAGATCTAGCCTATGTATGTCCTAACGTTAGACACCTACCTCCAGTCCTGACTTCCAATTTCTTCATTTTGTTAGGTTATAAGTTAAGAACTATCGTGTGTTAAACTAGCACTAGGCCTACAGCAAAGTTTAGTAACACAACAGACTAGCACAACACTGATGTGGCCTAACGTTTATGGTCCCTAGGCTATTCTGTTACTGTATCAGTCAACGACGTTAGGCTAGTTGCTATGAGCTGAGACCAAGAAAAACTATGATCAACTACTGACAATTAGACATACTTTCATATACCTATTTAAAAAAAACTTAAAACAAAATCTAACTCACTTCTTTCTTGATTTGAAAGAATATTAACTTCCTACCATAAAGTCGGTTATTGTCCGTTTGCAGTTAGTGATTGTACGGTGATCAAGGTCAATCAGTGCTATGGTTCATGTGCGTGCAAAATAGGTGAAGCTTGGGAGGAAGTTACACTGATGGATCGGCAAGATTTTCAAATTTCCAGGAAATGCATTGATGAAAAATCATCCAGTTTGTCCTTGAAACGGGATAGAAATGCCACTGGCAGATTAATCACGTCCGTGTTTCAAGGGGTGTTTTCTTCATATGGTAGACTTCAAGAAAATCTTTAAATTACATTTGAAAAGATCAAATTTGACAAAAATAAAATGCTTTTAAAATAAAACCAGTCAGTTGGTTTTTGCACTGCCATGGGTTGAACTATAATATCATTGATGTCTAGTTTTTTTAATGAATTGTTCAAAATGGACAGAAATCACACAAAATTACAGAAAATCTCCCAATTCATGAAAGTTACATTAGATATCAATGATATTTGTTGAGTTACTTTAGAAGAGCAGATCCTTTAAGCAGAAAGAGGATCAGATACGTCCTCCCCCCAACCCCAACAAGATCAGATACGTCCTCCCCCCAACTCCAACAAGATCAGATACGTCCTCCCCATAACCCCAACAAGATCAGATACGTCTTCCCCCCAAACCCCAACAAGATCAGATACGTCCTCCCCAACCCCAACAAGATCAGATACGTCCTCCCCAACCCCAACAAGATCAGATCGTCCTCCCCAACCCCAACAAGATCAGATATCGTCCTCCCCCCAACCCCAACAAGATCAGATACATCCTCCCCAACCCCAACAAGATCAGATACTTCCTCCCCCAACCCCAACAAGATCAGATCGTCCTCTCCCAACCTCAACAAGATCAGATCGTCCTCCCCAACCCCAACAAGATCAGATCGTCCTCCCCAACCCCAACAAGATCAGATACGTCCCTCCCCCAACCCCAACAAGATCAGATCGTCCTCCCCAACCCCAACAAGATCAGATACGTCCTCCCCCAACCCCAACAAGATCAGATACGTCCTCCCCCCAACCCCAACAAGATCAGATACGTCCTCCCCAACCCCAACAAGATCAGATACGTCCTCCCCCCCAACCCCAACAAGATCAGATACGTCCTCCCCAACCCCAACAAGATCAGATACGTCCTCCCCAACCCCAACAAGATCAGATATGTCCTCCCCAACCCCAACAAGATCAGATACGTCTTCCCCAACCCCAACAAGATCAGATACGTCTTCCCCAACCCCAACAAGATCGATCGTCCTCCCCAACAAGATCAGATACGTCCTCTCCCCAACCCCAACAAGATCAGATATGTCTTCCCCAACCCCAACAAGATCAGATATCGTCTTCCCCCAACCCCAACAAGATCAGATATCGTCTTCCCCAACCCCAACAAGATCAGATATCGTCTTCCCCCAAACCCCAACAATTATTGGTAAGTTTTGTACAACTAAATCAAAATGATTATAATTACTCCCTCCTGTTCCAACTCCTAAAAAGGGTCGCTCCTGATCCAGTGTAGAAAGGATGATTGGTATTGAGGAATGCTGTTTCCTGCTTATTTCTTACAGATGGAATACATGTAACATTGCAAGTATGGGACATAGGAGGCCAGACGCTGGGTGGAAAAATGCTTCAAAATTATATTTATGGAGCTCATGTGAGTATGGTGCTTTCTACTTAGAGATTTATGGAGCTCATGTGAGTATGGTGCTTTCTACTTAGAGATACAAATTATATTTGCTGATTAATGGTTCAATAGTTGTGATTGTGACCCCACTGCAGTCAAGGAAGGCTACTGCTGGCAGGAGTTGCTTCAAGTTCTGCATTGTTTTCCATTACACAGTCTGATCAATTCTTCATGGAACCCCCTCCCATTCTGAATTCTATTGTAAATTGAACTAGTTTTATTTTCAGTCATACAGCGCCCTTTAGGCCAGTATTCATTTTCCCCCTTCCTTGACAACAACATATCTTGGAACTGTGTTTAAAATTGGTATTTGTAGTTTAATATAAGTTTTGTCAGTACTAGAGATTAGTACCAACATATTCGGAGCTCAGCTTAGTGCTTCCTATAATGTGATGAATGGATATAAATTGATATTATATATTTTGGTAAAGAAACAATGAGTGAGTACTGAATTCTTCCCTTGGGAAATACACTTTGAATCCAGGGGATTCTTGAATCCAGGGGATTCTTGAATCCAGGGGATTCTTGAATCCAGGGGATTCTTGAATCCAGGGGATTCTTGAATCCAGGGGATTCTTGAATCCAGGGGATTCTTGAATTTAGGGGATTCTTAAATCCAGGGGATTCTTGAATCCAGGGGATTTTTGAATCCAGAGGATTTTTGAATCCAGGGGATTTTTGAATCCAGGGGATTCTTGAATCCAGGGGATTCTTGAATCCAGGGGATTCTTGAATTTAGGGGATTCTTGAATCCAGGGGATTCTTGAATCCAGGGGATTCTTGAATCCAGGGGATTCTTGAATCCAGGGGATTCTTGAATCCAGGGGATTTAATCAACTTGGCTGTAAATAATTCAATTACAACCTTGCTGGGATAAACATGATCTATTCAGTCCAGGGGCGTAACTTGACTTCGAGGTTAGGGGAGGTGTATGTCAAATTTGCATTTGCCCGACTCACTAACAAAAGATATATATGCGTCTATACAATCATATAATATAGAACAGTTAGGGACAGATTAAACTCCCCCTCCCACCTATGAATTCAAGTGTTAAACGTGGTACTGCGTAACACCGTGTGCCCGCTTATGGCCTTTGGTGAGGCCTATAGGGTGAAACCTTGGTTGGGGTCCAGGGAGCAAACCCCCAGAAGCTCCAAAGAATTCTTGTTTTTGATACTTCAAAATAGCTGAAAATCATTGCAACACAAAGTTTGATGATTTGATTGATGAAATGAACACAATTTTTATTCTAATTTTAAAATCTACCCTGATGATCATTTGGGTTACCATTTCTAAACAGGCAGAGGGGAAATTGTTCCTGCAAAGTGAGTAAATTCGGGCAAAATTGTGGGGCTCATGGGTGAAGCCTTGCAATTAGCCTGGGTCCAGAGTTGAAGCTCTGAAGATTTCTTTATATTTATGCCTCACAATGGTTTAAAATCAACACAAATTTCCAAAATGTAAGTGATAAAAAGAAGACCAATTTCATATTTGTTTAAATCTATTCAGATAATTATTTTCAGAATTTCCCTGCAAATTGAGAAAATTTGGGGAAAATTGTGGGGTTCTTGGGCGAAGCCTTGTAAGCAGCGGCGTAGGAAAGTATTTGATATTGGGGGCCAGATTTTATCATTTGCCTCAACAAACCTCAGTACCAAAATGTATGAGTCTCTTATCACGGTCCAAAAACTATATGTACAGGGAGGGGGTGTTGTTAAATTTTGCACTATTTCCCAAATATTGCAGAAAATTTCAAGACAATAAGAAAATTTCTCAAAAATTGAAGAAAGATTAAGGAAATTAAACAAAAATAGGAAGCAAATTTAAGAAAAATGAAGGAAATCTTTTGAAAATTGACGACAGTTTCCTGAAAATGAAAAAATTCATTAAAAATGAAGGAAATTGCAGAAAAATTGAAGCAAAGTTCACGAAAATGAATGAAATTTGACGAAAAATGAAGGAAATGGAACGAAATGGAAGCAAATTTCCTGAAAATAAAGGAAATTGCACAAAAATTGAGGCAAATTTCACGAAAATATAAGAAATCTTAGGATAATTTCACGAAAATTGAAGACAGTTTTCCGAAAACCTTATTATTTTGGGGGACCAAAATGGAGAGTAATTTTTTTTTTTTTGGGGGGGGAGGGGAGCTTGGCTTTCTGGCCCCCAGTTCCTATGCCGCTGCTTGAAAGCTTGGGTCCAGGTACAAAGCCGTGGAAGCTCCGAAGATTTCTTGATTATGGTGCCTCACAATGGTTTAAAATCAACACAAACTGACAAATTTCCAAAATGTAAGTGATGAAAAGAAGACAATTTCAGATTCTCATTTACTTGGGGAAAAATAATACCATTTCGAAACAGGCAGAGGATAAATTTGCCCTGAAAATATAATACATTCGTTCAAAATTGTGGATTTATGGGCGAAGCCTTGGAAAGGGGTTGAGGGGGAAGCCTTGGAAAGGGGTTCAGGGGGAAGCACTAAAGAAATTTTATTTCTGATGTCCGAAAAATGATTTAAAATCAACACTTAACTTGAAGTTCCAAAATGTAAATAATAAAAAGAGGACAATTTCAAATTTGCTAAAATACTAAAATCTACTCGGAGAACTGGATACAAATTTAGGTTACCATTTAAAAACAGGCATAGGACTGTAGGAGAAATTTCCCCTGAAATTGGTAAAACTTGGGAAAAATTGTGGAGTTCATGGACTCTGGTATGAACATTTATTGTTTTTGATGCTCCAAAATGGCTGAAAATCAACGCAAAGTTCCCAAATGTAAATTGTGGGGTTTGGGGGGTGAAGCAACAGTAGGGATCCAAGAGAAGAAGTCCCCCTTGGAAGGGGTCCAGTATCCATGTCCGGGGAGAACCCCTGGAAGCTCTGAAGATTTATTGTCTTTGATGCCCTAAAATGTCTGAAAATCAACACAAACTGATAAATTTAGGAAATTCAACACAAATTGATAAATTCATAAATTTTCCCTGAAAATTGAGAAAAATCAGGGAAAATTGAGAAAATTTGGGCAAAATAGAGAAAATTTGGGCAAAATTGTAGGGCTCAAGGGTGAATTCGTGGTCTAAAGTCTTTTTGCCCCAAAGGGGCATAAAATCAATACAAAAAACCGAAATGTAAATTGATGACAAGAAAAAGAAAAAAAAAAATTATAATGTTAAAATCTACTCAGATAAACACTTGGGTTACCACTAGCAATGTCAGGCAGACGAGAAATTTCCCCTAAGAATTTGTCTACAATAATGTTGAGTTCATGGATGCAGCTCTGAATCCCTTTCTAGTTTTTGATGCCTAAAAACTGAAAAATGGCTCTTGACTTTAAATGCGTGTGGGCAGGCATCTTTCCTATATACGTCTCCTGCAGTTGCCCAACCTGAGCCCAATCAGCATCGTGCCATGTCGAGTGGAGATGATTCTGACAACAAAACATACACACATCCAACATTTTAAATCTCTGCCCAACTATGTACCCAAGAATGATGTTGTTTAGTATGATGCCGAGTCAGGAGGACAAGATTATGATGCCGAGTCAGGAGGACATGATTCTGATTATAATGATTCAGGCATGGTTGAGATGTATGTCAACCATTTAAACAGTACATTTTATATCTCTGCCCGACTTAGTGCCCAAGTACAGGTCAAAAAGGGTATATGATTTGAATATCTAGCTTAGTCGGGCATGACTAGGATATAGTCTGATACAGGATACAAGTGCACCCGCCATTCTACATTTCCGCCTGACTAAGATCAATATCCGTCCAATGGAGGGAGGGGTGGGGATTAGTGCAAAAACTATGATTTTATTCCAAAAAATTTAAAAGTATTTTGTATTTTGCAAAGAAACAAAAACATTAAGGTATAACAATATCAATTTTCCTACAATTTTCTTTCAATACTAATCCACTTTTTTCCCAACGAAAATATTTTTCTAGGGGGAGGGGGGTGTCAGGGGAGGCGGGTGTCACACCTCCCTTAAGTTACGTCCCTTATTCAGTCTTGTAGGTAGGAGGAAATAAGGCAGAGCTGCCGTCATATTACAGAGAGCCTTCAAATTAGACCTTTCTTATTATAGCATTGCTGAACCCTTACACAAATTCCAGATCTGGCCCATATATTAATTCCAGATCTGGCCCAGAATTTAAATCTGGGCCAGATGTGACCAGATAAAGAATTGGGCAGATATCAATTCAAACTTGATCTGGCTCAAATCAAACTTGATCTGGAAGTTCCAGATCAAGTTTGATCTGAGCCAGATCAAGTTTGATCTGAGCCAGATCAAGTTTGATCTGAGCCAGATCAAGTTTGATCTTGGCCAGATATAATATCCATATCTGGCCAGACCAAACTTGATTTGTTCATCAAATTGACTTTATTCAAGGTTATATCTGGCTTTGTCTGGCCAGATCAAACTTGATTTGTTCATCAAATTGACTTTATTCAAGGTTATATCTGGCTTTGTCTGGCCAGATCAAACTTTATTTGTTCATCAAATTGACTTTATTCAAGGTTATATCTGGCTTTGTCTGGTTCATCAAATTGACTTTAATCAGATTATATCAAGATCAAACTTTATTTGTTCATCAAATTGACTTTAATCAAGGTTATATCTGGCTTTGTCTGGCCAGATCAAACTTTATTTGTTCATCAAATTGACTTTAATCAAGGTTATATCTGGCTTTGTCTGGCCAGATCAAACTTTATTTGTTCATCAAATTGACTTTTAATCAAAGTTATATAAACTTTATTAAAGCCAGATCTGGATTTCTTTTTCTTAGGCAAGTATTATGTACAGTTTTATTTTGTTGTTTTCACCAATCTAGCTCAAACGGGATGTTTTCTTCAAACTTGTTAGTGAAATTTGGTATACAATTTATTTTCAGAATATTTCGTAGAGGGGTGTGGGTCCTGTTGATTGTGGTGGAACCTTTTTGACCATCTTTAGTTCTTTTTCTTTCTTTTTGTTTTACAGGGAATTTTACTAGTATATGATGTCACAAATGCAGCAAGTTTTGAAAATGTAGAGGACTGGTATCAGAAAATTAAAGAAGTTTTCAAGGATCAAGAAAAACTTCCTCATATAGCACTTGTAGGAAACAAAAGTAAGTTGAAATATACGAAAAAGGTGTGAGGTTTGGAACACATACAAAAGACAGGTTGGGAAGATAAGAATTGCCAATTTGTGAATAATGCACTTAGCAAATCTATTCTGATGGGAAAGAGTAGAATGTTTTGTAAAAAGTGTGATAAAATCAGTAAAATAGTGATCAAAAATATAACTTTGAGCATAATTTGCTGGTTGGTAAAATTAACTGAAGGTTAACCAATTATCCGGGCAAATTTATTTTCCCCTTCACTCCCACACAAATGTGGGCTGTATGCAAAGGAAAGTTAAGTATGTGAATGTATGTGTGAAAACTATTCAACCAAAGCCATGACTTTCCTATATTTTGTCAAATGATTAGAAATTAATTAAAGACAATAAACCAAAAGGTGATCAAATACTCAATCGTGAACTGATTTTGATACAAGTTTGTTCCATTTCTATAGACTTCTAATAAATTATAATACAATCTAGCTGATCTTGCCTCTGGTAGGGATGGTGTACACATTCCTAAATATTTGTGCATCATAGGACTCCTTGAGCAAGGGCTCCCATATCAACTGAATGTATCATACTCAGCAACCCTACCCCACTTTCAATGTGTTTTTCTTATCCCTCTTACTTCCAGAAATATAAGGTTATGTGGATCATAGACTATTATTTCCAAGTGGTGTAAAAAGGATTTATTTATGTGTGCCATTCCTGTTAAAAAAATAAAAACAATAGCATTAATCGCAAAGAAATATTAGAAATTTCCCATAGTGATATTATTCCTTGATGAAAACTGCAACAAAATACTGTATTCTACTTTGAAAGGGACCGTAGTCCTTATCTCATGATTGTACTCAACAGTTCTTTGATTGTATTACTTGCAAGCGTTTGCACTTTGCTATAAAAGTTCACAGACCAACAGGAAATTATTCTACAGTAGTGTACTAGTATTATGTATCTCAGTGTTTCAAAAAGATGGCAAGAAAACACACTCATTGGCTTTTGGAATCTGAAGTAGCTCAAGAAACAGCACAGCCTGTGGGACTAGAACGATGCATTAAACCATTTTTGGAACGTTTGCTGTGCTGGCTCTGCTAAACAAGAAATCTGAACTAGCTAATTGAGCAGAGACAGACAAGTTATGCAGATAGTGATTGGTCAATAACAGTAACTGGCTATCAAGCAAAGGTGATTGATTTTCGTGACAATTAGTTGATTCAATCTCAAGTCAGGTTATGTCAATGTCAGCCAGTGTAAAGGATGTAGGAAGAAAAAAGACTAATATTACCTTTAGTCAAAGTATACATTTGCTAATATCAAAGAGTAGAGTTCGTTTAATTTTTGTGGGATTGTTAAAGTGCAGGCAAAAATACTGATTGTTGACAGGTTAATAACGTTTTGCATATCGGACAGAATACAATCCTCTAATTTTAAGCATTTTGCGAAATGACAATAGGCAGTCTTTCCTAAAACCCATTTGCATGCCTAAGATGAGATTAGCAAAGGTTGATCAGGTGCCCTAGGCATTCACTTTCAGGTAAAGAGAGTTGATCAATCAATGTTGTATGTAAGACAAGTTACCTTCAAAACTTCCTCAGAAATATGCACAAATTAGGTTGAGAAATTGCTATAAAAAACATGGAAATGTTTGAAGAGGGGATCAAAAATGTAACTGCAATTTTTCAGAACTTTTTTTTTCAAAAATAATTTTCACAACTTTCCTTTCATTTTCTATCACTACAAGTTTGGTTTATATCATGATGAACAGGGTTCTAGCTACGCTGGGCGGGCCCGCCCAGGACTCGCAATTCCCGCCCACCACTTGGCTCTAAGATTCACTCTTTTGCCCAGCACTCAAAAGTTCATTTCGGTTAAAAAATTAAGTGTTTAAGCAGATCTCCTTTTAATTTTGCTCTATTTATGTCATCTGCTGATTTACACACATAACATACATTACACACATTAAATTCCGATCAAAACAATTGAACTATAGGAATTTAACGCAATTGAACGTACATATTATCATAAAATCACCCATCCACGAAGCTCTTTGCATAAACGTACGTACATGCACACAGTTCAGGTTCATGTTTTAATCCTTGTGAATCACTGCTGGCAGCTTGGCAAGTCTGTCACTTGCCATACTTACAAACTTTAACAAAGTAAAAATTACAAGAACAGTCCATCAATATTCCTGGACATTGCACAAATTCCTCCAGGCATATAATGCATGTTTATTTGTAGAGTCAGCCAAGGACTAATCTGACTCCACTCTTTATTCATTACAAAGCAAGCATGTGGCTTCAGCTCCACATGAATGACCTATTGTGTACAGTATAACAGTAGCTTGTTTCTGGAAAGTTAACCGTGGAGAAGCTCTCAGGCTAGAAGGTGTTGAATACACCTGTGGTGTGTAGAGTGTAATAGCTGATTGCTCTAAAGTGAACTGTGAAGAGACTCTGGTTAGAGGGTGTGGATTATCCCTAATTTTGAGGCAATCAGGATGTCGGGTTGGATGGGTCCAAGGGATAAAAATTCTTAATGTAAATGCTAAGACAAACTTTTCAATAAAAAAGTCAAAATAAAGAAAATATCGACATAAACCTGCAAAATTAGGCCAAGTTTTTTTTGCTTGTATTTGTTCTTGTGAATAATGAAAATGGAGGATTTTTTAAACATATTTAGATTGTTTGTGAAATTTCCTTTCCATTGTTACCAGTCTAAAGAAGCAAAACATGCAAAAATAATGAAAATAAAAATTCATAATCACCGCTGTAATTACTCGCAAAAAACAAAGCTGTGCAATCGGTGCGATTTTCAAACACAGGTCGCTCACATGACTTTCCTGCACCGCTACACTACACTGTCTATGAGTAAAGTCGATTTACTTTAATACTTATATTTGGGTCTAAAAATGAAGGGGTAGTTGCTTTTTTTGGTTTCAATAAGATATGTAAAATTCTATTCTATTGATATCTTTTGCATAGGGCAGTTGTATTGCGATCATTAGCACCAACCTACTGACATGACTAGAAATAGACAAGATAGAAAAAGAGTCCAGGGCCTTTGTAGGGCCTGCTCTGACAGTCATCTTTGCAAACGTAAAAGGTTCTTCAACCACCAAGCATAATATCTTAGCTGAACTTTGCAGCAATCTCCACTGTGATGTCCTCCGTTTGCAGGAGACGCAACAATTACTGCCCATCCATACCTGGTATGGTCCTTGTCACCGAGCAACTGCATTGAAAGTATGGCAGTGCAATCTTTGTCAAAGCAAGCTCTGTTATAGAAGCTACATCCATTTCAGAATGATGACAACATTAAAGTACTAACAGTTGAATTGAGTAGTGTAGTAGTAACATCTGTCTACAAACCACCAGTAGTTGACTTCAGGTTCCTGCACAGTTCCACAAGTACACAGTGAACCACAGATCATTATTAGTGACTTCAATAGCCATAGCACCCACTGGGGGTGCAAGGAAACCGACAAAGCAGTAGAGGAATGAATGGACACCAACCAACTTAGTCTCATTCATGACCCCAAGCTAACATCGTCATTCCATAGTACCCAATGGAGACATGGTTACAACCTAGATTTAGCCAGTCACCAGTAACATTGCAGGACTGTGTCAGAAGAATGTGGTGCACCCAATCCCATCAAGTCAACACCAGCCAATTGGCATCCAAGTCAATGCAGCTGTAAAACCAACCAGTGTCCCTTTCAAGAGGTGCTTCAACTATAAGAAAGCTGACTGGAAAGGGTTCACCGATGAGCTAGAACAGAAAGTAAAAGGAATTGCACCAATATCATGCAACTACAAGCACTTTGCTTGTATACGATTGCAAAAAGACACATCCTACGAGGCTGCAGAGGGGGTATATACCTGGTGTGCATGCTTTACACACCACAGGGCAGTGTGCATGCTTTACACACCACAGAGCAGTGTGCATGCTCCACACACCACAGGGTAGTGTGCATGCTCCACACACCACAGGGCAGTGTGTATGCTCCACACACCACAGGGCAGTGTGCATGCTCCACACACCACAGGGCAGTGTGCATGCTCCACACACCACAGGGCAGTGTGCATGCTCCACACTACAGGGCAGTGTGCATGCTCCACACACCACAGGGCAGTGTGGATGATCCACACACCACAGGGCAGTGTGCATGCTCCACACACCACAGGGCAGTGTGCATGCTCCACACACCACAGGGCAGTGTGCATGCTCCACACACCACAGGGCAGTGTGCATGCTCCACACACCACAGGGCAGTGTGCATGCTCCACACACCACAGGGCAGTGTGCATGCTCCACACACCACAGGGCAGTGTGCATGCTCCACACAACACAGGGTAGTGTGCATGCTCCACACACCACAGGGCAGTGTGCTTGCTCCACACACCACAGGGCAGTGTGCATGCTCCACACACCACAGGGCAGTGTGCATGCTCCACACACCACAGGGCAGTGTGCATGCTCCACACACCACAGGGCAGTGTGCATGATCCACACACCACACAGAGCAGTGTGGATGATCCACACACCACAGGGCAGTGTGCATGCTCCACACACCACAGGGCAGTGTGCATGCTCCACACACCACAGGGCAGTGTGGATGATCCACACACCACAGGGCAGTGTGCATGCTCCACACACCACAGGGCAGTGTGCATGCTCCACACATTACAGGGCAGTGTGCATGCTCCACACACCACAGGGCAGTGTGCATGCTCCACACACAGGGTAGTGTGCATGCTCCACACACCACAAGGCAGTGTGCATGCTCCACACACCACAGGGCAGTGTACATGCTCCCACACTACAGGGCAGTGTGCATGCTCCACACACCACAGGGCAGTGTGCATGCTCCACACACCACAGGGCAGTGTGGATGATCCACACACCCACAGGGCAGTGTGCATGCTCCACACACCACAGGGCAGTGTGCATGCTCCACACACCACAGGGCAGTGTGCATGCTCCACACACCACAGGGCAGTGTGCATGCTCCACACACCACAGGGCAGTGTGCATGCTCCACACACCACAGGGCAGTGTGCATGCTCCACACACCACAGGGCAGTGTGCATGCTCCACACAACACAGGGTAGTGTGCATGCTCCACACACCACAGGGCAGTGTGCTTGCTCCACACACCACAGGGCAGTGTGCATGCTCCACACACCACAGGGCAGTGTGCATGCTCCACACACCACAGGGCAGTGTGCATGCTCCACACACCACAGGGCAGTGTGCATGATCCACACACCACAGAGCAGTGTGGATGATCCACACACCACAGGGCAGTGTGCATGCTCCACACACCACAGGGCAGTGTGCATGCTCCACACACCACAGGGCAGTGTGGATGATCCACACACCACAGGGCAGTGTGCATGCTCCACACACCACAGGGCAGTGTGCATGCTCCACACATTACAGGGCAGTGTGCATGCTCCACACACCACAGGGCAGTGTGCATGCTCCACACACAGGGCAGTGTGCATGCTCCACACACCACAGGGCAGTGTGCATGATCCACACACCACAGGGCAGTGTGCATGCTCCACACACCACAGGGCAGTGTGGATGCTCCACACACCACAGGGCAGTGTGCATGCTCCACACACCACAGGGCAGTGTGCATGCTATACTCATCACAGGGCAGTGTGCATGCTCCACACACCACAGGGCAGTGTGGATGCTCCACACACCACAGGGCAGTGTGCATGTTCCACACACCACAGGGCAGTGTGCATGATCCACACACCACAGGGCAGTGTGCATGCTCCACACACCACAGGGCAGTGTGCATGCTACACACACTACAGGGCAGTGTGCATGATCCACACACCACAGGGCAGTGTGCATGCTCCACACACTACAGGGCAGTGTGCATGCTCTACACACCACAGGGCAGTGTGCATGATCCACACACCACAGGGCAGTGTGCATGCTCCACACACCACAGGGCAGTGTGCATGATCCACACACCACAGGGCAGTGTGCATGCTCCACACACCACAGGGCAGTGTGCATGCTACACACACCACAGGGCAGTGTGCATGCTCCACACACCACAGGGCAGTGTGCATGCTCCACACACTACAGGGCAGTGTGCATGCTCCACACACCACAGGGCAGTGTGCATGCTCTACACACCACAGGGCAGTGTGCATGCTCCACACACTACAGGGCAGTGTGCATGCTCCACACACCACAGGGCAGTGTGCATGCTCTACACACCACAGGGCAGTGTGCATGCTCCACTCACCACAGGGCAGTGTGCATGCTCCACACACCACAGGGCAGTGTGCATGATCCACACACCACAGGGCAGTGTGCATGCTCCACACACTACAGGGCAGTGTGCATGCTCTACACACCACAGGGCAGTGTGCATGATCCACACACCACAGGGCAGTGTGCATGCTCCACACACCACAGGGCAGTGTGCATGATCCACACACCACAGGGCAGTGTGCATGCCCCACTTCTCTTCAACATGTACACAAATGACCACCCAAGAAGTAAAGGTACCAGTCGCTTCATCTATGCAGATGACCTTGGTGTAGCTGCCCAAGACAGTGACTTTAGTGTTGTTGAAGGAAGACTCAAGGAACTGACACCCTACTACTGAAAAGAACCACCTTTGTGCAAATCCATCTAAGACACAGGTGTGTGCTTTCCATCTGTGCAACCATAAAGTCAATCGCCAACTGAACGTCACCTGGTCTGGTACCCACTTGAAGACTGCGATTACCCAGTATATGAGGGCGTCACCCTAGATCGGTGCCTCTCTTTCAAGACCCATGTTGAGAAGATAAAAGCAAAAGTGTGTGCAAGATATAACATTATCAGCAAACTTACTGGAACAAGTTGGGGCGCCAGCCCCATACTCTACGGTCAACTGCCTGAGCCCTCTTCTGCTGCTCAACTGCCAAGTGTGCATGTCCAGTCTGGGAAAGATCAGCCCATGCTAAGAAAATCGACCCAGCTATCAACGCTACCTGCCGTCTATTAACTGGATGTCTCAGACAAACACCAACAGACAGCCTGTAGTACATCCTATCAGGTATAGCGCCACCAGAAATTTGACGCAGTGCAGCAAGCAGAGAAAGACAGTGCCAGACCACAGATGAGCCACATCCCCTATTGACAGCGCCAGACCACAGATGAGCCACATCCCCTATTGACAGCGCCAGACCACAGATGAGCGACATCCCCTATTGACAGCGCCAGACCACAGATGAGCCACATCCCCTATTCGGCCACAAACCAGCAAAGAGATGGCTCAAATCCAGGAAAGCTTCCTCAACGAAGTTGAACCCAGTGGAGCTGAAAGTACCAGAATTGCCTTATGGGAAGAGAGGCTTGCCAATCTTCCACCAACAACAACCATGTCCAGAAGTGCCAAAGAAGAACTCCCACCTGGTGCTGACTCAAGCTGGGCTGAATGCAAATGCCTCAAAGGGTTAAGATCTGCTTCCGGTCGCTGTAAAGTCACTCTCAAGAAATGGAGCTACCTGGGCAGTGAAGATGTGACCTGTGAGTGTGGTACTAAACCACAAACCATGGACCGCTAAAGATCTAGCAGAATTCAATGATAGTATGAAGGATGTGCTCAGCTTTGGCTGAAACACAACATCTAGCTTGTGCGTGGACGATAAGAACAATTGCAATCAGGAACTATGATTTTGTGGTTCTGATGCGATAGCATCAGGAACCTTTACAATCATGTGTGCGTATGTATGTTTGTGATGCCCATCTCGTAAACACGATATCTCAAAAACGATACAATGAATTCATGGCATATGTGGTACACAGATAGCCCATGGTCCGTAGATGTGCCCTATTGGTTTTTTTTTTATGTTATAGATATTAATGAGTAGGTGGGGCTTAATGTAAAAATCTTGAAATGTTTATATTTTAACAATTGTGTGTGTTTTGTTTCATATGTGGTGTAATTATGATGATAGCTGGTGTTACATGTTCATGATGTAAAAAAGGTTGAATTTTATTAATATGCGTACTGGGTGGGCCTTAATATATTTTGCTGAAAAAAGCTTGTAAACACTATCTCAAGAACGGGAAGCTGGATTCTGGTCATTTTCAATTATAGCTCATGGTCAGTAGATGTGCCCTGTTGTTTTTGATGGCGATGTCATACATATTAATGAGTAGGCGGGGCTTAATGTAAAAATCTTAAAATGTTCATATTTTAACAACCGCATGTCTGTTTGGTTAATATGTGGTATAAATATGTTAGCTGGTGGTACATATTCATGATGTAAAAATGATGAATCATGAATATGCATAGTGGGTGGGACTTAATATGATTTTGCTGAAAAGACATTGTGAAGAATGGTAAACTTTATTCATGCCATATTTGGTACACAAATAGCCTGGTCTATAGATGTGTCCGATTGTTTTTGGTTATGATACGCCTATTGATGAGTAGGCGGGCTTAATGTAAAAATCTTGAAATGTTCATATTTTAAGAACAGCAGTCTATTTTGTTTTATATTTGGGGTAATTATGATGTTAGCTGGGGTGTACATATTCATGACGTAAAAACATTGAATTTCATTAATGTGCATTGTTACATGTGATCTTTCATCAGAGTTCACCTACAATCCAAAGGGAGACTAAAATTGTGCAATGACACTGTGACCTGATGATTCAGTAAATGGGTGGTGTGGTTTGAGAAAATTATACGATTCATGTAGTGACTCTTGCTGACCTGCTGATGCAGTATTCTTGATTTGGAACTTTTGACAATATTTCTAATAATCGATTATTCAGAAGATTATGCCCTGCTACACTTATTTCTAAATATATAACGTACTCGAAGTCCATGCAGCTGTTTTCAAGAATATTTTGTAGGTTTCATTAATTTACAATTAAATGTTGTCTTATTCTTTTACATCGAGAATTACCGTAAACATTTATTAAAGTCGACTTGAATTCCGTCGACTGCTGTTTGAAAATCTTTGCCTCAAACTGTCTGCTGATATTTTATAAAAGTGGATCTTACAGGTCTCAGGCCTGTTGTTTTTATGAGCTCATAACGCCTACAGACTTGAAACTTAGAGAGAAATCGCATTGATCAATATAATTAACGTCACAAAACTGGATCATTTATAACTTGGAATACTAGTGACTGACCTAAATAACAACTGTCACTCAAAGAGAGGAGACCAGACATAGATAGCTTCACCATCACAGTGTTAACAGATGATTAAGTAGGCCGACTCATTAAGTAGGCTGACTTTTTAAGTAGGCCAACTTATTAAGTAGGCCAACTTATTAAGTAGGCCAACTTATTAAGTAGGCCAACTTATTAAGTAGGCCTACTTAATAAGTTGGCCTACCTAAAAAGTTGGCCCACTTAAAAGTTGGCCCAGTAATAAGTTGGCCCACTTAATAAGTTGGCCCACTTAATAAGTTGGCCAACCTAATAAGTTGGCCAAATAAGTTGGCTTAATAAGTCGGCCTTTAATAAGCCCAATAAGTCTTAATAAGCCTAATAAGGGCCAACTGAATAAGTTGGCCTACTTAATAAGTTGGCCCACTTAATAAGTTGGCCCACTTATTAAGTTGGCCCACTTAATAAGTTGGCCTACTTAATAAGTTGGCCTACTTAATAAGTTGGCCCACTTAATAAGTTGGCCTACTTAATAAGTTGGCCTAAATCATAAAATTGGGCTAAATTATTAAGTTGACCTACTTAATAAGTTGGCCTGTTTAATAAGTTGGCTAAATTATTGAGGCTGGCTTATTAAGTGGGCTGGCTAACTTATTAAGTGGGCTGGCTAACTTATTAAGTAGGCTGGCTAACTTATTAAGTAGGCTGGCTAACTTATTAAGTAGGCTGGCTAACTTATTAAGTAGGCTGGCTAACTTATTAAGTAGGCTGGCTAACTTATTAAGTAGGCTGGCTAACTTATTAAGTAGGCTAACTTATTAAGTAGGCTGGCCAACTTATTGAGTAGGCTGGCTAACTTATCAAGTAGGCTGGCCAACTTATCAAGTAGGCTGGCTAACTTATCAAGTAGGCCGGCTAACTTATCAAGTAGGCTGGCTAACTTATCAAGTAGGCTGGCTAACTTTTTAAGTAGGCTGGCTAACTTATTAAGTAGGCCAACTTATTAAGTTAGCCAACTTATTAAGTAGGCCAACTTATTAGGAAGGCCAACTTATTAAGTAGGCTAACTTATTAAGTAGGCCAACTTATTAAGTAGGCCAACTTATTAAGTAGGCCAACTTATTACCTATTAAGTAGGCTAACTTATTAAGTAGGCTAACTTATTAAGTAGGCTAACTTATTAAGTAGGCTAACTTATTAAGTAGGCTAACTTATTAAGTAGGCTAACTTATTAGGTAGGCTAACTTATTAGGTAGGCTAACTTATTAAGTAGGCTAACTTATTAAGTAGGCTTACTTATTAAGTAGGCTACTTATTAAGTAGGCTAACTTATTAAGTAGGCTAACTTATTAAACAGGCCAACTTATTAGGTAGGCCAACTTATTAGGTAGGCTAACTTATTAAGAAGGCTAACTTATTAAGTAGGCTAACTTATTAAGTAGGCCAACTTATTAAGTAGGCTAACTTATTAAATAGGCTAACTTATTAAGTAGGCCAACTTATTAAGTAGGCCAACTTATTAAGTAGGCTGGCTAACTTATCAAGTAGGCTGGCTAACTTATCAAGTAGGCTGGCTAACTTATCAAGTAGGCTGGCTAACTTTTTAAGTAGGCTGGCTAACTTATTAAGTAGGCCAACTTATTAAGTTAGCCAACTTATTAGGAAGGCCAACTTATTAGGAAGGCCAACTTATTAAGTAGGCCAACTTATTAAGTAGGCCAACTTATTAAGTAGGCCAACTTATTAAGTAGGCCAACTTATTAAGTAGGCCTACCTATTAAGTAGGCTAACTTATTAAGTAGGCTAACTTATTAAGTAGGCTAACTTATTAAGTAGGCTAACTTATTAGGTAGGCTAACTTATTAGGTAGGCTAACTTATTAAGTAGGCTAACTTATTAAGTAGGCTTACTTATTAAGTAGGCTTACTTATTAAGTAGGCTAACTTATTAAGTAGGCTAACTTATTAAACAGGCCAACTTATTAGGTAGGCCAACTTATTAGGTAGGCTAACTTATTAGGTAGGCTAACTTATTAAGTAGGCTAACTTATTAAGTAGGCTTACTTATTAAGTAGGCTAACTTATTAAGTAGGCTAACTTATTAAGTAGGCCAACTTATTAAGTAGGCCAACTTATTAAGTAGGCCAACTTATTAAGTAGGCCAACTTATTAAGTAGGCCAACTTATTAAGTAGGCCTACTTATTAAGTAGGCTAACTTATTAAGAAGGCTAACTTATTAAGTAGGCTAACTTATTAAGTAGGCCAACTTATTAAGTAGGCTAACTTATTAAATAGGCTAACTTATTAAGTAGGCTAACTTATTAAGTAGGCCAACTTATTAAGTAGGCCAACTTATTAAGTAGGCCAACTTATTAAGTAGGCCAACTTATTAAGTAGGCCAACTTATTAAGTAGGCTTACTTATTAAGTAGGCTAACTTATTAAGTAGGCCAACTTATTAAGTAGGCCAACTTATTAAGTAGGCCAACTTATTAAATAGGCCAACTTATTAAGTAGGCCAACTTATTAAGTAGGCCAACTTATTAAGTAGGCCAACTTATTAAGTAGGCCAACTTATTAAGTAGGCCAACTTATTAAATAGGCTAACTTATTAAGTAGGCTAACTTATTAAGTAGGCTTTCTTATTAAGTAGGCTAACTTTAAAAGTTTTGTTTTTGTATATTATCTAGACTAGAAGAAATTCAAATTTTATTCCCTGATCTTGATCTTATCATTTGGCATTCTTCTGTTACTTTTCTATTTCATTCCATAACAGCGTTGTGGGCGGGGCTTAATATGATTTAGCTTAAAATATCTTGTAAAAATAGTATCTCAAGAACGGTTAACTGGATTTATGGCTTATTTTGAACACAGATAGCACATGGTTTGTGTATGCACTCTATTGTTTTTGGTGATGATATCATGCAGCTTAATAAGTGGGAGGGCTTACAGTGATAAAATGAGCAACTGTATATCCGTTTTATGTCATATTGGCATGATAATTTTGTTGGTTATTGTGTACATGCTAATGTTATCAGCAGATGTCATAAGTATGCATGGTGGGCGTGGTTAATGTGAAAGTGCTAAATGATGTAAACACCATACTGTTTTTCATGAAGAATACATCAGAATTATGCTACATCAGGTACACAAATGGTTCATGGTCTGTACATGTCTTGTCACGACCATGTGGGAATCAAAGGGTTAATAATTATATTCTTATAACAAATTGGTGAATTTCAGTTCTCCAGGTATCAAAGAAAACATGAAATTCTTAATCCAGAACGATTTTGATGTCCACTTGGAAAATTCTGACAAGAATCCCATTGCTTTTCACGTAAGCAGTATATTAATGAGTCAACATTATTTCTCGAATGAAAGAAAATTCTCTCTATAAACATTGGTAAAATGCTTCATATAGTAAATATACTCTCTTGATTTCTATATTTTCTCCATTATCGTCTTTAACCAGCGAAATAAATATCCCAAAGTCAATGGAATTCACAACTTATTAGCGCTTAAAAAATCCTTCAGTAAGCAAACTTTACTTCTGTTACTTCCAACTTCTTAAAACCAAGTCCCTCTCTTCTTATATGTTACCTGCCTGAGCTCTTGGATCAGAATGCTAGCTAAGCTCGTAAAACCACGACTACTCTAATAAACCAAACAGTGTAAGGTATGCGCAATGAATATCCAATGGAAGAATTTACGTCATGACTTTAACACTGTCTATGAGATTTACCTCAAGCCATTCAGAAATCTAGTTTAAATGAGATTACACAGCTGCTCATATTTCTAGGAATGGGTAGAAGATAAGCAAATAACCTAGTCTCAACTTTGAAACAAGACTTAAGTTAACATTTACCCCCCGTGGGAAACAATACTTAAGTTAACATTTACCATGGGAAACAATACTTAAGTTAACATTTACCATGGGAAACAAGACTTAAGTTAACATTTACCCCCGTGGGAAACAATACTTAAGTTAACATTTACCATGGGAAACAAGACTTAAGTTAACATTTACCATGGGAAACAAGACTTAAGTTAACATTTACAGTGGGAAACAAGACTTAAGTTAACATTTACCCCCGTGGGAAACGAGACTTCAGTTAACATTTACCCCCGTGGGAAATAAGACTTAAGTTAACATTTACCATGGGAAACAAGACTAGTTAACATTTACCGTGGGAAACAAGACTTAAGTTAACCGTGGGAATCAAGTCTTTAAGTTAACATTTACCGTGGAAATCAAGACTTAAGTTAACATTTACCGTAGGAATCAAGTCTCAAGTTAACATTTACCGTCGGAAACAAGACTGAAGTTAACATTTACCGTGGGAATCAAGTCTTAAGTTAACATTTACCGTGGGAATCAAGACTTAAGTTAACATTTACCGTGGGAGTCAAGACTAAACTTAACATTTACCGTGGGAATCAAGTCTTAAGTTAACATTTACCGTGGGAATCAAGACTTAAGTTAACATTTACCGTGGGAATCAAGTCATAAGTTAACATTTACCGTAGGAAACAAGACTTAAGTTAACATTTACTGTGGGAATCAAGTCTCTTCGTAACTGATACTGCCTTAAAGGAGACTTAAGTTAACATTTACCGTGGGAATCAAGTCTCTTCGTAACTGATACTGCCTTAAAGGAGACTTAAGTTAACATTTACCGTGCGAATTAAGTCTCTTCGTAACTGATACTGCCTTAAAGGAGACTTAAGTTAACATTTACCGTGCGAATTAAGTCTCTTCGTAACTGATACTGCCTTAAAGGAGACTTAAGTTAACATTTACCGTGGGAATCAAGTCTCTTCGTAACTGATACTGCCTTAAAGGAGACTTAAGTTAACATTTACCGTGGGAATCAAGTCTCTTCGTAACTGATACTGCCTTAAAGGAGACTTAAGTTAACATTTACCGTGGGAATCAAGTCTCTTCGTAACTGATACTGCCTTAAAGGAGACTTAAGTTAACATTTACCGTGGGAATCAAGTCTCTTCGTAACTGATACTGCCTTGGAGGAGTATGAAACACAAAAATTGCAATGGTTGAAGGCGAAGTATGCTCTGCTATATACGACAAAATGACACAGATTTGTGATGTGGAAATAATTAAAATATATTTTTTATTATTTGCACCAACAATTTCTCCTTTGTACAAATATTAATCTTTATCATGTGTGCATTTTACAGAAAAATTCACAAAACATTATTAGGACATTGAATATCTTTCTAAAATATTCACAAAATGCATAACTTAGACACTTCTTAAATATTCAGTGAATAGAGGAAATATTTTACATCAACAAAAGTTGGACACCAGGTCTAGTTTTCTGTTGAGACGCATGAACATTACTTACTCTCCGCTCTAGCTTAACTTGAACTATATCTAACAACTTTAACATTAACCCTGTAGTTGTTATTACCCTACACTAAAATCGATACAGAGAGGAAATTGAACACCACACACTGTAGAATAGATGAGAAACTTAAGCCTTTAGAAAGCTGCTTGAAATGAAGTCTTATAGGTGACATGTGGTTCATAGGTGACATGTGGTTCATAGGTGACATGTGGTTCATAGGTGACATGTGGTTCATAGGTGACATGTGGTTCATAGGTGACATGTGGTTCATAGGTGACATGTGGTTCATAGGTGACATGTGGTTCATAGGTGACATGTGGTTCATAGGTGACATGTGGTTCATAGGTGACATGTGGTTCATAGGTGACATGTGGTTCATAGGAGACATGTGGTTCATAGGTGACATGTGGTTCTACAAATGTCAATGTGTATCATTCAGATATGGTACCGTTTCCTCTTTGTATTCCTCTGCTAAGGTTGCCTCTATATTCATCAATGGATTACTTCTGAATAAACTGATGATTGATTTGTTATGACAGAAATGTAAGGTAACAGTGTTGTAGCAATCATAACAAACAACACATGTGTGAATGTATGTGTGTCATGTTACCATGGACTCAATGTCAGCCATTTTGACACACTCAAGGTATTTTGAACAGCTAGAAAAAGTTTTGAATGACATATTTAAATAGGAGCATTAGACTGTACAATAGTCTTCCATTTTTAAGTTGTTGCTGGTCAACTTGATAATATGTGCGAAATAGTATGGAAGAAGAGATGTTAGTAAACTCCACTGAATTCTGTGTATTTCAGTCATTGGATGATAATGTCTATTACTTTAATTATAAGATGATGGTTGCAGGTTCAAAACATTTTTGTCAAATCAGAAGTTACTTTCAAAAGAATTTTGATAAGAGGCCTGAAAAGCAAAGAAAATAGAAAGGTCAAATGTGCATAAATATTTGTGGGAGTCATGCAAAAATTTCAAAGATGCTCGATCTTCATTCTTTTCATGGTATTTTGCTATATTTCTAGTTTTTAATAGATTTCAAAATAGTTAATTTAGTTTTTAAATATTCATAGACCTGTAAAAGGCAAATTGGCTTTGATTCCTGGCATGAGTTCTGTGATGTGTCTCTGAGCTTCAGTTCCACTTGGCTGAGTACCAGCACGTTAACCTGCGATGCTCTGTCCAGGCAGAGTCATTGACTCTCATCTGCTTGCACCACAGACCATGGCCAGGGTAAGGACTAACTCTTGGAAACAATATAAGCTTTTTAAGTGCATCAAAAGCTTTGAAACTTAAGGATATATATTGCATGAAATCATTTTCATCAGTACTGTTTGAAGAGGATATAAGAATAAAAACAATACAGATAATACCTGGAAACATAGCTTTGTCTGTGTTTCCTAAATTGACAAATCTAAGCAGATGAAGGGATATTATCCCCAGAAATATCTTTGTGTATTTTTGCAGTTTTGTCATTTACAACCTTTGAATTTTAAACAGATCAAGTACAAATATCTCATGAAGAAATATCTTATGAAGATAAAGTACAAAGATTAAGTACATAGATTAAGTACAAAGTTTTGTTTAAAATTGGGAACGAAAATGTAAGCAAATTCTCCATTAGACACAAATAGTCAAAGAAAACGCCTGTGATGTCATTTCCTGTTTCCTCCAATTCTGATGCAAACAATTTGTAATGTACCTCATTATCTCTCCATTAAATGAAGAAAAAAAGCCTTGCATCTCTTCACTTTATATGAAACAAAGCCTTACATCCCTTCACTTTATATGAAACAAAGCCTTGCATCTCTTCACTTTATATGAAACAAAGCCTTGCATCTCTTCACTTTATATGAAACAAAGCCTTGCATCCCTTTACTTTCTATGAAGCAAAGCTTTGCATTCCTTCACTTTCTATGTAACAAAGCCTTCATTTTTTCACTTTATATGAAACAAAGCCTTGCATTCCTTTACTTTCTATGAAGCAAAGCTTTGCATTCCTTCACTTTTTATGAAACAAAGCCGTGCATTCCTTTACTTTCTTTGTAATTTTCATCAAACATATTCTTATACTGTAGTCAAGTTTTTATGCATCAAGTCTTTTCGTCTCCACAGTGGATCTTGAACACATACGAGTGATCAAAGTGGATAAACACACCAAACTAACCCAAGATTGCAATTTCTCCAGTCACTTTGTGTCTGCCAAAACGGGGGATTCTGTAAGTAAACAAAAGAATTCCATTACTGTGGTTTTAAAAGATTAAGAAACAATTGAAAAAATTAGATTTGAGTTGTTTTAATTATATTACACTTTTGGCAAGATTGGCTTCTAAGCCAAGATACATAGGTAGGGACAACAGGACAGATTAAAGTCCACTTCTAAGCCAAGATACATAGGTAGGGACAACAGAACCTGTAACTGTTTCCTGCTGTGCTTGGCAGTTTAAGGATATAAAAAAGTGTTGCTTAAATATTTTCAATAGTGTATAACTTTGTGAGAGCATAAGATTTGCAAATTACTTCAAGTTTATGCCATGTTCAATCTCCATTTCATAGCCTCAAATCAAGTCTTAGTTCAGGGGTCAAGCATCTTATATGAAAGGGTTAAGAAAGTACCTCAATACCTTTTTCCTGAAGATAATTCAAGTTCTGAATCATTTGTGTAGAAATTACTGATATGGGAAGTCTACTGTTGAATGTTTACATCCTCTTAACAATTGATAATGTATTTTAAAGAAAATTTAATTCAGGTATTTGATTAATTTGATTGCAGTTTTTCCTTAAATTTTTTGAGGTGATGAGGTGATGAATTGTGAGTTCCTTACAAGACTCAATTTTACTCCTTTCTTGACATGCAATGATTGTGAATCCACAAATATCAGGAAAAATACCTTCTTCGACATTTCAATTATTTTGACGTCCTCTTTCATGTAAAATGGACTTACTGACCACTTTAACGATATTTCTCTTTGAACATGTTTCTCCCCTTTAGGTTAATCTATGCTTTCAGAGGATTGCTGCAGATATTCTTCATGTAAAACTGTCCAAAGCTGAACTAGAACAAGCAAGTGTATCCTTTATCAATTGATGGGAAGCAATATAATATAATATGTATTGTAGTGTTTCTGTACAGTAAATGTATTAATGAATTTCATGGGTGTAGCCGGGAGAGTCAACTGGGTCATTTGACACCCCCAATGGCTATTTAGAATGTAAAAAGGTCTAGAAATTTTGCCAAATGGTCCAGAAAATTTGCTAAAAGGTCATATTTTTGAGGAAGGCCGTTTTTTTGTCTTCAGTAAAATTTAGCCTCCGACAAGTTTCAAAACAGTTATTTTGACACAATTTTGGACAAAATTTAAGCCAAAAGGCTGGCTACTCCCCTGAAATAAGCATATTTTTGCCAAGAAACCATTTCAATAGTACAATATATAGGGGCAGGCTCTTTGAAAACACTTTAATAGTCAACTTAAGAATAAATGACATCCATTTTCATTAGTCATAATACTGCTATTAGAAATAAATTCTTAGTTATGACAAATTTTGAAATAAAGGTCATATCGGGTATGTGTACTAAATTGTATTAACACCAGCAGTTATGCCCCAGTTTAGAAAAATAAGTCACTAACTTAATTATTCATTTGGATGGAATTTTACTTTGTGGAAATTTCATCCTCTGTTCTGTTGTTAAAAATGTACAAACTCTAAAAAGAGAAATTTAATGTTGGACAAGATCACAGAAAGACAAAGTTAGCAGTAGTTCGAGACAGAAATTGTGGTGAGCAGTGTTAAAACCTGTGAAGGTGGTGAGCAGTGTTAAAACCTGTCAAGGTGGTGAGCAGTGTTGAATCCTGTCAAGGTGGTGAGCAGTGTTAAAACCTGTGAAGGTGGTGAGCAGTGTTAAAACCTGTCAAGGTGGTGAGCAGTGTTAAAACCTGTCAAGGTGGTGAGCAGTGTTGAATCCTGTCAAGGTGGTGAGCAGTGTTAAAACCTGTGAAGGTGGTGAGCAGTGTTAAAACCTGTCAAGGTGGTGAGCAGTGTTAAGGTGGTGAAGTGTTGAATCTGTCAAGGTGGTGAGCAGTGTTAAAACCTGTGAAGGTGGTGAGCAGTGTTAAAACCTGTCAAGGTGGTGAGCAGTGTTAAAACCTGTCAAGGTGGTGAGCAGTGTTAAAACCTGTCAAGGTGGTGAGCAGTGTTAAAACCTGTCAAGGTGGTGAGCAGTGTTAAAACCTGTCAAGGTGGTAAGTGTTAAAACCTGTCAAGGTGGTGAGCAGTGTTAAAACCTGTGAAGGTGGTGAGCAGTGTTAAAACCTGTGAAGGTGGTGAGCAGTGTTAAACCTGGGTGGTGAGCAGTGTTAAAACCTGTCAAGGTGGTGAGCAGTGTTAAAACCTGTCAAGGTGGTGAGCAGGTGGTAAAAACCTGTCAAGGTGGTGAAGGTGGTGAGCAGTGTTAAAACCTGTCAAGGTGGTGAGCAGTGTTAAAACCTGTCAAGGTGGTGAGCAGTGTTAAAACCTGTCAAGGTGGTGAGCAGTGTTTAATCCTGTCAAGGTGGTGAGCAGTGTTAAAACCTGTCAAGGTGGTGAGCAGTGTTAAAACCTGTCAAGGTGGTGAGCAGTGTTAAAACCTGTCAAGGTGGTGAGCAGTGTTAAAACCTGTCAAGGTGGTGAGCAGTGTTAAAACCTGTCAAGGTGGTGAGCAGTGTGGTGGTGGTGAGCAGTGTTAAAACCTGTCAAGGTGGTGAGCAGTGTTAAAACCTGTCAAGGTGGTGAGCAGTGTTAAAACCTGTCAAGGTGGTGAGCAGTGTTAAAACCTGTCAAGGTGGTGAGCAGTGTTAAAACCTGTCAAGGTGGTGAGCAGTGTTGAATCCTGTCAAGGTGGTGAGCAGTGTTAAAACCTGTCAAGGTGGTGAGCAGTGTTAAAACCTGTCAAGGTGGTGAGCAGTGTTAAAACCTGTCAAGGTGGTGAGCAGTGTTGAATCCTGTCAAGGTGGTGAGCAGTGTTAAAACCTGTCAAGGTGGTGAGCAGTGTTAAAACCTGTCAAGGTGGTGAGCAGTGTTAAAACCTGTCAAGGTGGTGAGCAGCAATCCTGTCAAGGTGGTGAAGTGTTAAAACCTGTCAAGGTGGTGAGCAGTGTTAAAACCTGTCAAGGTGGTGAGCAGTGTTAAACCTGTCAAGGTGGTGAGCAGTGTTGAATCCTGTCAAGGTGGTGAGCAGTGTTAAAACCTGTCAAGGTGGTGAGCAGTGTTAAACCTGTCAAGGTGGTGAGCAGTGTTAAAACTGTCAAGGTGGTGAGCAGTGTTGAATTAAGGTGGTGACCAGTGTTAAACCTGTCAAGGTGGTGAGCAGTGTTAAAACCTGTCAAGGTGGTGAGCAGTGTTAAAACCTGTCAAGGTGGTGAGCAGTGTTAAACCTGTCAAGGTGGTGAGCAGTGTTAAAACCTGGGTGGTGAGCAGTGTTAAAACCTGTCAAGGTGGTGAGCAGTGTTAAACCTGTCAAGGTGGTGAGCAGTGTTAAAACCTGTCAAGGTGGTGAGCAGTGTTGAACCTGTCAAGGTGGTGAGCAGTGTTAAAACCTGTGAAGGTGGTGAGCAGTGTTAAAACCTGTCAAGGTGGTGAGCAGTGTTAAACCTGTCAAGGTGGTGAGCAGTGTTGAACCTGTCAAGGTGGTGAGCAGTTAAACCTGTTGGTGAGCAAACCCTGTCAAGGTGGTGAGCAGTGTTAAAACCTGTCAAAACCTGGTGGTGAGCAGTGTTAAAACCTGTCAAGGTGGTGAGCAGTGTTAAAACCTGTCAAGGTGGTGAGCAGTGTTAAAACCTGTCAAGGTGGTGAGCAGTGTTAAAACCTGTCAAGGTGGTGAAGGTGGTGGTGGTGAGCAGTGTTAAAACCTGTCAAGGTGGTGAGCAGTGTTAAAACCTGTCAAGGTGGTGAGCAGTGTTAAAACCTGTCAAGGTGGTGAGCAGTGTTAAAACCTGTCAAGGTGGTGAGCAGTGTTAAAACCTGTCAAGGTGGTGAGCAGTGTTAAAACCTGTCAAGGTGGTGAGCAGTGTTAAAACCTGTCAAGGTGGTGAGCAGTGTTAAAACCTGTCAAGGTGGTGAGCAGTGTTAAAACCTGTCAAGGTGGTGAGCAGTGTTAAAACCTGTCAAGGTGGTGAGCAGTGTTAAACCTGTCAAGGTGGTGAGCAGTGTTAAACCTGTCAAGGTGGTGAGCAGTGTTAAAACCTGTCAAGGTGGTGAGCAGTGTTAAAACCTGTCAAGGTGGTGAGCAGTGTTAAAACCTGTCAAGGTGGTGAGCAGTGTTAAAACCTGTCAAGGTGGTGAGCAGTGTTAAAACCTGTGAAGGTGGTGAGCAGTGTTAAAACCTGTCAAGGTGGTGAGCAGTGTTAAAACCTGTCAAGGTGGTGAGTGAAGGTGGTGAGCAGTGTTAAAACCTGTCAAGGTGGTGAGCAGTGTTAAAACCTGTCAAGGTGGTGAGCAGTGTTAAAACCTGTCAAGGTGGTGAGCAGTGTTAAAACCTGTCAAGGTGGTGAGCAGTGTTAAAACCTGTCAAGGTGGTGAGTGTTGAATCCTGTCAAGGTGGTGAGTGTTAAAACCTGTCAAGGTGGTGAGCAGTGTTGAATCCTGTCAAGGTGGTGAGCAGTGTTAAAACCTGTCAAGGTGGTGAGCAGTGTTAAAACCTGTCAAGGTGGTGAGCAGTGTTGAAACCTGTCAAGGTGGTGAGCAGTGTTGAAACCTGTCAAGGTAATCTTTATTTCTATTCCTTGACCAAACCATCTCAGCGTGTTGTAAAAGCTGAAGTGGTAAATTACAGCGCATCTGAGGGAGTACCCAGACCAACATCATCTCGTACAAGGAGCTCCATGTGCAGGGTCATGTGACCAAACTCTTATGATTAATGCAACTGGACCCAAGAGGGAAATGTCACATATCAGGATGGGTGTTGCAGTGCTCTTACAATTTGGCTTTTAATGCTGGATTGAAAACTTTTACCAATATATGATAAGACATCCTACAATAATATATTTTCATTGTTCCGAATGTAAAACAGGAGCTTTTTTATTGTTCATAATAGCTCGTTTTAATGATTTCCATTATGATTTATTCTCATGTCATAATAGCTCTCCGCTTTAATGTACATATTCATGATTTGATCCAACTACTCTCTTTACCTCATGTTTGCTGAGCGGCTGAACAATCTAAGTTGAATTTGCATACGAAATCAGACATTTTCTAGTATTGATGGTTGAAATTATCCTGTACTGGCAATCTATCATTATCCTGTACTGGCAATCTATACATTATCCTGTACTGGCAATCTACTGGCAATCATTTATCCTGTACTGGCAATCTATACATTATCCTGTACTGGCAATCTATACATTATCCTGGCAATACTTATCCTGGCAATCTATCATTATCCTGTACTGTACTTATCCTGTATTGGCAATCTATACCTGTATTATCCCTGTACTGGCAATACATTATCCTGTACATTATCCTGTACTGGCAATCTATACATTATCCTGTACTGGCAATCTATACATTATCCTGTACTGGCAATCTATACATTATCCTGTACTGGCAATCTATACATTATCCTGTACTGGCAATCTATACATTATCCTGTACTGGCAATCTATACATTATCCTGTACTGGCAATCTATACATTATCCTGAGTTTCTTGACAAAATTTTCTGCTTTTATTTTGGAGGCAATCTATGACAATGATTCTTGTGCCTCACAAAGGGAAGGTCGTCTCCTCAAGGGAAAGCACCGATCCACCTGTACATTGGGGTTACTCATATCAGGAATCGATCCACCTGCCTACATTGGGGTTACTCATATTAGGAATCTATCCACCTGTACATTGGGGTTACTTATATCACGATTGATCCACCTGCGTACATTGGGGTTACTCATATCAGGAATTGATCCACCTGCGTACATTGGGGTTACTCATATCAGGAATCGATCCACCTGTACATTGGGGTTACTCATATCAGGAATCGATCCACCTGCCTACATTGGGGTTACTCATATCAGGAATTGATCCACCTGCGTACATTGGGGCTACTTATATCACGATCGATCCACCTGCGTACATTGGGGTTACTCATATCAGGAATTGATCCACCTGTACATTGGGGTTACTCATATCAGGAATCGATCCACCTGCGTACATTGGGGTTACTCATATCAGGAATTGATCCACCTGCGTACACTGGGGTTACTTATATCACGATCGATCCACCTGCGTACATTGGGGTTACTCATATCAGGAATTGATCCACCTGTACATTGGGGTTACTCATGTCAGGAATCGATCCACCTGTACATTGCGGTTATTCATATCAGGAATTGATTCACCTGTACATTGGGGTTACTGATATTCTGTACATTGGGGTTACTCATATCAGGAATCGATTCACCTGTACATTGGGGTCAAAGGGAAACCTTCAAAGGCTTAACCAACTATTTGAACTCTGAAAAACAAAGTCATGCTATCAATTCAATAGTACTCTTATGTATGAACAAAAAGACACTTGAGAACAGGAGATGCACTGTAGTGAAATGACCAAATTACTGAAGATCCATGATAAGATGCACCGTAGTGAAATTACTATAGATCCATGGTAAGAGGTCTACTATTGGATAATGAGTCAAGGATTCTCAAGAACTCAAAATTAATCGAATGGTAGTTTCCCCCCCCCCCTCCATGCAAAATGTGTTATTTTGTTTATTTAATTTTAGAAGAGACATATATGTATTGATATTTACATGTTTATGCTAAGCACATATTTATTGAGAGAAACTAAGATGCCCTCTCTTCAGGTAGGTTTCAAACAAAGCAAATGGGGGATCAGTTACATAATTGCACCCAAAAATATACCAATCATCAGCATAGATTTGTTCAAGTTTGCCCAAATTTTAAGAGGTGGTTAAGATTTTATCAGTTTCTTATAATGCGCAATATCACAATTGCAGTCTTATTGCGCAGCAGTCAAATCCTTAAGGCTTGCAGTTAGAGACGGTGCCCTTAACCAGGATGGGAAGTAAAGACCCCCCTCTATGATTACTATGAGGCTACTTTGCGTATTTACTTGCCCCTCTTTACTTCATAAAATGATTTAGACTGGACCAGAGATTTATGTGAAAATCTCCAGTATGGAAAGCTTTGTATTCACATGTATTTTGTATTTGTATATAAACTTTGTTAGTTAGTTGTGCAATGAATCTTTCATTTACAGTTTGGTTAAGTTGTATTTACTGTTATGTCTTTAAGCAATTCTGTATTTTATTTATTGTAAGAAAAATGGTCTTTATGTGAAGTTTTTAATCATAATATTGAAGGTTCTTCAAAATTGAATTAAGTTGGAAAGACATGTATAGTTATTGCACAGAATTGTGAGGAAATCCAGTCATCAGTAGTAAGAGTGTGATTGTTATAGTTTTGATCGTAAATGAAGTAATGTTTCATAGTTTGATCCAGAAGTTTTCACTGGTATTTTCAAGTTTTATGTTGAAGAAAAACATGTAGCATTGTCTTTTTTGAGGTGGGGAGGTGAGGGGAGCTTGGATAGGGGTAGAAAACGGATTGTTTTAATATCTTTATTTTTATAAAGTCAAGAGTGAAGAAGTAAGGATTGCAAACTCATGGCTGAATTCTGCCATGTCATTGGTCATGTAAAGGTACTTAATGTACATAAACTTAAACAATATTACATTTCTTTCAGCATGATTCGGAGTTAAAATTTGTGTGGATTATTATAGGCATAGGGTAAAACGGCTCATTAAAGTGTGGGACTTGAAGGAGTTGTGTGTTTGGAGAGGGTTACTTTTACTCTCAAGTAGCATAGCCCGCACTCTCGAGTAGCATAGCCGGTAGCCTGGCCCGCACTCTCGGCTAGCCTGGCCCGCGCTCTCGGCTAGCCTGGCCCGCGCTCTCGGCTAGCCTGGCCCGCGCTCTCGGCTAGCCTGGCCCGCGCTCTCGGCTAGCCTGGCCCGCGCTCTCGGCTAGCCTGGCCCGCGCTCTCGGCTAGCCTGGCCCGCTCTCGGCTAGCCTGGCCCGCGCTCTCGGCTAGCCTGGCCCAAGCGCTCTCGGCTAGCCTGGCCCGCGCTCTCGGCTAGCCTGGCCCGCGCTCTCGGCTAGCCTGGCCCGCGCCTCGGCTAGCCTGGCCCGCGCTCGGCTAGCCTGGCCCGCGCTCTCGGCTAGCCTGGCCCGCGCTCTCGGCTAGCCTGGCCCGCGCTCGGCTAGCCTGGCCCGCGCTCGGCTAGCCTGGCCCGCGCTCTCGGCTAGCCTGGCCCGCGCTCGGCTAGCCTGGCCCGCGCTCGGCTAGCCTGGCCCGGCTCGGCTAGCCTGGCCCGCGCTCTCGGCTAGCCTGGCCCAAGCTCGGCTAGCCTGGCCCGCGCCTCGGCTAGCCTGGCCCGCCTCGGCTAGCCTGGCCCGCGCTCGGCTAGCCTGGCCCGGCTCTCGGCTAGCCTGGCCCGCTCTCGGCTAGCCTGGCCCGCCTCGGCTAGCCTGGCCCGCTCTCGGCTAGCCTGGCCCGCGCTCTCGGCTAGCCTGGCCCGCGCTCTCGGCTAGCCTGGCCCGCGCTCTCGGCTAGCCTGGCCCGCGCTCTCGGCTAGCCTGGCCCGCGCTCTCGGCTAGCCTGGCCCGCGCTCTCGCTAGCCTGGCCCGCGCTCGGCTAGCCTGGCCCGCGCTCTCGGCTAGCCTGGCCCGCGCTCTCGGCTAGCCTGGCCCGCGCTCTCGGCTAGCCTGGCCCGCGCTCGGCTAGCCTGGCCCGCGCTCTCGGCTAGCCTGGCCCGCGCTCGGCTAGCCTGGCCCGGCTCTCGGCTAGCCTGGCCCGCGCTCTCGGCTAGCCTGGCCCGCGCTCTCGGCTAGCCTGGCCCGCGCTCTCGGCTAGCCTGGCCCGCGCTCTCGGCTAGCCTGCACTCTCACATTTTGTTTGTCTTTATTCACTTTAAAGGAGTCGAGCAAGTTCACCTTTTATGAAAGAAGACTTTAAAAGAAACAAAATGGTACAGGAATTACTTGAATATATTCAAGTTTAATGTTTTGTCTCATTTGTGTCAAAATGGCTGGTGTGGCAAAATGGCTGGTGGCACATTTACTGTAAGAAGGTTAAGGCCATCATTCTTACTTCAGATGTTAATGTATTTTAAAGAAAATTTATGTAACCTTTTTTACTAGTTTAGCTACTTTTGTGTAAACTTAGATTACCTCACTAGATTATGACTTTCTAGACATATCCAAAGGTTTTTAGGTCACAAAATCTCAGGAAAAAAAAAAATAATACAAATAAAATAGAATATATGAAGACATTGAGGAATGAATATTTCCTTCTACTCCATTTTATTTCTCTTTTAAGTCCTCTTTCATATAACCACTTGATCATCAAACTAATCCATTAAAATCGTTTTTACACTAATTTAGCAATTGTTGCCATTATGTGTGTATATGAGTGCTTTTAAAGAAAATAAAATAAATAAAAAAACTTGTCATAGTGTAAATCAGGTTTCCTTCCTTGAAATTGTTTGCGCTGACATTGTATCATTATGTCTGTGTGCATGCAGATCGTTTGCGCTGACATTGTATCATTATGTCTGTGTGCATGCAGATTGTTTGCGCTGACATTGTATCATTATGTCTGTGTGCATGCAGATCGCTTTTAGCTGACATGGTATCATTATGTCTGTGTGCATGCAGATCGTTTGTGCTGACATTGTATCATTATGTCTGTGTGCATGCAGATCGTTTGCGCTGACATGGTATCATTATGTCTGTGTGCATGCAGATCGTTTGCGCTGACATTGTATCATTATGTCTGTGTGCATGCAGATCGTTTGTGCTGACATTGTATCATTATGTCTGTGTGCATGCAGATCGTTTGCGCTGACATGGTATCATTATGTCTGTGTGCATGCAGATCGTTTGCGCTGACATTGTATCATTATGTCTGTGTGCATGCAGATCGTTTGCGCTGACATTGTATCATTATGTCTGTGTCCTCATGCAGATCGTTTGCGCTGACATTGTATCATTATGTCTGTGTGCATGTAGATCGTTTGCGCTGACATTGTATCATTATGTCTGTGTGCATGCAGATCGTTTGTGCTGACATTGTATCATTATGTCTGTGTGCATGCAGATCGTTTGCGCTGACATGGTATCATTATGTCTGTGTGCATGCAGATCGTTTGCGCTGACATTGTATCATTATGTCTGTGTGCATGCAGATCGTTTGCGCTGACATTGTATCATTATGTCTGTGTGCATGCAGATCGTTTGCGCTGACATTGTATCATTATGTTTGTGTGCATGCAGATCGTTTGTGCTGACATTGTATCATTATGTCTGTGTGCATGCAGATCGTTTGCGCTGACATGGTATCATTATGTCTGTGTGCATGCAGATCGTTTGCGCTGACATTGTATCATTATGTCTGTGTGCATGTAGATCGTTTGCGCTGACATTGTATCATTATGTCTGTGTGCATGTAGATCGTTTGCGCTGACATTGTATCATTATGTCTGTGTGCATGCAGATCGTTTGCGCTGACATGGTATCATTATGTCTGTGTGCATGCAGATCGTTTGCGCTGACATTGTATCATTATGTCTGTGTGCATGCAGATCGTTTGCGCTGACATTGTATCATTATGTCTGTGTGCATGCAGATCGTTTGCGCTGACATTGTATCATTATGTCTGTGTGCATGCAGATCGCTTTGCGCTGACATTGTATCATTATGTCTGTGTGCATGCAGATCGTTTGTGCTGACATTGTATCATTATGTCTGTGTGCATGCAGATCGTTTGCGCTGACATGGTATCATTATGTCTGTGTGCATGCAGATCGTTTGCGCTGACATTGTATCATTATGTCTGTGTGCATGCAGATCGTTTGTGCTGACATTGTATCATTATGTCTGTGTGCATGCAGATCGTTTGTGCTGACATTGTATCATTATGTCTGTGTGCATGCAGATCGTTTGTGCTGACATTGTATCATTATGTCTGTGTGCATGCAGATCGTTTGCGCTGACATTGTATCATTATGTCTGTGTGCATGCAGATCGCTTGTGCTGACATTGTATCATTATGTCTGTGTGCATGCAGATCGTTTGTGCTGACATTGTATCATTATGTCTGTGTGCATGCAGATCGTTTGCGCTGACATTGTATCATTATGTCTGTGTGCATGCAGATCGTTTGCGCTGACATTGTATCATTATGTCTGTGTGCATGCAGATCGTTTTGTGCTGACATTGTATCATTATGTCTGTGTGCATGTAGATCGTTGCGCTGACATTGTATCATTATGTCTGTGTGCATGCAGATCGTTTGCGCTGACATGGTATCATTATGTCTGTGTGCATGCAGATCGTTTGCGCTGACATTGTATCATTATGTCTGTGTGCATGCAGATCGTTTGCGCTGACATTGTATCATTATGTCTGTGTGCATGCAGATCGTTTGCACTGACATTGTATCATTATGTCTGTGTGCATGCAGATCGCTTTGTGCTGACATTGTATCATTATGTCTGTGTGCATGCAGATCGTTTTAGCTGACATTGTATCATTATGTCTGTGTGCATGCAGATCGTTTGCGCTGACATTGTATCATTATGTCTGTGTGCATGCAGATCGTTTGCGCTGACATGGTATCATTATGTCTGTGTGCATGCAGATCGTTTGCGCTGACATTGTATCATTATGTCTGTGTGCATGCAGATCGCTTTGCGCTGACATTGTATCATTATGTCTGTGTGCATGTAGATCGCTTGCGCTGACATGGTATCATTATGTCTGTGTGCATGCAGATCGTTTGCGCTGACATTGTATCATTATGTCTGTGTGCATGCAGATCGTTTGCACTGACATTGTATCATTATGTCTGTGTGCATGCAGATCGTTTGCACTGACATGGTATCATTATGTCTGTGTGCATGCACATCCCTGCTCATAAGGCATTTATTCCACCTTGCAAGAAAGTATTCAGAATTAGTGTGCTAACCGCACCTTGAATTAAGTCATCACCTTGAGTATTAATTTATACATAATTGTGCAAATTGTAACGGGTTACTGCTGTTTGTTGCCCACACGGGTTACTGCTGTTTGTTGCCCACAGCCATCCTTGTTACGGGTTACTGCTGTTTGTTGCCCACACGGGTTACTGCTGTTTGTTGCCCACACGGGTTACTGCTGTTTGTTGCCCACATGGGTTACTGCTGTTTGTTGCCCACACGGGTTACTGCTGTATGTTGCCCACACGGGTTACTGCTGTTTGTTGCCCACACGGGTTACTGCTATTTGTTGCCCACATGGGTTACTGCTGTTTGTTGCCCACAGCCATCCTTGTTTCAGAAACACCTCACCATCATTTCACTTTTGTAGCATTGTTGTTGGATGAAAATTACAATAGCCATGGACTGCCACAGATTTCTCTGCAGAAAGTCTTTCCAGTTTGAAAGTAGATTATCTATCTGTTGACTAATGGCTGATCAATTTGAGTTGTACAATACACGCATAATTTGCATTGTACAATGCGTGCATAAATTGTGTTGTACAAGCATAATTTGCATTGTACAGTGCATGCATAATTTGTTTGTACAGTGCGTGCATAATTTGCGTTGTACAATACGTGCATAATTTGCATTGTACAGTGCATGCATAATTTGCATTGTACAGTGCGTGCATAATTGCTTTGTACAATACGTGCATAATTAACGTTGTACAATACGTGCATAATTTGCATTGTACAGTGTGTGCATAATTTGCATTGTACAGTGTGTGCATGATTTGCGTTGTACAATACATGCATAATTTGCATTGTACAATACATGCATAATATGAGATGCATGAATGGGATACAAGTTAAAAATGTGCTGCTTTCAGTTTCCATCCTAAATTTAAAACAAATTTTTTCTCCTGTGATATAATGAGAATGCCTTTTGCATCTGAGTTCGGAGTCAAGATTCGCAAACTGCTGCTCTCTTCAAAGCATTGCGACACATTTAGAATTTAATTCTGTTACAGATGACATAAGCCAAGTACTTGCTGAAATTAGAATCAGTATGATCTTGACTTCTGTTGAAGTAACTTTCTAACCATTGTATAACTCTTTATCTTGTGTATCAATTAACTGATTTTGCATTGCTTTTACATGTCAGGTCAAAGATGATCTTTTTGACACATAAGCTATGACAATAGGTAGATAGTTGATTAAAGTTTTCTTATCTTTGGTTTTCAAATATATTCATAGCTGAAATACTTTTGAAAAGTAATCTTTGAAATGTTTTTTTCAGTTTTATAAAGTATTTTCTAGGCCTATGATCAGCATGAAATGAAATTTTCAGAAAAGCTTAAAAGATAAAAATATTGTAATAATAAAATCCTTCCCTCTTATCTTCCCTCCTTTCATTGTATAAGATTCATAACATTCGTCCATCTTCTGATCACATGGGGGTAAAGCAGGATTCATAAACACTGGAACACTTTACCCACCCACATGAGAACTTCTCCATCCACCACAGTATTCAAAAAACTCTTAAAGACCCACTTATTTTGATATTTTTCATTTTGTTTTTATTTTACTTTGTAAGCGCCATGGTACTTTGGTGAATGGCGTATTTAAATAACATTTATTATTATTATTATAACATTCATCCATCTTCTGATTACATGGGGGTAAAGCAGGATTCATAACATTCATCCATCTTCATCACATGGGGGTAAAGCAGGATTCTGATCATCTTCTAATCACATGGGGTTAAGCAGGATTCATAACATGCATCTTCTGATCACATGGGGTTAAGCCATCTTCTGATCTTCTGATCATGGGGGCAGGTTTCATAACATTCGTATCACGCAAGCAGGATTCATAACATTCGTCCATCTTCTGATCACATGGGGGTAAAGCAGGATTCATAATCATCTTCTGATCTTTTAGGGGTAAAGCAGGATTCATAACATTCGTCCATCTTCTGATCACATGGGGTAAAGCAGGATTCATAACATTCGCCATAACATTTTTCCATCTTCTGATCATCTCTTCTGATCACATGGGGTTAAGCACAGGGCTTCATAACATTCGTCCATCTTCTGATCACATGGGGGTCAAGCAGGATTCATAACATTCCCATCTTCTGATCACATGGGGTTAAACATTCGCATCAGGATTCATAACATCGCCCATCTTCTGATCACATGGGGGTAAAACAGCAGGATTCATAACATTCGTTCATAACAGGATTCATAACATTCGTCCATCTTCTGATCACACGGGGTAAAGCAGGATTCATAACATTCGTCCATCTTCTGATCACATGGGGGTAAAGCAGGATTCATAACATTCGTCCATCTTCTGATCACATGGGGGTAAAGCAGGATTCATAACATTCGTCCATCTTCTGATCACATGGGGGTAAAGCAGGATTCATAACATTCGTCCATCTTCTGATCACATGGGGGTAAAGCAGGATTCATAACATTCATAACGTCCATCTTCTGATCACATGGGGGGTAAAACAGGATTCATAACATTTTTGATCCATCTTCTGATCACATCTTCTGATCACATGGGGGTAAAGCAGGATTCATAAGATTCGTCCATCTTCTGATCACATGGGGGTAAAGCAGGATTCATAACATTCGTCCATCTTCTGATCACATGGGGGTTAAGCAGGATTCATAACATTCGTCCATCTTCTGATCTTAGGGGGTCAAGCAGGATTCATAACATTCGTCCATCTTCTGATCACATGGGGTAAAGCAGGATCAGGATTCATAACATTCGTCCATCTTCTGATCTTAGTAAAGCAGGATTCATAACATTCGGCCCATCTTTTGATCACATGGGGCAGGATTCAAACATTCGTCCATCTTCTGATCACAGGATTCATAACATCTTTCTGATCACATGGGGTAAAGCAGGATTCCATCTTCTGATCTTGGGGGTAAAGCAGGATCTTCTGATAACATTCATAACATTCGTCCATCTTCTGATCACATGGGGTCAAGCAGGATTCATAACATTCGTCCATCTTCTGATCACATGGCAGGTCCATCTTCTGATCATATGGGGGTAAGCAGGATTCATAATCGTCCATCTTCTCACATGGGGGCAGTAGGCAGGATTCATAACATCTCCATCTTCTGATCTTGGGGGTAAACATTCTTCGTCCATCTTCTGATCATATGCGGGGTAAAGCAGGATTCATAACATTCGTCCATCTTCTGATCACATGGGGGTAAAGCAGGATTCATAACATTCGTCCATCTTCTGATCATATGCGGGTAAAGCAGGATTCATAATATTCGTCCATCTTCTGATCACATGGGGGTCAAGCAGGATTCATAACATTCGCTTCTGATCTTCTGAGGATCATCTTCTGATCACATGGGGGTCAAGCAGGATTCATAACATTCGATCTTCTGATCAACATAAAGCAGGATTCATAACATTAGCGTCCATCTTCTGGCCCATCTTCTGATCACATGGGGGTAAAGCAGGATTCATAACATTCGTCCATCTTCTGATCACATGGGGTCAAGCAGGATTCATAACATTCGTCCATCTTCTGATCACATGGGGGCAGGATTCATAACATTCGCATCTTCTGATCTTAGAAAGCAGGATTCATAACATTCGGCCCATCTTCTGATCACATGGGGGGTAAGCAGGATTCATAACATTCATAACCCCATCTTCTGATCACATGGGGTCAAGCAGGATTCATAACATTCGCCCATCTTCTGATCACATGGGGGTAAAGCAGGATTCATAACATTCGGCCCATCTTCTGATCACATGGGGGGGTAAAGCAGGATTCATAACATTCCATCTTCTGATCACATGGGGGTAAAGCAGGATTCATAACATTCGATCTTCTGATCACATGGGGGTAAAGCAGGATTCATAACATTCGTCCATCTTCTGATCATATGGGGTAAAGCAGGATTCATAAGCCATCTTCTGATCACATGGGGGTAAAGCAGGATTCATAACATTCGCCCATCTTCTGATCACATGGGGTAAAGGATTCAGGATTCATATAACATTCTGGCCCATCTTCTGATCACATGGGGGTAAAGCAGGATTCATAACATTCGTCCATCTTCTGATCACATGGGGTAAAGCAGGATTCATAACATTCATCTTCTGATCACATGGGGGTTCATAACATTCGTCCATCTTCTGATCACATGGGGTTAATAACATTCGCATCAGGATTCATAACATTCCATCTTCTGATCCATCCATCTTCTGATCATATCTTCTGATCGGGTAAAGCAGGATTCATAACATTCGGGGGGTAAAGCCATCTTCTGATCACATCTTCTGATAACAAGCAGGATTCATAACATTCGGGTCTATCAGCAGGGGGTAAAGCAGGATTCATAACATTCGTCTTCTGATCACATGGGGGGCCATAACATTCACATGTCCATCATATGGGGTAAAGCAGGATTCATAACATTCGTCCATCTTCTGATCTTCTGATCATTCATAATCCATCTTCTGATCACATGGGGGTTAAGCAGGATTCATAACATCTTCTGATCACATGGGGGGTCCATCTTCTGATCACATGGGGGGATTAAACATTCGTCCATCTTCTGATCTTCATAACATTGATCATCTTCTGATCATATGGGGTAAAGCAGGATTCATAACATTCGCAGGATCACATGGGGTAAAGCAGGATTCATAACATTCTTCTGATCACATGGGGTAAAGAGGATTCATAACCATCTTCTGATCACATGGGGGTAAAGCAGGATTCATAACATTCGTCCATCTTCTGATCACATGGGGGTCAAGCAGGATTCATAACATTCGTCCATCTTCTGATCACATGGGGGTTAAGCAGGATTCATAACATTCGTCCATCTTCTGATCACATGGGGGTAAAGCAGGATTCATAACATTCATCCATCTTCTGATCACATGGGGGTAAAGCAGGATTCATAACATTCGTCCATCTTCTGATCACATGGGGGTAAAGCAGGATTCATAACATTCGTCCATCTTCTGATCACATGGGGGTTAAAGCAGGATTCATAACATGCGTCCATCTTCTGATCACATGGGGGTCAAGCAGGATTCATAACATTCGTCCATCTTCTGATCACATGGGGGTAAAGCAGGATTCATAACATTCGTCCATCTTCTGATCACATGGGGTAAAGGGATTACTTCTGAGACAACTTGGGTGCTTTGAGGTATCCAAATTGTGTTTTTTTAATGTTTGCTCTTTATTGCTGTTTATATCATCTGAGCTAGGCTGCCTCTCCAACTATTTAAAGGGAGGGGTTTATACACTTTAGGGGAGCTGTGACTCATTGGCAAGACCTTTAGGGGAGCTGTGACTCATTGGCAAGACCTTTTGGGGAGCTGTGACTCATTGGCAAGACCTTTAGGGGAGCTGTGACTCATTGGCAAGACCTTTTGGGGAGCTGTGACTCATTGGCAAGACCTTTTGGGGAGCTGTGACTCATTGGCAAGACCTTTTGAAAATGGTTAACAAAATTAAGCATGCCTTACATCAGTTAACCATGCCTTGCTTAATGTACATAATAGTATCTATATCGTAGTTCCATTTCTGTTTTGCATGAGTAGAATTACACCTACCTCTTTTAGAGAACGATTTGGTTTTTTAAATCAAACTGCTGTCTTTTGTTTTTATTCTTTATAAAGCCTTTGTCCTTAATCCAAATATCCTTACTCTAAATTCCAAACTTTGTACAAATACCAGTCGTTTCAACGATGATTAATATTTTGCATCAATACTGGATTTAAAGTCCAACCCCAAGTAAATGAAGTGAAGCTTTACCTTTGTGTGCATATCTTAAATTGCACTGCTGACCCCTGCAACATCCACTACTGGCTCAAGAGCGTAGTAACCTGGACTTTTCCATCCATGGATCCGGTCAAGCACATTCCTGTATTGACAGATGTACACCAGTCCACACTTACTACAGGTGTGCGGTGCCCCAAGATGGTCAACGTCTGTTGCAGCGTGCCAGTTTCCTGAATCTTATGAGAAAATGTCCACAAATTAGAGACCAAGAAGCCACTATCTTGATTCACTACATCTGACATTTACATTGTGCAAGATAGTGGTCCCATAAAACACTACTAATACCTGGTTTATATTGTGCAAGGAAGTGGTCCCATAAAGCACTACTAATACCTGGAAAAGATATCTTCTTGATTGCTTAACAGCAATGACACTGAATTCTTAGTATAACTTCTTTAAATGTTATACAAATTTTGAGTTACTGCTTAATATCAATTGTTTTTAATATATGCGACCTTTTGGGAAGTTGAGCAGAAGGTGACCCCAAATCTTAGTTATTATTTTTCTTCTTCTTCAAACTCAGCTTTTGGGGACATTTAGAAACTTGCATTGCTTCACAACTTGGGGGTGAACTTTGATACTTTCATTGGGAACACAGTTTCTGCAGAAATGTAATGAATTTGTAGGTGGTGGTTCTTTAGTGCTTTCCAATGTGCACAGAATATTACAAAGCAATTGATTCAAATCACAAAGTAAGAGGTTGACCTAATGACAAAAACAAAGACCGATTTTGTTGAATTTATCATGTACTTCAAATAGGTATTTATAGAAACTTTTACATAGTCCTTTACATACAAATAAATTGAAACAATTGACAAAGTATAAGTTTCCATACCTCGTATATAATGCCGCCATAATGTGCACATGTAAGGATGTATTTTCCGCTGCTGTCAAAAGCAAATAGTTTGCCCTGAGGAGACTGTTGTTGTTTATATCCTCCATAGCCAGACATCACAAAAGGACCTGTAGCGCCCTCATGAATGGCAAAGTTATTGAGTTGTTCACCGGGTCTGTGCATAGCCCACTTTATAAACTGAAGGGTCAAAAGCAGTAGATTTAATCAAAGCATAAAAATGCAACCGTGTTGATATTCTGATGCAATTATGATGGTAAAAACAATGTAGCATTTTTAATATTGTCAGATAGAATTAATAGGGAGTGCTTACAGGGAGTGCTTACAGGAATGCTTACAGGGAGTGCTTACAGGGAGTGCTTACAGGGAGTGCTTACAGGGAGTGCTTACAGGGAGTGCTTACAGGGAGTGCTTACAGGGAGTGCTTACAGGGAGTGCTTACAGGGAGTGCTTACAGGGAGTGCTTACAGGGAGTGCATACAGGGAGTGCTTACAGGGAGTGCTTACAGGGAGTGCTTACAGGAGATTCCCATTTCAAGATATTCCATAAAGGATAAGTAAGTGGAAAAGCACATCTATTTACAGTACTAAAGAGGAAAGCACATCTATTTACAGTACTAAAGAGGAAAGCACATCTATTTACAGTACTAAAGAGGAAAGCACATCTATTTACAGTACTAAAGAGGAAAGCACATCTATTTACAGTACTAAAGAGGAAAGCACATCTATTTACAGTACTAAAGAGGAAAGCACATCTATTTACAGTACTAAAGAGGAAAGCACATCTATTTACAGTACTAAAGAGGAAAGCACATCTATTTACAGTACTAAAGAGGAAAGCACATCTATTTACAGTACTAAAGAGGAAAGCACATCTATTTACAGTACTAAAGAGGAAAGCACATCTATTTACAGTACTAAAGAGGATAGCACATCTATTTACAGTACTAAAGAGGAAAGCACATCTATTTACAGTATTAAAGAGGAATAATTGAGAGATTTGTCAGGTGTACAGTTTTACCAAGCTTCTGTCAAATTAATTCAAATCAGACATAATGATGTTCTGTATGACAAGTGCCTTTTCTACAGAAGACTTTGTACACCAGCGCCAAATAAGATTTAACCACTTAACTGCGTACGATGAATAAGTCCGTCCTCCCTGAACGTTAAACTACTGCGTAAGACAGATATCGTCTTAAAATGTATGCACCGAACTACATCACATAAGATCGTTCACTGCACACAACGAACAATGCTAGTTGTCTATGACCTTTATGCTTATGTGTACGATGGATATATTCTTCTGAATACATCATGCATTGCACTCACAAGTTTGTTATCTGTGTATGGACGACCTGGCTATAAAATGTGTGTGCTTCTAGAGGGAAACGGAAGGAGATTATCTACGAGTGCAGGGTCTGTGAGAAGCCACTTTGTGCTTCACCTTGTTTTGAGTGCATCACACAAAGCTTGATTTTTCTACAGATGTGTTCTAACTTTGGATGGAAATTTTTTGAATGCTGAGCAAAAATTATACAAATAAGTTACACATTTTTTAATGCACTGGTATTTAAGTTAAAGAAAACCAAGGAAAAGATTATTATAACACTTTTTTGTAGCAAATATTTAGTTTATCATTTTTCTAGTGTAAAGTTAAATTTGACTAAAAAGGTCATTTTTGCAAAAATTAATTACGCAATGGGTTAACAATTACAAAGGTTTAAATCCGCAGTTAAGTGATTAAAGTTATAATGTAGCAGCTTACAAATCTATTCAAGTAGCTAAAAAAGAATAATCAAGATTGGTTACAGCTTTTTGAAATCTTAGACATCAATATTCATAATTTTGTGCAAACCTGTTATGTATGAGAGAGCAAGCTTGTATTTTCTTCTGTACAGCCTTTGCTTTTCAAACATCTATTATAATTTTTGAAGTGGAGCAGGAAATTTTGACCAAAAGGTTTTTGAGTCGTAACTAGTTATACCAGGAAAATACTTTGCCGGGAATAGAATTACCTAAGATGTTGCGAAGTCCACCCAGTCATACATCATATATTAAGCATCAATTAAAAATTGATCAAACTTTAATCAGCCATAATTTAATCACTAAAAGTGCTATTTTTAGAATTCAAAAACTGATCTGCTCATATTAAGATACTCTTTGAACCAATACAGACATTGCTACATGTCCATAGACCTTCATTGCTACATGTCCATAGACCTTTATTGCTACATGTCCATAGACCTTTATCTTCTGAAACAATACAGACATTGCTACATGTCCATAGACCTTTATCCTCTGAACCAATACATACATTGCTACATGTCCATAGACCTTTATCTTCTGAACCAATACAGACATTGCTACATGTCCATAGACCTTTATCTTCTGAACCAATACAGACATTGCTACATGTCCATAGACCTTTATCTTCTGAACCAATATAGACATTGCTACATGTCCATAGACCTTTATCTTCTGAACCAATACAGACATTGCTACATGTCCATAGACCTTTATCTTCTGCACCAATACAGACATTGCTACATGTCCATAGACCTTTACCTTCTGAAACAATACAGACATTGCTACATGTCCTTAGACCTTTATCTTCTGAACCAATACAGACATTGCTACATGTCCATAGACCTTTATTGCTACATGTCCATAGACCTTTATCTTCTGAAACAATACAGACATTGCTACATGTCCATAGACCTTTATCTTCTGAACCAATACAGACATTGCTACATGTCCATAGACCTTTATCTTCTGAACCAATACAGACATTGCTACATGTCCATAGACCTTTATCTTCTGAACCAATACAGACATTGCTACATGTCCATAGACCTTTATCTTCTGAACCAATACAGACATTGCTACATGTCCATAGACCTTTATCTTCTGAACCAATACAGACATTGCTACATGTCCATAGACCTTTATCTTCTGAACCAATACAGACATTGCTACATGTCCATAGACCTTTATCTTCTGAACCAATACAGACATTGCTACATGTCCATAGACCTTTATCTTCTGAACCAATACAGACATTGCTACATGTCCATAGACCTTTATCTTCTGAACCAATACAGACATTGCTACATGTCCATAGACCTTTATCTTCTGAACCAATACAGACATTGCTACATGTCCATAGACCTTTATCTTCTGAACCAATACAGACATTGCTACATGTCCATAGACCTTTATCTTCTGAACCAATACAGACATTGCTACATGTCCATAGACCTTTATCTTCTGAACCAATACAGACATTGCTACATGTCCATAGACCTTTATCTTCTGAACCAATACAGACATTGCTACATGTCCATAGACCTTTATCTTCTGAACCAATACAGACATTGCTACATGTCCATAGACCTTTATCTTCTGAACCAATACAGACATTGCTATCTTCTGAACATGTCCATAGACCTTTATCTTCTGAACCAATACAGACATTGCTACATGTCCATAGACCTTTATCTTCTGAACCAATACAGACATTGCTACATGTCCATAGACCTTTATCTTCTGAACCAATACAGACATTGCTACATGTCCATAGACCTTTATCTTCTGAACCAATACAGACATTGCTACATGTCCATAGACCTTTATCTTCTGAAACAATACAGACATTGCTACATGTCCATAGACCTTTACTTTCTGAAACAATACAGACATTGCTACATGTCCATAGACCTTTATCTTCTGAACCAATACAGACATTGCTACATGTCCATAGACCTTTATCTTCTGAACCAATACAGACATTGCTACATGTCCATAGACCTTTATCTTCTGAACCAATACAGACATTGCTACATGTCCATAGACCTTTATCTTCTGAACCAATACAGACATTGCTACATGTCCATAGACCTTTATCTTCTGAACCAATACAGACATTGCTACATGTCCATAGACCTTTATCTTCTGAACCAATACAGACATTGCTACATGTCCATAGACCTTTATCTTCTGAACCAATACAGACATTGCTACATGTCCATAGACCTTTATCTTCTGAACCAATACAGACATTGCTACATGTCCATAGACCTTTATCTTCTGAACCAATACAGACATTGCTACATGTCCATAGACCTTTATCTTCTGAACCAATACAGACATTGCTACATGTCCATAGACCTTTATCTTCTGAACCAATACAGACATTGCTACATGTCCATAGACCTTTATCTTCTGAACCAATACAGACATTGCTACATGTCCATAGACCTTTATCTTCTGAACCAATACAGACATTGCTACATGTCCATAGACCTTTATCTTCTGAACCAATACAGACATTGCTACATGTCCATAGACCTTTATCTTCTGAACCAATACAGACATTGCTACATGTCCATAGACCTTTATCTTCTGAACCAATACAGACATTGCTACATGTCCATAGACCTTTATCTTCTGAACCAATACAGACATTGCTACATGTCCATAGACCTTTATCTTCTGAACCAATACAGACATTGCTACATGTCCATAGACCTTTATCTTCTGAACCAATACAGACATTGCTACATGTCCATAGACCTTTATCTTCTGAACCAATACAGACATTGCTACATGTCCATAGACCTTTATCTTCTGAACCAATACAGACATTGCTGTCAACATGTCAATAGACCTTTATCTTCTGAACCAATACAGACATTGCTACATGTCCATAGACCTTTATCTTCTGAACCAATACAGACATTGCTACATGTCCATATACCTTTATCTTCTGAACCAATACAGACATGGCTACATGTCCATAGACCTTTATCTTCTGAACCAATACAGACATTGCTACATGTCCATAGACCTTTATCTTCTGAACCAATACAGACATTGCTACATGTCCATAGACCTTTATCTTCTGAACCAATACAGACATTGCTACATGTCCATAGACCTTTATCTTCTGAACCAATACAGACATTGCTACATGTCCATAGACCTTTATCTTCTGAATCAATACAAACATTGCTACATGTCCATAGACCTTTCTCTTCTGAATCAATACAGACATTGCTACATGTCCACAGACCTTTATCTTCTGAACCACTACAGACATTGCTACATGTCCATAGACCTTTATCTTCTGAACCAATACAGACATTGCTACATGTCCATAGACCTTTATCTTCTGAATCAATACAGACATTGCTACATGTCCATAGACCTTTATCTTCTGAACCAATACAGACATTGCTACATGTCCATAGACCTTTATCTTCTGAACCAATACAGACATTGCTACATGTCCATAGACCTTTATCTTCTGAACCAATACAGACATTGCTACAGGTCCTTAGACCTTTATCTTCTGAATCAATACAGACATTGCTACATGTCCATAGACCTTTCTCTTCTGATGCAAATCTGTAAGTATTGAAGCTTTTGGAAAAACAACGTGACGTTCTTCTCTAAGAAACATTTCATAAAGGGATTATGTGTCACATAGCAGAAAATGTGCAACCTTGGTGAAGCCAACCAAAATTTACACTGGTATTTTTTATACAAATCTGTAAGTACTGAATATTCTGAACGACATAAGGAGTTGGTTTTTATTTTAAGACTGATTAAATAGAATGAATCATTCTTGATCTTTAAAACTTAACTTGTCCAGGATATGGCTTTATTGGGAAAATGTAAGAACAGATTTATTGTCCTACTGTGGAAATACTTTTGACTTGGGTTTCATGTTAAATTGCTGGTGTTGGCTTAAAGACAAACCTTGCCATCTGCACCCATGGTGAAAACTGAGTTTTCATCGGGGCTGAATTTAGCTGCATGTAGGGCCCCGACGTGGGCACTCCATTCAAGTAGGCATTCATAGTTGTGCATATCTTGCATGAAAGGAAAATAGAACATAAAAAATTATTACTATTATTATTAAAAACATTTATATAGCGCAAATACTGTAAAATGATACATTCAAATGCGCTTTACAAACAAATAAATCAAATGATGAAATAAGTTAAGACTAGTAAATGAAAAGATAAAAATAGACCTAGAATCATTAAAGCAGGAATATTGATTAAAACACAAAAGCAATAGGATCAACAATGAACGTAATAAGAGGAATAATCTAAAATGTTAGGAGTAAAAATAAAACTTAGCAAGTCAGGTTGTATAGGCACTAAAATAGTAAAAGTAGACATACAAAAATGAGAGCTATAAGATGTAAATATTAATAAAATGTTAAAAGAATAAAAAGTCAAATAATGTAAGATAGTCAAAATAGTTAAATACAGTTAAGAATATAGTGGTTAAAAACTAAAGATAACACATTCAAGCAGGAGGATAAAATAATAGAGTTAAGAATTAGTTGCATTGAAGGCAGCTGTAAAATGAGCAAGGTAAGTTTCACTTTGTGAATGATAGGGCAGGTCGTTCCAAAGTTTAGGTGCAGCATGGTAAAAACCTCTGGTTCCAAACTGGGTTTTAGTTCTGGGTACAGTGAGGAAATGTTTTGATTGAGATCTTAAATATCTAGTTGGTTGATATGGAATTAATAGGTTTCGCACACTATGCATCTTAATGAAATTCAACGTTTTTACGTCATGAACATGCACACACCAGCTAACATCATAAGTACAACACATATGAAACAAAACAAACATGCGGTTGTTAAAATATAAATATTTCAAGATTTTTACATTAGGCTCCGCTTACTCATTAATATGCATGAAATCACCACCAAAAACAATAGAGCACATCTACAGATCATAGGCTATCTGTGTACCACATATGACATAAATCCAGTGTATTGTTCTTGAGATACTGTGTTTACAAGCTTGTCGTCACAAACATACACATACACACACATGCCATCCTGAGCGCATAGCTTCCTGATGCTATTGCATCGGAACTAAAATATAGATGAGTATAAAAATACAAAGAATTTACAAGATGTAAAAAGCAGATTAAAAGTTAAGAATAGCATGCAGACTGTCTTGTTTTTGGAGAATTTAAAACTGTTATTGTTGCACCAGACTTGCAGTTGGTTGAGGCTGATTTGGAGTCTATTTTCAACAAGAGGAAAGCTAGGGGAGAAGTAGAAGATGGTGAAGTCGTCCACGTAGAGGGTACGTTTGATGTTGGGGCAAAGGTTGTCCGCAATATCATTAATGCTCAGGTTGAAGAGAGTGGGAGAGAGGATACCTTGGGGGACACCTTCTTTTTGGGGGTAGGGTTGGAGAGGTGTGGCCAATACCAACTTGTAACTGCCTGGGTGAGAGGAAGTTTTGAATAAAGATGGGGAGATGGCCTCTGAGGCCAATGGTGTGAAGTTTGCGGATAATGCCGTATTTTTAAGTAGTGTCGAAAGCTTTCTTGAGGTCGAAAAAAATGGCAATAAGGTGTTCCTTTTTTGCAAAGGATTCCCTGATAGCGGTGTCAAGCGTAATTAACTGGTCTAGGGTATTGCGACGTTTCCGGAAGCCGCTTTGGTGAGGGGAGAGGATTCTGTAGGTCTCAAGGAACCAGTTTAGTCTCTGATTAATGATCCTTTCCATAATTTTACAGAGAAAGCAGGTGAGGGCAATGGGGCGGTAGCTGGAGGGGGCAGTAGCTGGAGGGGTCGGTACTGTCCTTCCCCAGTTTAAGGACGGGGGTGACAATAGCTGTCCTCCAGATAGGGGAAAAGGAGTGTGAGGACCAAATGTGGTTGAGGATGATGAGTAGGGTAGTGGTGGCCTTGTTGGGGAGGTGTTCAATAACTGATAGGGGATGTTATCTGGGCCCTAGGAGGTGCAGCCAGCATCGTGGATGGCTTGGTTTAATTCAGAAAGGATGAGAGGGGTGTTGTTGCTCTTGGAGTTTTTGGAGGGAAAGGTGATACTCCAGGCTTCATCGCAAGCTTTTTTGGTTTTGAAAGCATTGGAGTAGTTGGTCGAGGACGAGATCTTGCGAAAGGGTTTCGAAAAGGGGCCAGTCAGCCTTCTCGAGGTTCCAATTGGGGGTGTGGTCAGTGGGGGTTTGAAGGTTGGAGTGTATAAGAAGAGGGTAATGATCACTACCACAGAGGTCAGGAGTGACTCTCCAGCTAAAATCAAGGAGGAGGTTGGGGGAACAGATATACAGGTCAATACAGGTAAGGGAGCCTGTGGCAGGGTGAAGGTAAGTAGGGGAATTAGTGTTGAGCAAGGAGAGGCTTTGCTTTCGATGAGCTTGCCTCTAGGGGTGGTGGTAACAGAGCCCCACAGAGGGTTGTGGGCATTGAAGTCACCAAGAAGGATGAAGGGGGAGGGGAGCTAAGAGATGAGGCTGTTAAGGCTGGTTGGCTGAATGTTGGTGTTGGGGGGAAGATAGAAATTGCAAAGAGTGAAAGTTTTGTGGAGGGAGATAGATATACAGATGGCCTGAAGGTCGGTGTGCACTTGAACAGGGCTGTGCGGGATATCGAGTCTTACGAGAATGGAGACGCCCCCACAGGCCCTGTTGGCGTCCACTTGATGGTTGTGATAGCAAGCGAAGTTGTTGAGGGAGTAATGGTCGGTGGTTTTCAAGAAACTTTCTTGTAGGCAGAAAACGACCGGGTTGAAGGTGGTGGCCAGAAGGTCTTTAGAATTGGCCTTAAGGCTCCTTATGTTCCATTGTATGATGTTGGGAATGTTATTTCTATCATTTATGTTGCATGCCATAAGGAGGCATAGGGTTATCTTGAGGAGGATCTGTTTGGTCTGAGTTGGGTTTTTTTCTCTTTGGATTTGTCCCTATTTCTTTGGAAACGGTTATTTTTGAAAGTTGGTTGAGAAGTATGTTCGGTAACCGAACAATCCATGTTCTCTTCCGTGTCATTAGTGTGGGTGTGGGTTTGGATGGTGGACTGTTTGTTTCTTGGTTGTTTCTTGGTTTGTTGCTTGTTGATTGGGTGACTGTTACTGTTAGCCACGTTGGCTTGAGTTTGTTGTTTGTTGGCATTAGAGGTGTTGACGTAGGGGATGGCGGAAGTCTTTGAGGAGGAAGGAAGGTTAGGGGGAGAAGTGGTGGTGGTGGAGGTCGTTTAGGTAGTAGGTGTGCTTTGTTTGTTGTCAATGGTGATAGGCTTAGGACTTGGTAAGAAGAGCCAGGTGAGGTCTGTTTGGGTATGCGAGTCAGTTTTTTTTGTGTTAGGGGGGGCACTATTGGTGTTGGAGGAGACTACGCTCGAGTAGGATGGTTTAGTGTGCAGTGAAGCGAGAAATTGCTCCCTAACCTCTGGGTATGTGATGTTGGGGTTAAGGGATTTTAGTTTGGTTATTTGTTTTTCTTGGAGCCAGGTGGGGCAGTTTTTAGGAGGGATGGTTTGCTGGATTGGTACCGCTGCAATTCGAGCAGTGTGGGGTGCTGGTGCAGGAGGTGCTGTCATGGTCTAGGGCTCCACAGTTGCCACAGCGCGCTTGGCTGCGACAGGACTTTTTCCCATGGCCATACCTCTGGCACTTATGGCAACGGAGGGGGTTTGGGATATAAGTAGCCTGCTGTTATGTGGGAGGGGAGAGTTTGTGTGGAAAAAGTTAGGAAAATGGTGTTAGTGGGTGTTTCGGCACCGTCTCTCTTGAGGACGAGACGACGGGTTTCTGTGACATTTTGGCTGGTTAATTCTTTTACGAGGTCTTCATCAGTTAGGTAGGCCAGATCCCTGGATCTGACCACACCTTTACTGTAGTTTAGGGAACGGTGGGGGGTGACAGTAACGTCAATACCTGTATTAGCTAGGGTTTTGGTGTTGAGGAGGGTGGTAGCTTGAGTATCTCTGGTGCAGTGCACCAGGAGATCGCCGAATCTGAGGGTGGAGACTTTAGGAAGGGTACCGACAAGGCCTTGGAGTGCCTTGTGGATTAGGAATGGGGAAACTTTCTTGAAACTATCTTCTTTATTTGTGGCCTGTATTATAAGGATTTTAGGGATTGGGGCTGAATAATGGTTAACAGTGGTAGTAGGTAGGTCACGGGGAGGGGGGGGGAGGTCAAGATCAAGGTCAAGGCAAAAGCGTTTAGTCATCGGGAAAAAAAAAAAGCAAGGGCCGAGACCCGAGGTAGCTAGAAAAAAAGTCGCGGAACTACTATATTAGGACCGCTATACTAGTACCGAAGGCACGACAAGTCTGGTCAGAACGAAAAGGAACAAAAGGGAAAATATAAAAGGAAACGATCTCACCGAGCACAAAAGCCCATCCACAGAGAAAAGATCCGAAAATGATGATATAAAACAAAATTTGTGTAAAGTAAAGTGAAAAACGGAGCAAAATATTATGAAAGAAAAGAATCAGATAGAAGTCACTCACGTCGCTCTCGTTGCACACGCTGTAGTTAGCCATCTTGAATTATATTTTTAAATACATGTGATATAACAGAATTGACATTGAATTTAAAAAAAATAGAATATTACAAAGTAATATTGAAACAGAAATGTGAAATAATGAGTAACATTTTTTAATGTTGAATTTCAAAATGGCCAACATTCTACCAAGATGGCCACCAAAAAAAAGGAAAACCATATAAAACCCAAAAAATATGGTTTGCAATATTCTACCGAAATATTCCACTCAACTATAAGTGTATGCACTCTCTCGCACTCTCTCTCTCTCTCTCTCTAGGTGCCGAATCTGGAACAGACATTGCCGCTCATGACCCTCCAGTCACTTAGCACATAAACTTATTGTTACTTAGGCTGTTGTTGGTTGCCCACTCGTTAAGGCTTTGGACATTTGACTCATTTCCTTTCTCTGCTTCTTTTGCCTTTATTTTTCCCACATACTGGAAGCTGTTCCAACCCACCCTCCCAGTAAACAACATGCCCAAAAAATTCCATCTGTCTCCTTTTGATGGCATTGAGTAGGGACCTGTCCATGCCTGAAGCTTTCAGGACATCATCATTTGTTTTCCTCCTTAAGAACCACATTTCTGTTGCTTCTAATCTGTTCTTGATGTCACTGGTAATTGTCCAGCATTCACAGCCATAGAGAAGAGTAGACCATACATATGCCTTCAAGACACAGACTTTCGTGTCCATTCCAATATTTATATTCTTCAGAATTGGATTTATTTTTGTAAACATGTCTTTGGGAATTGGAATGCATTTTCTAACTTTGTTTAATAATGCACTGACTAACTGCTCTTAGTGTGTAACCCAAGTATTTAAATTGTTGTACTTGTTTAATTATTTTTGTAGTATGATATATATATATATTTGATAATTCCTGATCACTCAACTTCGCCACAACATCAATGTTGAATGTGCCGAGTGAAACACATTCCAAGCACTTTAAATCACACATGTTGGGCATGCCTTAAGCTAACTTTACCCTCTGAATGGTACAAATCCTTACCATATAACCGGATGCTACCATCAGAGGTACCTGCTACCATCAGATTACCATTGTGATTAAACGACATGCAGTTGAACGAAGATGCATCACTGCTTTGGGCAAATTCTTTCTGTAAAGAAACAAAAGGACTGTAATGTTGATTGAGCATCTCACAATAACTTACTCATCTTTCCTGTGCAATGTTTTGTCCGCATATCAAGATTCAAGCTCACATGTTGATGGGTATTTTATTCATAACCATTCAATCCCCTAGGATGTACTGTACATCACCAAAATCAAAAACATAACTTATTTTGCATGAAATTGATGCACTTAACATATATGCAGAGCATGGTGCACACCGCTCCAACCACTGCATCAGGCAAGGGGTTCAAAAAAATTGTGCTCATACCTGTAACTTCATTTTTTTCACATCCCATACCAGAAGTTTGCTGAGGCGAATTTCGGTATTAGATGGTGAGTTAGATTCCTGACTCGTAATGGAGGTGACAAAGGTGTTGTTAGTTGGGTTGCAGGCAAGAGATATGATTCTGCTGACAATAAAGATACAAAATAACCCACAAAAATAATCAGGAGATGTAAGATTATTTAGGACTCACTCTTAATGTTATATTCATATTTATTGTACAGACTATATAGATATTAGAGAAACATTGGCTGACTTGATTCAGAAATCAATTGTTAAAAATATTTCAAACAGTGAAGGATAGTTCAGTGGTCATCTTTAATACTTAAAGGCAATAAAGAAACAAAATGGTGTTAAAAAATCTCATTCTGTTCTGGAAATGTTGAAATTGATGAAATCATAGTGACTTCACATCCTCACAAAGTAGCAAAACAGGGTTTTGTACAAAAACTGTAATGGGTTGTTCAATATATGACACGGTAGAGGAAAAGAGTCCCAGCAAGGTTTAATACACATTTGAAACACGAATACTTACTACCTTCGAAGGGATATTACCAAAAATGATGTTATCAATACAAAGTGACAGCCTCCATGTTACAAGCTTAAACATGGATAACTTCAGAATAGAAATAGGCTTTTGCGATGTGTTTTTGACAATAGGTTTCTTTATCACTTCTCTATCATAATCAAGTTCAAATTTATGACTTCATGCCTCCTTTAAGCTTCAACATCTGTGCAATACCAGATACCTCATGTTGTATCATCATTTATCTTACTATAGGTAGATTGCAGTGAGATGAGTTCACTTGAAGTATTTCACCTTGGCATTTTGTTTGTTTCTTTGTTTGATGAGGGCTTAACGGCACCACAACAGTGAGGGTCAAATTGTGCCTGAGTGGTTAGATCATGCCAGAGGTAGGAAGAAAGAAAACGGGCTTTTTGTGCAGTTCAATTGTCAACGCAATCAACAGTTTATTTCACACTGAAGGATTTCTCTTTAAAGCCGACAAATCAGCAAATAAAGAGATATCTATCTTTGTTTGAGTAAATTCATCACAAACAGCTGAAGGTTTCCTATAGATTTCATGAATAGAGAATTACTAGCAGAAAGATCACATTTCTTGTTGAATTTATCTAAAAAATGCCCCAAAACATTTTGTCCAGATTTTAAATGCAATAAATAGTTTTAAGGATTTTGTCTTCTAATACCATCCACAAATATAAGAATATCTTTTTGTCTTGTTTTATGTTCAACAATTGGGGTATGCATACAATCATAAACCTCAGCTGCTCTACTTCAAGAACTGATTAAAAACATTGGATTTACATATTAGTTTGCCTATCCTACATCAGAATTTCCGATTGAGAAATGAAAATAGATGGCAAGAGTCTAACTAATTAACTTTGATGGAAAGTTTTTGAAAACTTTGAAACAATTATGTTTATATTGCCTCTATAAATCCAGCGACCTTAATGACACCTGGCAATGTTAATAGCATCCATGTCCGACTCAACAGTTTTATCATGCACCAATATGATGCACCCTCATTAGACTAATCTATCATTTCAATTGTCATGCTCTACCAAGTTATTTATGCAGATAATTTGTTGTCTATGTAATATTGAGAACTTTTCAAAGAATTTTGAGGCTTTATACCATAGAAAATATGAGCTTAAACCACAGTAATATCCAAAGAGCCACAGCATTCTTACACACTTGCTTTAACCACAGTTATCTCCAAAGAGCCACAGTAATCTTACACACTTGCTTTAATCACAGTAATCTCCGAAAAACCACAGCATTCTTACACACTTGCTTTAACACAGTAATCTCCAAAGAGCCACAGTAATCTCCAAAAAACCACAGCATTCTTACACACTTGCTTTAACCACAGTAATCTCCAAAGAGCCACAGTAATCTTACACTTGCTTTAATCACAGTAATCTCCAAAGAGCCACAGCATTCTTACACTTGCTTTAACCACAGTAATCTCCAAAGAGCCACAGCATTTTTACACACTTGCTTTAACCACAGTAATCTCCAAAGAGCCACAGTAATCTTACACTTGCTTTAATCACAGTAATCTCCAAAGAGCCACAGCATTCTTACACACTTGCTTTAAGCACAGTAATCTCCAAAGAGCCACAGCATTCTTACACTTGCTTTAACCACAGTAATCTCCAAAGAGCCACAGCATTTTTACACACTTGCTTTAACCACAGTAATCTCCAAAGAGCCACAGCATTCTTACACTTGCTTTAACCACAGTAATCTCCAAAGAGCCACAGCATTTTTACACACTTGCTTTAACCACAGTAATCTCCAAAGAGCCACAGCATTCTTACACACTTGCTTTAACCACAGTAATCTCCAAAGAGCCACAGCATTCTTACACACTTGCAATTGTTGCCTTCTCCCATATGTTAATTCAGATGTACCATAGCTTCATCAATTCAACTAATGATCTTTATCTAGAAGAAACATTAAAGAGAGTTATAAAGATTGAAATAATGAAAAACAGTTGTTGGATCAAATATACAAGGACAGTATACATATTACCTATAAATCATCCATTATCTAATCAGTTAAAAATTTGACTTTACAGCAATTTAAAGTTTCTTCCTAAGAAAAATTTGGGAAATCAATGGCTGACTTTTCAGAAATAATTTTAAAACATGATGATTTAGGGCTGTCTTCAACATACTAAATCACAAATGTCACATGAATTTCAGAACATGTTCAGCGATGTCTTCAAAATGAAACCTATTTTAATCAATTCTCTATCTGACTTACTTGAGGGCTCTTTCCATTTGCAATTGAACAAACAATACTCTTATGGGGTGTTATGTGCACTTAATAAAAATGGCGATGTCCATGGGGTATCATTACAATTCTTAATATTTACAAGCAACCCCTATTATGCATTTATATGGGGTGTTATGTGCACTTAATAAAGATGGCGATGTCCATGGGGTATTATTACAATTCTTAATATTTACAAGCAACCCCTATTGTGCATATATAGGGTGTTATGTGCACTTAATAAAGATGGCGATGTCCATAGGGTATTATTACAATTCTTAATATTTACAAGCAACCCCTATTGTGCATATATAGGGTGTTATGTGCACTTAATAAAGATGGCGATGTCCATGGGGTATTATTACAATTCTTAATATTTACAAGCAACCCCTATTATGCATATATGGGGTGTTATGTGCACTTAATAAAGATGGCGTGTCCATGGGGTATTATTACAATTCTTAATATTTACAAGCAACCCCTATTGTGCATATATAGGGTGTTATAAAGTGCACCATAGGGTATTATTACAATTAATAAAGATGGCGATGTCCATGGGGTATTATTACAATTCTTAATATTTACAAGCAACCCCTATTGTGCATATATGGGGTGTTATGTGCACTTAATAAAGATGGCGATGTCCATAGGGTATTATTACAATTCTTAATATTTACAAGCAACCCCTATTATGCATATATGGGGTGTTATGTGCACTTAATAAAGATGGCGATGTCCATAGGGTATTATTACAATTCTTAATATTTACAAGCAACCCCTATTGTGCATATATGGGGTGTTATGTGCACTTAATAAAGATGGCGATGTCCATGGGGTATTATTACAATTCTTAATATTTACAAGCAACCCCTATTATGCATATATGGGGTGTTATGTGCACTTAATAAAGATGGCGATGTCCATAGGGTATTATTACAATTCTTAATATTTACAAGCAACCCCTATTGTGCATATATGGGGTGTTATGTGCACTTAATAAAGATGGCGATGTCCATGGGGTATTATTACAATTCTTAATATTTACAAGCAACCCCTATTATGCATATATGGGGTGTTATAATTCTTGTCATGCACTTAATAAAGATGGCGATGTCCATAGGGTATTATTACAATTCTTAATATTTACAAGCAACCCATGGGGTATTATTACAATTCTTAATATTTACAAGCAACCCCTATTGTGCATATATGGGTGTTATGTGCACTTAATAAAGATGGCGATATGTCCATGGGGTATTATTACAATTCTTAATATTTACAAGCAACCCCTATTATGCATATATGGGGTGTTATGTGCACTTAATAAAGATGGCGATGTCCATGGGGTATTATTACAATTCTTAATATTTACAAGCAACCCCTATTGTGCATATATAGGGTGTTATGTGCACTTAATAAAGATGGCGATGTCCATGGGGTATTATTACAATTCTTAATATTTACAAGCAACCCCTATTATGCATATATGGGGTGTTATGTGCACTTAATAAAGATGGCGATGTCCATGGGGTATTATTACAATTCTTAATATTTACAAGCAACCCCTATTGTGCATATATGGGGTGTTATGTGCACTTAATAAAGATGGCGATGTCCATAGGGTATTATTACAATTCTTAATATTTACAAGCAACCCCTATTGTGCATATATGGGGTGTTATGTGCACTTAATAAAGATGGCGATGTCCATGGGGTATTATTACAATTCTTAATATTTACAAGCAGCCCCTATTGTGCATATATAGGGTGTTATGTGCACTTAATAAAGATGGCGATGTCCATAGGGTATTATTACAATTCTTAATATTTACAAGCAACCCCTATTGTGCATATATGGGGTGTTATGTGCACTTAATAAAGATGGCGATGTCCATGGGTATTATTACAATTCTTAATATTTACAAGCAACCCCTATTGTGCATATATGGGGTGTTATGTGCACTTAATAAAGATGGCGATGTCCATGGGGTATTATTACAATTCTTAATATTTACAAGCAACCCCTATTGTGCATATATGGGGTGTTATGTGCACTTAATAAAGATGGCGATGTCCATGGGGTATTATTACAATTCTTAATATTTACAAGCAACCCCTATTGTGCATATATGGGGTGTTATGTGCACTTAATAAAGATGGCGATGTCCATGGGGTATTATTACAATTCTTAATATTTACAAGCAACCCCTATTATGCATATTATGTTATGTGCACTTAATAAAGATGTGTCCATGGGTATTATTACAATTCTTAATATTTACAAGATATTGTGCGATATATAGTCCATGGGTATTATTACAATTCTTAATATTTACAAGCAGCCCCTATTGTGCATATATAGGGTGTTATGTGCACTTAATAAAGATGGCGATGTCCATAGGGTATTATTACAATTCTTAATATTTACAAGCAACCCCTATTATGCATATAGGGGTGTTATGTGCACTTAATAAAGATGCGATGTCCATGGGTATTATTACAATTCTTAATATTTACAAGCAACCCCTATTGTGCATATATGGGGTGTTATGTGCACTTAATAAAGATTATGCATATATGGGGTGTTATGTGCACTTAATAAAGATCCATATGGGTATTATTACAATTCTTAATATTTACAAGCAACCCCTATTGTGCATATATGGGTGTTATGTACACTTAATAAAGATGGCGATGTCCATGGGGTATTATTACAATTCTTAATATTTACAAGCAACCCCTATTATGCATATATGGGGTGTTATGTGCACTTAATAAAGATGGCGATGTCCATGGGGTATTATTACAATTCTTATTTTACAAGCAACCCCTATTGTGCATATATGGGGTGTTATGTGCACTTAATAAAGATGGCGTGTCCATGGGTATTATTACAATTCTTAATATTTACAAGCAGCCCCTATTATGCATATATGGGGTGTTATGTGCACTTAATAAAGATGGCGTGTCCATGGGGTATTATTACAATTCTTAATATTTACAAGCAACCCCTATTGTGCATATATGGGGTGTTATGTGCACTTAATAAAGATGGCGATGTCCATGGGGTATTATTACAATTCTTAATATTTACAAGCAACCCCTATTGTGCATATATGGGGTGTTATGTGCACTTAATAAAGATGGCGATGTCATGGCGTGTCCATGGGGTATTATTACAATTCTTAATATTTACAAGCAACCCCTATATTGTGCATATATGGGGTGTTATGTGCACTTAATAAAGATGGCGATGTCCATGGGGTATTATTACAATTCTTAATATTTACAAGCAGCCCCTATTGTGCATATATGGGGTGTTATGTGCACTTAATAAAGATGGCGATGGCCACAATTCTTAATATTTACAAGTCCATGGGGTATTATAACAATTCTTAATATTTACAAGCAACCCTATTATGCATATATGGGGTGTTATGTGCACTTAATAAAGATGGCGATGTCCATGGGTATTATTACAATTCTTAATATTTACAAGCAACCCCTATTATGCATATATGGGGTGTTATGTGCACTTAATAAAGATGGCGATGTCCATGGGGTATTATTACAATTCTTAATATTTACAAGCAACCCCTATTGTGCATATATGGGGTGTTATGTGCACTTAATAAAGATGGCGATTTCCATGGGGTATTATTACAATTCTTAATATTTACAAGCAACCCCTATTGTGGGGTGTTATGTATGGGCGATGTTACAATTCTTACTTAATAAAGATGTTATGTGCATAATAAAGATGTCCATGGGGTATTATTACAATTCTTAATATTTACAAGCAACCCCTATTATGCATATATGGGGTGTTATGTGCACTTAATAAAGATGGCGATGTCCATGGGGTATTATTACAATTCTTAATATTTACAAGCAACCCATATTGTACATATATGGGGTGTTATGTGCACTTAATAAAGATGGCACAATTAATAAAGATGGCGATGTCCATGGGGTATTATTACAATTCTTAATATTTACAAGCAACCCATATTGTGCATATATGGGGTGTTATGTGCACTTAATAAAGATGGCGATGTCCATGGGGTATTATTACAATTCTTAATATTTACAAGCAACCCCTATTGTGCATATATAGGGTGTTATGTGCACTTAATAAAGATGGCGATGTCCATGGGGTATTATTACAATTCTTAATATTTACAAGCAACCCATATTATGCATATATGGGGTGTTATGTATTATTACAATTCTTAATAAAGATGGCGATGTCCATAGGGTATTATTACAATTTTAATATTTACAAGCAACCCAATTCTATTGTGCATATATGGGGTGTTATGTGCACTTAATAAAGATGGCGTGTCCATGGGGTATTATTACAATTCTTAATATTTACAAGCAACCCCTATTGTGCATATATGGGGTGTTATGTGCACTTAATAAAGATGGCGATGTCCATGGGGTATTATTACAATTTTAATATTTACAAGCAACCCCTATTATGATGGTGATGCAACCCATATATTGATATAAAGGGGGGGTGTTATGTTAAAGATGGTGATGTCCATGGGGTATTATTACAATTTTAATATTTATGCAACCCCATTATTGTGCATATATGGGGTGTTATGTGCACAATTCTTCCATGGGGTATATTTTAAGCAACCCCTATTGTGCATATATGGGGTGTTATGTGCATGGTGATGTCCATGGGGGTATTATTACAATTCTTGATATTTACAAGCAACCCCTATTATGCATATATGGGGTGTTATGTGCACTTAATAAAGATGGTGATGTCCATGGGGTATTATTACAATTCTTGATATTTACAAGCAACCCCTATTATGCATATATGGGGTGTTATGTGCACTTAATAAAGATGGCGATGTCCATGGGGTATTATTACAATTTTAATATTTACAACTTAATAAAGCAGCCCCTATTGTGCATAATAAAGATGGGGTGTTATTATGCACTTAATAAAGATGGCGATGTCCATAGGGTATCATTACAATTCTTAATATTTACAAGCAGCCCCTATTGTGCATATATGGGGTGTTATGTGCACTTAATAAAGATGGCGATGTCCATGGGGTATTATTACAATTCTTAATATTTACAAGCAGCCCCTATTGTGCATATATGGGGTGTTATGTGCACTTAATAAAGATGGCGATGTCCATAGGGTATTATTACAATTCTTAATATTTACAAGCAACCCCTATTATGCATATATGGGGTGTTATGTGCACTTAATAAAGATGGCGATGTCCATGGGGTATTATTACAATTCTTAATATTTACAAGCAGCCCTATTGTGCATATATGGGGTGTTATGTGCACTTAATAAAGATGGCGATGTCCAATTATTAATAAAGATGGCAATTCTTAATATTTACAAGCAACCCCTATTATGCATATATGGGGTGTTATGTGCACTTAATAAAGATGGCGATGTCCATGGGGTATTATTACAATTCTTAATATTTACAAGCAGCCCCTATTGTGCATATATGGGGTGTTATGTGCACTTAATAAAGATGGCGATGTCCATGGGGTATTATTACAATTTTAATATTTACAAGCAACCCCTATTGTGCATATATGGGGTTTGTGCATGATGGCACTTAATAAAGATGGTGATGTCCATATGGGGTATTATTACAATTCTTATTATTTACAAGCAACCCCTATTATGCATATATGGGGTGTTATGTGCACTTAATAAAGATGGCGATGTCCATGGGGTATTATTACAATTCTTAATATTTACAAGCAACCCCTATTATGCATATATGGGGTGTTATGTGCACTTAATAAAGATGGCGTGTCCATGGGGTATTATTACAATTCTTAATATTTACAAGCAACCCCTATTGATATGGGGTGTTATGTGCACTTAATAAAGATGGATATTTACAAGCAACCCATATTGTGCATATATGGGGTTATGTGCACTTAATAAAGATGGCGTGTCCATGGGGTATTATTACAATTCTTAATATTTACAAGCAACCCATATTGTGCATATATGGGGTGTTATGTGCACTTAATAAAGATGGTGATGTCCATGGGGTATTATTACAATTTTAATATTTACAAGCAACCCCTATTGTGCATATATGGGGTGTTATGTGGTACTTAATAAAGATGGTATATGGGGTGTCCATGGGGTATTATTACAATTCTTGATATTTACAAGCAACCCCTATTATGCATATATGGGGTGTTATGTGCACTTAATAAAGATGGCGATGTCCATGGGGTATTATTACAATTCTTAATATTTACAAGCAACCCTATTATGCATATATGGGGTGTTATGTGCACTTAATAAAGATGGCGATGTCCATGGGTATTATTACAATTCTTAATATTTACAAGCAACCCCTATTATGCATATATGGGGTGTTATGTGCACTTAATAAAGATGGCGATGTCCATGGGGTATTATTACAATTCTTAATATTTACAAGCAACCCCTATTATGCATATATGGGGTGTTATGTGCACTTAATAAAGATGGTGATGTCCATGGGGTATTATTACAATTCTTGATATTTACAAGCAACCCCTATTATGCATATATGGGGTGTTATGTGCACTTAATAAAGATGGCGATGTCCATGGGGTATTATTACAATTCTTGATATTTACAAGCAACCCCTATTATGCATATATGGGGTGTTATGTGCACTTAATAAAGATGGCGATGTCCATGGGGTATTATTACAATTCTTGATATTTACAAGCAACCCCTATTATGCATATATGGGGTGTTATGTGCACTTAATAAAGATGGCGATGTCCATGGGGTATTATTACAATTCTTAATATTTACAAGCAACCCCTATTGTGCATATATGGGGTGTTATGTGCACTTAATAAAGATGGCGATGTCCATGGGGTATTATTACAATTCTTGATATTTACAAGCAACCCCTATTATGCATATATGGGGTGTTATGTGCACTTAATAAAGATGGCGATGTCCATGGGGTATTATTACAATTCTTAATATTTACAAGCAGCCCCTATTATGCATATATGGGGTGTTATGTGCACTTAATAAAGATGGCGATGTCCATGGGGTATTATTACAATTCTTAATATTTACAAGCAACCCCTATTATGCATATATGGGGTGTTATGTGCACTTAATAAAGATGGCGATGTCCATGGGGTATTATTACAATTCTTAATATTTACAAGCAACCCCTATTGTGCATATATAGGGTGTTATGTGCACTTAATAAAGATGGCGATGTCCATGGGGTATTATTACAATTCTTAATATTTACAAGCAACCCCTATTATGCATATATAGGGTGTTATGTGCACTTAATAAAGATGGCGATGTCCATGGGGTATTATTACAATTCTTAATATTTACAAGCAGCCCCTATTGTGCATATATAGGGTGTTATGTGCACTTAATAAAGATGGCGATGTCCATGGGTATTATTACAATTCTAATATTTACAAGCAACCCCTATTATGCATATATATATGGGGTGTTATGTGCACTTAATAAAGATGGCTAAGTCCATGGGGTATTATTACAATGTCCATGGGGTATTATTACAATTCTTAATATTTATAAGCAACCCCTATTGTGCATTGTGCATATAAAGATGGGTGTTATTACAATTTTGTATTATGCACTTAATAAAGATGGCGATGTCCATGGGGTATTATTACAATTCTTAATATTTACAAGCAACCCATATTGTGCATATATGGGGTGTTATGTACACTTAATAAAGATGGTGATGTCCATGGGGTATTATTACAATTCTTGATATTTACAAGCAACCCCTATTATGCATATATGGGGTGTTATGTGCACTTAATAAAGATGGCGATGTCCATGGGGTATTATTACAATTCTTAATATTTACAAGCAACCCATATTGTGCATATATAGGGTGTTATGTGCACTTAATAAAGATGGCGATGTCCATGGGGTATTATTACAATTCTTAATATTTACAAGCAACCCCTATTGTGCATATATAGGGTGTTATGTGCACTTAATAAAGATGGCGATGTCCATGGGTATTATTACAATTCTTAATATTTACAAGCAACCCATATTGTGCATATATAGGGTGTTATGTGCACTTAATAAAGATGGCGATGTCCATAGGGTATTATTACAATTCTTAATATTTACAAGCAACCCCTATTGTGCATATATAGGGTGTTATGTGCACTTAATAAAGATGGCGATGTCCATGGGGTATTATTACAATTCTTAATATTTACAAGCAACCCATATTGTGCATATATGGGGTGTTATGTGCACTTAATAAAGATGGCGATAATAAAGATATTTACAAGCAACCCCCATTGTGCATATATAGGGTGTTATGTGCATTAATAAAGATGTCCATAGGGTATTATTACAATTCTTGATATTTACAAGCAGCCCCTATTGTGCATTTATAAAGGGTGTTATATTATTACAATTCTTAATATTTACAAGCAACCCCTGCACTTAATAAAGATGGCGATGTCCATGGGGTATTATTACAATTCTTAATATTTACAAGCAACCCCTATTATGCATTATGGGGTGTTATGTGCACTTAATAAAGATGGCGATGTCCATGGGTATTATTACAATTCTTAATATTTACAAGCAACCCATATTGTGCATATATGGGGTGTTATGTGCACTTAATAAAGATGGCGATGTCCATGGGGTATTATTACAATTCTTAATATTTACAAGCAACCCCTATTGTGCATATATGGGGTGTTATGTAATGCACTTAATAAAGATGGCGATGTCCATGGGGTATTATTACAATTCTTGATATTTACAAGCAACCCCTATTATGCATATATGGGGTGTTATGTGGTACTTAATAAAGATGGTGAATAAAGATGTCCATGGGGTATTATTACAATTCTTGATATTTACAAGCAACCCCTATTATGCATTAATGATGTTATGTGCACTTAATAAAGATGGTGATGTCCATGGGGTATTATTACAATTCTTGATATTTACAAGCAACCCCTATTGTGCATATATGGGGTGTTATGTGCACTTAATAAAGATGGTGATGTCCATAGGGTATTATTACAATTCTTAATATTTACAAGCAACCCCTATTGTGCATATATGGGGTGTTATGTGCACTTAATAAAGATGGCGATGTCCATAGGGTATTATTACAATTCTTAATATTTACAAGCAACCCCTATTGTGCATATATGGGGTGTTATGTGCACTTAATAAAGATGGCGATGTCCATAGGGTATTATTACAATTCTTAATATTTACAAGCAACCCATATTGTACATATATGGGGTGTTATGTGCACTTAATAAAGATGGCGATGTCCATGGGGTATTATTACAATTCTTAATATTTACAAGCAACCCCTATTGTGCATATATGGGGTGTTATGTGCACTTAATAAAGATGGCGTGTCCATAGGGTATTATTACAATTCTTAATATTTACAAGCAGCCCCTATTGTGCATATATAGGGTGTTATGTGCACTTAATAAAGATGGCGATGTCCATGGGGTATTATTACAATTCTTGATATTTACAAGCAACCCCTATTGTGCATATATGGGGTGTTATGTGCACTTAATAAAGATGGCGATGTCCATGGGGTATTATTACAATTCTTAATATTTACAAGCAACCCCTATTGTGCATATATGGGGTGTTATGTGCACTTAATAAAGATGGCGATGTCCATGGGGTATTATTACAATTCTTAATATTTACAAGCAACCCCTATTGTGCATATATAGGGTGTTATGTGCACTTAATAAAGATGGCGATGTCCATAGGGTATTATTACAATTCTTAATATTTACAAGCAACCCCTATTGTGCATATATAGGGTGTTATGTGCACTTAATAAAGATGGCGATGTCCATGGGGTATTATTACAATTCTTAATATTTACAAGCAACCCCTATTGTGCATATATAGGGTGTTATGTACACTTAATAAAGATGGCGATGTCCATAGGGTATTATTACAATTCTTAATATTTACAAGCAACCCTATTATGTGCATATATGGGGTGTTATGTGCACTTAATAAAGATGGCGATGTCCATGGGGTATTATTACAATTCTTAATATTTACAAGCAACCCCTATTGTGCATATATAGGGTGTTATGTGCACTTAATAAAGATGGCGATGTCCATAGGGTATTATTACAATTCTTAATATTTACAAGCAACCCCTATTGTGCATATATAGGGTGTTATGTGCACTTAATAAAGATGGTGATGTCCATGGGGTATTATTACAATTCTTGATATTTACAAGCAACCCCTATTATGCATATATAGGGTGTTATGTGCACTTAATAAAGATGGCGATGTCCATGGGGTATTATTACAATTCTTAATATTTACAAGCAACCCCTATTGTGCATTCATGGGGTGTTATGTGCACTTAATAAACACCGCAATGCCCTTGGGGTATTATCACAATTCTCATTATTCACAAGCAACCCCTATTGTGCATTCATTTTAATGTAGTCATCTCAAATTAGTTAATTAACTAACAAAAATTGTTGTTTAACTTTAATTTTATTAACCTCTTCAAAATGGTTACTTTTAAGAGTGTTAATATGAAGCATTATTACACGTCATTGCTAAGTGAGAGTATGATGAAAGTTGAACTTTTGATCTATCTATGTAAGGAAAATAAACTTGTTATTTGGAATGCAAAAGATCCACCATGTCACACATACTGTTGACAAACCTTGGGCAAGAAGGATCCACTTCCACTTCAGTCTGTGACCTCTTGGCATCCACATCATACAGCTTTAGAAGACCATCAGAACTACCAAGTAGAAGCTGAGAAAAGAGGAAAAGACCCCAGATTATGACTGATATACTTTGGTGTCAGGGTGGGGTGTCTGTCCTGTCCAATCAGAAATCTGCTGTTTCACAGATGTCTTTCATATTATCTTGAATACTCTGAAAATTTAAAGTATATTATGTTTATGGTTGTTTACACTTTTAGGCACATGCCAGAGACAGTATGTGTAAGTTACATTTGACTTGTTTTCAGTGTAGACCCGACGAATTTGCCAGAACAAATTTTGCTTGGTACTATCCCTCCCAGCTTTCCTAATATCTCTTGACACAAAACAACTTTAAAATATTTTTCAAAGATAAACAGATTTTTAGGGATGCTTACCTGAAAAATGACCCTACCTGAGAACATGACCATACCATGTTGCACTGGGTAATACTAACAGACACCACCAACCACATACAATATATTTTGCTACTAGCTGGTGTCACTATATGTGGAGGAAGCATCACTGAAAGAAACTTTTAGAGCTTAGGCTTTTGCCATAGGCACTTGTTTTCTAGTACCAGAACCTTCATAATTACATTTGATATACCATCATCAAACAAGCTTCAAATGTTCCTGCAATCCCCATCCCCATCTGAAATTTTTAGCTGAAGAAGTATGAGAAAGAAAAATAGTAATGAAACTTTCTCCTCTGAATATTAAGAGAGTGGCCTACAATTTCATAACAATAAGCAGATTGAGTAATCTTTCCTTATAAAAGTTGTATAAAATATCTCCTACCTTCTGCCTAAGGTGAGTTATGTTATGTTTGAAATAAAGCCTAAAACAGAAAGTGGAACATTTGGAGCAGCTAGCCTAGTTCCTACATGAGCTGCTTCAGGTATGCTATACTAGGATTGATAGGGTTGTAAGCACAATGGATACTATGAGCTGCTTCAGGTATGCTATACTAGGATTTATAGGGTTGTAAGCATAATGGACACTATGAGCTGCTTCTAGGTAAGCTAAGCTAGGATTTATAGGGTAGTAAGCATAATGGACAGTATGAGCTGCTTCGGGTATGCTATACTAGGATTTATAGGGTTGTAAGCATAATGGACACTATGAGCTACTTCAGGTATGCTATACTAGGATTTATAGGGTTGTAAGCATAATGGACACTATGAGCTACTTCAGGTATGCTATACTAGGATTTATAGGGTTGTAAGCATAATGGACACTATGAGCTGCTTCGGGTATGCTATACTAGGATTTATAGGGTTGTAAGCATAATGGACACTATGAACTGCATCCGGTATGCTATACTAGGATTTATAGGGTTGTAAGCATAATGGACACTATGAGCTGCTTAGGTATGCTATACTAGGATTTATAGGGTTGTAAGCATAATGGACACTATGAGCTGCTTTAGGTATGCTATACTAGGATTTATAGGCTTGTAAGCATAATAAACACTATGAGCTGCTTTAGGTATGCTATACTAGGATTTATAGGGTTGTAAGCATAATGGACACTATGAGCTGCTTAGGGTATGCTATACTAGGATTTATAGGGTTGTAAGCATAATGGACACTATGAGCTGCTTAGGGTATGCTATACTAGGATTTATAGGGTTGTAAGCATAATGGACACTATGAGCTGCTTTAGGTATGCTATACTAGGATTTATAGGGTTGTAAGCATAATGGACACTATGAGGTGCTTCGGGTATGCTATACTAGGATTTATAGGGATGTAAGCATAATGGATACTATGAGCTGCTTCAGGTATGCTATACTAGGATTTATCGGGTTGTAAGCATAATGGACACTATGAGCTGCTTCTAGGTAAGCTAAGCTAGGATTTATAGGGTAGTAAGCATAATGGACAGTATGAGCTGCTTCGGGTATGCTATACTAGGATTTATAGGGTTGTAAGCATAATGGACACTATGAGCTACTTCAGGTATGCTATACTAGGATTTATAGGGTTGTAAGCATAATGGACACTATGAGCTACTTCAGGTATGCTATACTAGGATTTATAGGGTTGTAAGCATAATGGACACTATGAGCTGCTTCGGGTATGCTATACTAGGATTTATAGGGTTGTAAGCATAATGGACACTATGAACTGCATCCGGTATGCTATACTAGGATTTATAGGGTTGTAAGCATAATGGACACTATGAGCTGCTTAGGGTATGCTATACTAGGATTTATAGGGTTGTAAGCATAATGGACACTATGAGCTGCTTTAGGTATGCTATACTAGGATTTATAGGCTTGTAAGCATAATAAACACTATGAGCTGCTTTAGGTATGCTATACTAGGATTTATAGGGTTGTAAGCATAATGGACACTATGAGCTGCTTAGGGTATGCTATACTAGGATTTATAGGGTTGTAAGCATAATGGACACTATGAGCTGCTTTAGGTATGCTATACTAGGATTTATAGGGTTGTAAGCATAATGGACACTATGAGGTGCTTCGGGTATGCTATACTAGGATTTATAGGGATGTAAGCATAATGGATACTATGAGCTGCTTCGGGTATGCTATACTAGGATTTATAGGGTTGTAAGCATAATGGACACTATGAGCTGCTTCTAGGTAAGCTATGCTAAGATTTATAGGGTTGTAAGGATAATGGACACTATGAGCTGCTTCGGGTATGCTATACTAGGACTTGTAGGGTTGTAAGCATAATGGACACTATAGGCTGCATTGGGTATGCTACACTAGGATTTATAGGGTTGTAAGCATAATGGACACTATGAGCTGCTTCGAGTATGCTATACTAGGATTTATAGGGTTGTAAGCATAAGGGACACTATGAGCTGCTTCGGGTAAGCTATACTAGGATTTATAGGGTTGTAAGCATAATGGACACTATGAGCTGCTTCGAGTATGCTATACTAGGATTTAAAGGGTTGCAAGCATAATGGACACTATGAGCTGCTCCGGGTATGCTATACTAGGATTTATAGGGCTGTAAGCATAATGGACACTATGAGCTGCTTCAGGTATGCTATACTAGGATTTATGGGGTTGTAAGCATAATGGACACTATGAGCTGCTTAGGGTATGCTATACTAGGATTTATAGGGCTGTAAGCATAATGGACACTATGAGCTGCTTCTAGGTAAGCTATGCTAGGATTTATAGGGTTGTAAGCATAATGGACACTATGAGCTGCTTCAGGTATGCTATACTAGGATTTATCGGGTTGTAAGCATAATGGACACTATGAGCTGCTTTAGGTATGCTATACTAGGATTTATAGGGTTGTAAGCATAATGGACACTATGAGCTGCTTCTAGGTAAGCTATACTAGGATTTATAGGGTTGTAAGCATAATGGACACTATGAGCTGCTTCGGGTATGCTATACTAGGATTTATCGGGTTGTAAGCATAATGGACACTATAAGCTGCTTTAGGTATGCTATACTAGGATTTATAGGGCTGTAAGCATAATGGACACTATGAGCTGCTTCGGGTATGCTATACTAGGATTTATAGGGCTGTAAGCATAATGGACACTATGAGCTGCTTCAGGTATGCTATACTAGGATTTATAGGGTTGTAAGCATAATGGACACTATGAGCTGCTTCAGGTATGCTATACTAGGATTTATAGGGTTGTAAGCATAATGGACACTATGAGCTGCTTCGAGTATGCTATACTAGGATTTATAGGGTTGCAAGCATAATGGACACTATGAGCTACTTCAAGTATGCTAGAGTAAGCATAATGGACACTATGAGCTGCTTCGAGTATGCTATACTAGGATTTATAGGGTTGCAAGCATAATGGACACTATGAGCTGCTTCGGGTATGCTATAATATTCATGCTTTTATGTTCTGTTCGCTTTTGGTTATATGTTCTGTACAGTAGAGTGCACAGTCAACATGAATGTAGCTGTGCATTAACTGGGATTTTATTTTGTGTAGCTAATAGGAAGACTGGGAGTGAATGTAATGTGACTGTGACTGGATTAGCATCTGTATGTTATGTCACACAAAGTGTATCTTCTGTTCAAGGCATTTCCTTTGCTGTTCTTGTTTTCTCAGCATTTGCTTAAATTACCAAATAATAAAAAAAACACATAAACAAAAAACCTTTCACATTTAAAGAAAGTAATCTATAGAATAAGTTGCTGATTTGCTGATTTGAAATGCTGTCATTCCTAAGCTACCACCCCCTATGCAAACACTCCATGTCTATTGCTGAGATGAACAACAGTGACAACACTGTCAAAACAACAACTAACTTGAGAAAATAATTGTGTCTCATCAGACTCACATATCGAGACATTTTGGGGTTCCACTCCATCGATATCAAAGGGCTTTTGAACATGATTGTTGCTATTGTGTTGGGCATGGGAGAGAAGTTCCAGATTCTGTTAAGACAAATGTAAATTTATATCAAGCATTGATACTACATGAGCAATACATAATGGTTGCTCAATTGATAGGTAATTATTCCTTGGTGATGATTTGAATTTTTATGGATAAAATAACAGGTTATACGTATATGTCTCACTGATATCACAGACTCATCTCCTTAATGCATTTATTCAAAATAATTAAAACATTTTTACTATTTGGAAAAAAAATTAAATGGAAAATCTCTTTTATTTTATCAAATTCCATTTTAGCCTTCTGCTGACATATAAAAAATATTGTAAGTTGCAAAATCTTAAGAGAATAAACCTTTAATGAGGATATTTCATCTGACGTCACAAGGTCACATGACTTTGTTTACATCGCCGTTTTGTCGGGAAAAACCACTGTCGTCTGCTGTACACTTAATTAGACTTACATACGTGTGCATGTTGTAAAATAAGATTATTTTTGTAAGATAATTATGCCAGAATCTTGCTGTGCCATTGGTTGCACTAATAGATGTGTGCGGGGGAATAAAAAGACATTTTCTTGATTTCCATCTGATCCTGATCGACGTTCGAGGTGGCTTTTTGCTGTACGACACGACGGCTTCAACCTATGGTTCACACTAGGATTTGCAGCGAGCACTTTATATCAAGTGTGTAGGCGTTGTCTGAATATAATGAACAATTAGCTGGCGTTAATGTTAAAGGTACTCTTAGTAAACCCAGTGAAAATATAAAACTTAAGGAAAATATGAAGTAAAATTGAAAGCAAAAGTGATGAAATCCCTATATAGACAACCAGCTTTTTTTATTGTAGAAAGAAATCTAACTTACTTGACAACTCCATCAATATCCATGGTGGCAACAGAATTTGCAGTTGGCGAGAATTTGCATTGTGTGATGGAGGAGTGATGTTCTGTGTACTCGTCTTGGCTCAACACCAGGAAAGGAACTGTTGGAAGAGAAAAACACAACATCAAGAGAAGAACACAGTATCAAGAGAAGAACACAGTATCAAGAGAAGAACACAGCATCAAAGAAGAACACAGCATCAAAGAAAAACACAGCATCAAGAGAAGAACACAGCATCAAGAGAAGAACACAGCATCAAGAGAAGAACACAGCATCAAAGAAAAACACAGCATCAAGAGAAGAACACAGCATCAAGAGAAGAACACAGCATCAAGAGAAGAACACAGCATCAAGACAAGAACACAGCATCAAGAGAAGAACACAGCATCAAAGAAAAACACAGCATCAAGAGAAGAACACAGCATCAAGAGAAGAACACAGCATCAAGACAAGAACACAGCATCAAGAGAAGAACACAGCATCAAGAGAAGAACACAGCATCAAGAGAAGAACACAGCATCAAAGAAAAACACAGCATCAAGAGAAGAACACAGCATCAAGAGAAGAACACAGCATCAAAGAAAAACACAGCATCAAGAGAAGAACACAGCATCAAAAGAACACAGCATCAAGAGAAGAACACAGTATCAAGAGAAGAACACAGTATCAAGAGAAGAACACAGTATCAAGAGAAGAACACAGTATCAAGAGAAGAACACAGCATCAAAGAAGAACACAGCATCAAGAGAACACAGCATCAAGAGAAGAACACAGCATCAAAGAAAAACACAGCATCAAGAGAAGAACACAGCATCAAAAGAACACAGCATCAAGAGAAAAACACAGCATCAAGAGAAGAACACAGCATCAAGAGAAGAACACAGTATCAAGAGAAGAACACAGCATCAAAGAAAAACACAGCATCAAGAGAAGAACACAGCATCAAAAGAACACAGCATCAAGAGAAGAACACAGTATCAAGAGAAGAACACAGCATCAAAGAAAAACACAGCATCAAGAGAAGAACACAGCATCAAGAGAACAAAGCATCAAGAGAAGAACACAGTATCAAGAGAAGAACACAGCATCAAGAGAAGAACACAGCATCAAGAGAAGAACACAGCATCAAGAGAACACAGCATCAAGAGAAGAACACAGTATCAAGAGAAGAACACAGCATCAAAGAAAAACACAGCATCAAGAGAAGAACACAGCATCAAAAGAACACAGCATCAAGAGAAGAACACAGCATCAAGAGAAGAACACAGCATCAAGAGAACACAGCATCAAGAGAAGAACACAGTATCAAGAGAAGAACACAGCATCAAAGAAAAACACAGCATCAAGAGAAGAACACAGCATCAAAAGAACACAGCATCAAGAGAAGAACACAGTATCAAGAGAAGAACACAGCATCAAAGAAAAACACAGCATCAAAAGAAGAACACAGCATCAAGAGAACAAAGCATCAAGAGAAGAACACAGCATCAAGAGAAGTTCACAGCATCAAGAGAAGAACACAGTATCAAAAGAAGTTCACAGCATCAAGAGAACACAGCATCAAGAGAAGAAAGAACACTGCATTAAGAGAAGAACACAGCATCAAGAGAAGTTCACAGCATCAAGAGAAGAACACTGCATCAAGAGAAGAAAGAACACTGCATCAAGAGAAGAACACAGCATCAAAAGAAGAACACAGCATCAAGAGAAGAAAGAACACAGCATCAAGAGAAGAACACAGCATCAAGAGAAGAACACTGCATCAAGAGAAGAAAGAACACTGCATCAAGAGAAGAACACTGCATTAAGAGAAGAACACAGCATCAAGAGAAGAACACAGCATCAAGAGAAGAACACTGCATCAAGAGAAGAACACAGCATCAAGAGAAGAACACAGCATCAAGAGAAGAAAGAACACAGCATCAAGAGAAGAACACAGCATCAAGAGAAGAACACAGCATCAAGAGAAGAACACAGCATCAAGAGAAGAACACAGCATCAAGAGAAGAACACAGCATCAAGAGAAGAACACTGCATCAAGAGAAGAACACAGCATCAAGAGAAGAACACAGCATCAAGAGAAGAAAGAACACAGCATCAAGAGAAGAACACAGCATCAAGAGAAGAACACAGCATCAAGAGAAGAACACTGCATCAAGAGAACACAGCATCAAGAGAACACAGCATCAAGAGAAGAACACTGCATCAAGAGAAGAAAGAACACTGCATCAAGAGAAGAAAGAACACTGCATCAAGAGAAGAACACTGCATCAAGAGAAGAACACAGCATCAAAAGAAGAACACAGCATCAAGAGAAGAACACAGTATCAAGAGAAGAACACAGCATCAAGAGAAGAACACAGCATCAAAAGAAGAACACAGCATCAAGAGAAGAACACAGTATCAAGAGAAGAACACAGCATCAAGAGAAGAACACAGCATTAAGAGAAGAAAGAACACTGCATCAAGACAAGAACACTGCATCAAGACAAGAACACAGCATCAAGAGAAGAACACAGTATCAAGAGAAGAACACAGCATCAAGACAAGAACACAGCATCAAGAGAAGAACACAGCATCAAGAGAAGAACACAGCATAAGGTGTATGGGTACATAGAGATTTCATATTCACCAAAAAGAACTTTAATTTCTCAACAAAATACTGCAGTTTTTAAATTACGTCAAAATCACCCATGGTGTCCAAGTTGAGGCTAACCAAATTTTGAAGAATTTAATGCATGCAAAAGTTGTGATGCATGAAAGGGAAGACAGCTAAAATCTGATGCAATTATTTCATTTTCTGTCCAATATTTCAGTCCTGCACTTGTTTGAATTGAATTGTATGATGGAGATTTAAAACCCCTTCATCATGTTCAGCTGCTAGCTTTAAAATATCTTTGAGATTTCCCAGATATTTCAAGACAAAAAAAGCCCAAGGTTACCTTACCCAGCAACTCAGAAAACAAATAAAACCTAGCAGTCTTTACAACTATGACACCTCTTTTACTTCTATCAACTGAATAACAAAGAAAGGAGAGGACCTGACTTGTCAATGAAAGAATGCCACTCAACCCCCTTTCCAACCCGTACCCTCCCACAGCCCCTACACATTCCCAGAACTACATCTTGGATTGTAATGCAAATTCCAATTTAAGAAAATATGTGAGTCAAGCAGCATGAAAAATGTACAATAACATCAAAGCAAAATTATGCAAAACGTTATTGCTTAACCTTTAAATTAGAAATGGCTCTGCTTAAAACCAGGAACATTTCAACCTGCCCTGTCCCACATGTCGACCCACTCTGTTCCACATGCCAACCCACCCTGCTCCACATGCCAACCCATCCTGTTCCACATGCCAACCCATCCTGACCAACATTCAATTCCACCCTGTCCCACATGACCTCATCCTAATTCCTTCAGCTACTTTATCATCATGTCATCTTCTACCCCACATTCTGCTTATTGTTCATATTTCTCAAACCCCTAATTTAACATTCTTAAGAAGGGAGGATACTTTTATTTGCTTCTTTATTCATGGCAAGACAAACATTTTGATTGCTATTCATGTCAGGAATATCAATATCGTAACAAAACTATAAATGTGAAGTTAGTAAGTCATAAGCCATATATTTTTGATCTCGGGTCAAACATATTGCAGCAAATGCACACTATACCTCACCATTAAGTGTGAACAATGCTCTTCACATATACTGTATGATCATTTGTTTAAACAAAATCATCCTACCCACTTAATTCAAGAGATACCACATATATACATATTTTCATTGCTATAAAAATAGGCTAATTATTATGCACACACAATCCCCCAATCATGCTCAACTAAACAGTACCAATGCTCTCTACCCCTAAACCAAATACTGTAGCAAGTTATTATCTCAGGTTAAATATTTTGTATGTAAGTCTATTATTATGCAAATAACCTAATTAGTATGCACACTTCACCTCAACATTAAGTGTAGACAATGCTCTTCACATATATGATCATTTTTGCAAACAAAATCCTCACATCCACTTTAATTTAAGAGATATCATAGATACAAATATGTCCATTGTTATGCAAATAAGCTATTTAGTATGTACACACCACCCCTAATCATGCTCACGAAAACTTTAACAAAAAATTTCACCAAAACTTTAACCTGACAAATATTTTCATTGTTATGCAAATAAGCTAATAAGTATGCACACCCAACCTTCCAATCATGCTCATTAGATCAGTACCCACATCCTCTACCAAGTCACGTGAATGTACACCATTCATACTTTAAGTTATGAAAACTTTAACCAAAACTTCAACCCAAACTTTACCGGATGCCGATGCCGATGCCGGGGGTAGTAGAATAGCTCTACGATTCTTGCCGGGGTAGTAAAATAGCTCTACTATTCTTGGTGGAGGTAGAAGAATAGCTCTACTATTCTTGCCGGAGGTAGTAGAATAGCTTTACTATTCTTGCCAGGGGTAGTAGAATATCTCTACTATTCTTGCCGGGGGGTAGTAGAATAGCTGTACTATTCTTGCCTGGGGTAGTAGAATAGCTCTACTATTCTTGCCGGGGGTAGTAGAATAGCTCTACTATTCTTGCCAAGGGTAGTAGAATAGCTCTACTATTCTTGCCGGGGGGTAGTAGAATAGCTGTACTATTCTTGCCTGGGGTAGTAGAATAGCTCCATTATTCTTGCCGGGGGAAGTAGAATAGCTCTACCATTCTTGCCGCGGGTAGTAGAATAGCTCTACTATTCTTGCCGCGGGTAGTAGAATAGCTCTACTATTCTTGCCGGGGGTAGTAGAATAGCTCTACTATTATTGCCGCGGGTAGTAGAATAGCTCTACTATTCTTGCCGCGGGTAGTAGAATAGCTCTACTATTCTTCGAATAGTTGACACCGACACCAATGCAGACGCCGGGGGTAGTAGAATAGCTCTACTATTCTTCGAATAGTCGAGCTAAAAATGCTTAATGCTTCTTAACCACTTCTGCTTAAACTGTTTGCTATTTTCATGGTTTATTTTCTTCCAATTAAGCTTAACGTTTTGCCACCCGTTCATAGATCTTCAAGTCAGTGACATTTTCTTCTTCTGTTTTGAGAAATATCAGTTTTTGCACAGTTCTTTTCCAACTTAAACAATTCTTTGTATATTTATGCAATCCAAAATAAGCACAAAATTCTGCCCAAATCAGTTGAGACTTTAACGCTCTCTTGAAGTTTTCTAGACTTAATATCTTTGGATTTTCAACAATTAGGCGAATATTGTGTTGCTGATTATTTGTATGAATTGGCAGTTTTTCAAATTAATTTAATTTAGATCAGTGGATTGGTATTTATCATGGAACTTGAGTTTCTTGTGGATTCAAACCTTAATATAAAACTGAAACTTGAAATAAACCTGAAATGAGAGTATGATAACAAATTGCATCATAAACCTATCATTAGCATACCAAACAATAAATGAATTGATTAATTCTTTTCATAAACCTATCATTAGCATACCACACAAAAAATGAATTGATTAATTCTTTCAATATGTTTTGTTTTACCACATCTTTGTTTACAAACTAATGGCATTAATAGGAAACCAGTAGTATAGCTGTACAATTGCAAGGGAAAAGTGTTTTGGTGGGAAATGTGGGTAAAGTTGAAAAATTATAGAAAGATATGGGGTGAGAAATTCTCTGCAAAATTAAACTTTAACAAAAATGTCTTCTTACCTCCTTTGGAATCAACACCCCTGCAAAGCTCTCTGCTGCCCCCAATTGAGCTAACTAATGCTTGCTGTCCTCTATCGCTTGCAACCATCTCAGTATCAGGTACGCTGACATCATCGCTTGTAGATCTCACGGTGGCTGGTTTTGAAGAATTTCTTTGACTAGTAGTTTCTTTAGATTTTTGAAAAAGTAGTTTCCTTTGTTGATCTAAATTGACTGCAGTTTTGGGTTTTGGCTGAAAAGAACAACATAACTTGCATTGAAGGGAAGGATGGGGTTTGTTACAATCTGATCCAATGACCTGATTCTAACGCACTTAACCGACCTTAAAAATATAGTTACCAGCCCAGCCCTGACCTCTTTATCCCTCACTTAACATTTCCACCTAGGCCTGAACGAGAGGGGAGGCTGGAATGCATGGAAGGTAAGTATAACTCTTGTAAATATCCCCTCTACGCTTAGCGGGGTAAATTAACTTCAACTTATACCTTACCTTCCATGCTATAAATATGCAATCAGATTGCATATGCAAAGAAATCGATCTATTCTGGCACCAGTCTCGGAAAATTCCAAGTCTAGAAGAATACAATCCTTAAAGTGGAGGGTCTCCGACTTTGGGCTGCCACTTGGGCAGCTTTCCTTGAAAGACCTTGCAGCACAAGGGATTCGCGGATAGAGGCCACATAGTCAAATGGAGTGCTCTTGGATTGTGGTGCAGTTTCCTGGGATTGAGACCAAGTCATCCGTGACCGGTAGCTCATACGGAAAACCCGCGATAAGATTGAGCAGCTGAGGGAACCAGTTGGCTGGGCCAATGGCAAGCTACCAGAAGCAACATGTGACACTAGATCGTACATCACCTTGGCTAGTACTCTCGGTACCAACGCTAATGGTGGGAAGGCATAGCCCACGAAGTGGATCCACCTGATCGTGAATACGTCGAATCTCCAGACTCTTGGGTCAGAGGTCAGAGCGCAAAAAGTTGATAGCTTGTTGTTGTCCAAAGATGCGAACAGTTCTACGTCCGGGAGACCATAGGTCAACCAAATCGCATTGGCCACCTGCAGAGGGAAAGCCTATTTTGTGGGGGCTCCTTTGAGGCAAGATAACAGATCTGCAATTATGTTCTCCTTGCCTGGCAGGTGTACTGCCTGAAGGCGGACCTTGTTTGTCATGCACCAAGAGAGCAGGGACTTGGCAAGGATCCAGAGCCTCCTGGATCTCGTGCCTCCCTGCCTGTTGATATATGCCACTACTGTGGTGTGTCGGTGCGTATGAGAACAGTCTTGTTCAGTACCTGTGGTAGGAAGTGAACAAGAGCCTGGTGCACTGCCTCTAGTTCCAACAAACTGATGGGCTGTCCATACCAAGTGCCCGTCCAAAATCCTGCGACTTGGGATCACGCTAAATGGGCTCTCCACCCCGTCAAAGACGTATCTGTCACCACTGACACTGAAGGTCTGGCGGGTGGGAAAACAGCTCCCTGTGACAGGTGAGAGTGGACGCTCCACCACAAAATGTGAGGGACCACTGCCTGCGTACAGGGACGAGAACACAAAGGTCCCTCCTGGATGGGATGAAATGATCCAGTGGGTGAAATTGTAGATCCTGCATGTGAAACCTGCACATAGGGACTACATCTACTAGACTGGATAGGTATCCTAAGAATACCAGCCATGCTGTCGCCGGTGACGCAGGTTGCGAAAGGAGGATGTCGGCTCCCACCTTTATGGCTAGGATACGATCCTCTGTCGGTTGTATATGACCTTGTGTTAAATCCAGGATTGCTCCCAGAAAAATGGAAATCTGGGAAGGAAGTAGACTGGACGTGGACTTGAAAACCCACCCTAAATCCTGAGCCACTCTTATGACTACGTTTGTGTGTTCTGCGGTGGTGGCTGCATCTTTTGTAATGATAAGACAGTCGTCTAGATACATAAAGATTCTAATGCCTTGCTTTTGTAGAAAGGCCGCTAGAACCCTCGAAATCCAAGTGAAGACCCCAGGGGCAGTCGATAGCTCGAAAGTAATGCCCTTAACATGTACGTGGCTCCCTCGAATTGGAACGACAGGAAACGCCTGTGTTCCTCGTGTATTGGCACATGCAGATACGCATCCGTGAGGTCAACAGAGGTGGCCCACAGGCCCCTCGTCAACTGAGGGATGATGGAGTGACGAGTCTTCATGTTGAACTTCAATGGACGAACGAACACGTTGAGTGGTCGTAGGTTGATGATTGGGCACCACTTTTTTCCCTTCTTGGGGGCCAGAAAGAATGTGGACATTACAAGGTTCCTGGGTTCTGCCGGTCCATGAAGTGGACTCGTGACGAGAGGAAGAAGCTATGTCAGGCCTCGCTGCTATCCTATGGCGACAATGATGAGTCCGTCGCTGGGTAGCTGCACTCCGGCCCCTTGCAGAGGCTGGAGGTCGGTGACATGCGGGTGAAGAAGACAAAGGCTTTGCCTTTCTTTACCAGCATCTTCTTAGTCTTTCTAAGATTGTCCTGTCAGCTGGCCTGGCGTGACAGGACATCTCGGAAGTGACCTGTGAAGAGGTCCGGGCCATCTGTTGGCAACCGCTGAAGGTCCGTCTGTGTGGCTTCAGAGAGTTAAAGGAGGGGGAGAACATTCTCACGCCTCTCCATGACCACCTTTGTAGGGAATGGGGCAAGTTGATCGAGTTCGTCGAGCAAATCCGAGAGTCTGGCTAATAAAAGTGCGGTCATTGGGATGACATCGGCTGGCAGATGTTTGTGCAGGACCAAGTCTTACCCCTCAGTCACCCAAACAGTGAGAGCTTGTGACTTAAAGCCCCGCCGTATGGCCCGGTCAGCAGCTACAAGGGACTCTTCCTTCCGCTGAACTGCAGGGTCAAAAAACTTCTTGGTCCTGGCCGCAGAGCTGGACACCGCTAGGGTGCCACTTGTGGGCTGGCGGAGGAGTTGCCATACTCCATCCGGGATCAAGGGGGTGCCTATGAGCGCCTGGTAGGCAGCTAGCTGGACATGAGTGGCCTGGTCAACCTCTTTGTTGTAGGCCGTCCAGTCCTTGGCGGGGTCCTGGCCCAATGCTGTACCCTGGTCACCCTGGAGGCATAAATGGGGAATTGCTTAGCCGCTGGCTTTGTTTCCCTTTGAACTGTAGTGAGTAGTCTGCGCTGAGACTGTGCGCCAGTCTCCACGACAGGTGCTTCTAATACATCCAGCTTGATCTCCCATGCTAGGAAATCTAGGAGCTGAGGGACCTGCTGCCCCTGTAATAGGGGGTCCGCCAGAGGTAGCTGCGGGAAGAGGACCTTGTTCGGTACCCGGTAGGGTATGGGAGTCCTATCCAGTGCAGCCTGCAACAGCGGGGCGGCGCTGCGGACAACTTGAACCGGGGGTTGGTCCGGTGCCCTGGGATTATCAGGAGTCTCCACAGGAGGGTACAGATCTTCCATAAGGTCGGCATCTTCTCCAAAGGAATAGATGTCGAGGGCATCTTCCTCAGAAACGTCAGGGGCAGAGGGGATGCCACTTCTCGGCAGCGGGAGCTGCTGGGTGGCAAGGTGCGGGAGCTGCTGGGTGGCAAGGTGCGGGAGGTGGCAGCCTCCACTCCATCGCCTGGGATACCAAAGTCTCAAGTGTCTGCTTGAGTGTGTCCATTAAGGAGAATTTCTCCAAGGGATTTCCCCAATGTCACTTCCTTCATCTCTGCCTGGGCTTAGGGGAGGGCTAGGAAGAGGAAAAAGAGATTGTCAAGGACTGGAACCTTCAATCCGTCCTCTCTTGTGAGTACTATCCCATTTCCTGTCCCTCGTCCGGGTCCTGCCTCGCTTAGGAGAGGTCAGTGCCGGGGGAACAGAAGCCCGGGAAGTGCTGGGTTCTGCACAACATCCGGCACAAAAGGTGTACGTATGAGGTACGCCTACTCAGCTGTGGGGGCCCGTCATCAGGTGCCCTGCTGAGTGTGGGTGGCGGTCTCGCCTCCCTGTCAGGAGGGTGCTGCAGCTTGGACTTGAGGGGCGGTGGTGGCGAAGGGGGAGAAGATGAAGACCAGTCTATCTGACTGTCGCTTCTCCACCCTCTCGGCCGCTCTTTGAAAGTGCCGGCCGCGATAAAGTTTATGCTCCAAATACGGGGCTGGATCCCAGTCACTGCAGAGAGTACACGGGTTGGACTCGCAGTATAATCTGCACGCGTAGCAAGTAAGATGGATGTCTCCAGAGCGCAACTTAAGGGACCAGTCCTTCATGTCCATGATACTGGTAAAAAAAATTGCGGAACCGTGACGTTCAACGCGAAAATCTTACTAAGGCAGTTCACACGGCCGTGGAACTGCGTAGCTGATGGCTACAGTAACAAGAAGAAATAGCTCTCGTCATGCTATACTTCTTTCGAAGATTGTTTTCTTATAACCTGACCATGTAGCTTCGTAGCTAGTGGGTCTATTTCCGGGTTTGTCGTACGCTATAAGTTATCCTGTTCAAAAACTATGGAGCCATACGGACCCATTCACCGGAGCTGTATGGACCTGTAAAGCCTAGGAATGAAGCCATATGGACCCATGCAATGGACCCGTAGGGACGAATCATGAACCCGTACGGAGTCATAAAAACAAGCTGTGGAGCCGTACAGAGCCGATCACCAGAGCGGTGTGGACCCGTGGAAGAAATCCAATGGCTCTACTGCGAGCTGTAAAATTACTTGTAACTCACTTATTTTCTCTTAGGACACCGCCTCTTGTGGCCCTACCAGTTCCTACACGAAACCGTGGCCTAGAGTGGTGTAAAAAGGAGTTACCCACCACTACCTGCGCCTCACTGACTCATTATCGTCGAGCCATGGGTGCTAGTATTATGTGGTTTATTCTAAGCTACGTCTCAAAGACGCCACTTAGCTGATCAAAATAGTCTCAGAAATAACTTACGTCCTTCTGACTTTGTAGCGTCAGACAGGGAACCTCCAGGGGGTAAGTCAGTATAAGTTAACTGCCTCAGACCTCTGCGGCTCAGTATCGTCGAGCCGTGGGTTGTGGGGTAAGTAGAAAATTCTGAGAGACAATAATGATTTATATATTGCCTCTTGGCATCTGAAAAGTAAAATATATATATATATATATATATACTCACACCAAAAGTCCCCTACAGGGGATGTATTTACGACCCTTACGCGAGTGAAACAGAACTGTGAAAGACTTCAAAGATAGTGTGAAGCAAGCCACAGCAATTTAGTACACCATGAAATTAAAGAGATAAACTTATATCCAAGAAATTGTTAGAACCGGAGAAAATTCATGAAATGTAAAAACTTTAAAATCGCAGGGGTAGCTTGGAAAACACAAACCATTGTAGAGATAAAAAGAAAAGGTGAATTCTCCTGAAAGAGGATGCCAGAGAGACCCCTTAGGGTCTCTCAGCGCCCCATAAATCAAGCTCATGAATGAAAAACTCTGTCTTAATTATATGCAAGAAATACAAACTCAAGTATGGTAACGTAAAACAATATATAGGCTCTCTTGTAATAACTGTAGCGAGCTGAATGAAGCCGACTCCCCGATCACCCTGTGATGAAATCGACCTCTTGCGCATGTGCCAACATCGAAACGAAAAGTTGGCCTAATGCATATGAGAACCTAACATCCTAATACAATGCACTGTATAACCCTAGGCTATCCTTGTGGAAAGGCAGGGCCTATGGTGAGAAACACTCAAACTTAAGGGAATGGGGTCCTCTAAATAGGCACACCAGGTGCTCTAGGGAATTAAAACACCTGCCGCGCAAGTGGGACTCTCTCAATCTAGCCACCCATTTTGTACGGATGGAAATAAAAACACTCTAACTTAAGTATAAGCTTTACAGGAAAAGTCCTGTGAGTCGGAATCAAGAATACCCGGTCCCATGGCTACCTTGTCTTACCTCAGATAATTTAAAAAGGCTAGCAGAAAAGGGCCAAACAGCATAAAGACCTGCGTGGTAGGAGCTGCAAAGAATTTTTTTAGAAAAGGTGAAAAACTTTAAGAATTTTTTTTGACCAGTTCCAGCAATGTTGTAAAAACAATGCGCTGAAAAGATGTGAGGGATATTAGAGGCATTATGGAGGTCAGGGCTGGGCTGGTAACTACGTTTTTAAGGTCAGTTAGAAGTGTGTTAGAATCAGGTCATTGGAACAGATTGCATATTTATAGCATGGAAGGTAAGGTATAACTTGAATTAAATACCAACGTTATGCATTGTGTATATCCTCTGTGCTTGATTTTGCTGTAAGAAGGGCTTGCAATCATTTGTCACCGCAGCAAATGATTTGCAATAACAGTGCAATAGTACACTCACAGTGCATTAGTACACTCACAGTGCAATAGTACATGCACAGTGCAATAGTTTATACACAGTGCAATAGTATATGCACAGTGCAATAGTACATGCAGTGCAATAGTACACGCACAGTGCTACAGTACATGCAGTGCAATAGTACACGCAGTGCAATAGTGCATGCACAGTGCAATAGAGCACGCACAGTGCAATAGTACACGCACAGTGCATTAGTACAAGCACAGTGCAATAGTACACGCAGTGCAATAGTACACTCACAGTGCAATAGTACACCCACAGTGCAATAGTACATGCACAGTACAATAGTACATGCACAGTACACTAGTACATACACAGTACAATAGTACATGCACAGTACAATAGTACATACACAGTACAGTAGTATATGCACAGTACAATAGTACATGCACAGTACAATAGTACATGCACAGTACAATAGTACATGCACAGTACAATAGTACATGCACTGTACAATAGTAAATACACAGTACAATAGTACATGCACAGTACAATAGTATGTACACAGTACAATAGTATATACACAGTACAATAGTACATACACAGTTCAATAGCACATGCACAGTACAATAGTATGTACACAGTACAATAGTACATGCACATTACAATAGTACATGCACAGTATAATAGTATATGCACAGTACAATAGTATATGCACAGTACAATAAAACATACACAGTACAATAGTACATGCACAGTACAATAGTACGTACACAGTACAATAGTGCATGCACAGTACAATAGTATGTACACAGTACAATAGTACATACACAGTACAATAGTACATACACAGTACAATAGTACGTACACAGTACAATAGTGCATGCACAGTACAATAGTATGTACACAGTACAATAATACATACACAGTACAATAGTACATTCACAGTACAATAGCACAAACATAGTACAATAGTACGTACACAGTACAATAGTTTGTTTGTTTGATGAGGGCTTAATGCCGCACCACGACAACAAGGGTCAAATTGTGCCTGAGAGTTAGATCATTCTAGAGTTAGGAAGGAAAGAAAACAGGGGGAGAGTGAGAGATTAATACAAGAAGTAAATTCAGAAAGCTAGGAACGAGAGAGGAGGTGCATGGGTGACAAAAACAAAGTAGAGAGAAAGGGAGGAGGGGGGGGTGGAAGAGGAGGACTAAATATGGTTGTAGAGGGAAGCATGATAAAGAAAGGAGATCATTTCATCCGGAGGGTTTTTCTGAAAGAACTCGGCTATTGAGTTGTGGGGAGTGAGGGAAGCTCTGGGAAGGTTGTACAGGGGGCAAGCAAGGAGAATGTGATGGACTGTGAGGGTGCAATGGCAATTGTTGCAGAGGGGTTGGGGGAGCCAATAAGGAGTAGAAGTAAGTGAGGTGGGTGTGACCTATTCTAAAATGGGTAATTTGAATGTTGTCAACACGAGAGAGGTTGTTGATGGTGGGTTTGATCGGAATGGTGGGCTGGATGACGTGGAGTTTGTTATCAATTTGGGACTCCCATGAAGTTTGCCAGCGGTCACGAACAAGGGAAGCGATAAGCGGTTTTGTCAGAAAGGGTTTTGGGAAATAGGGTAAGGGGAAGGTTGAGGGCAAGCTTTGCAGCTGCATCAGCCGTCATTGCCAGGGATGCCAACATGGCTGGGTACCCAGAAGAAAAGAATACTTTTTCTGCAGAGGATGGGCGAAAGGAGTTTCTGGAGGAGGAGGTGGGATGTGAAGTTATCCCATTTAAGATTGAGTAAAGAAGTAAGAACAGCCTTGGAGTCGGAGAAGATGGCAAAGTGGGTAAGCGGAGAGTGCTCAATAAAGTTGAGGGCGACTGAGGGTGATATCTTGAATGACGGCAGCGGCAGCTGTCGTGTCGCTTCCTTGGAGCCATCAGTATAGATAGCGGTGTAGCTTGAGAGTTGGCCTTTGACTTGGTTGTGGAGATTGAAAAAGGTTAGGGTGGGTCTGGGTTTTGTGATGAGTGGAGAGGCCCATGTGGATAAAAGGGAGGGGGTGGCCCAAGGAGGAATAGTGGACCAGGAGAAGGTGCCAAGAGTGGTGGGGTTGATGCCGAGATGGAAGAGGTCTGATTTAATGCGTAAGCTAAAGGGAGGGGATAGGGTTTTAGTCCTATCAAAGAGGGTGGAGAAATTGTGGTACCTAATGAGGTTGTGAACAGGGTTCTGGGTGTTGGTGAGGACTTTCAAAGCATAGGAGAGGCTAAGCTTTTAACACCTAAGTAGAAAGGAGGTTCATTTGCCTCAGAATGAAGGCTGGTGATTGGGGAGGTCCTGTAGGCACCCAGACAAAGCCTGAGGGCTTCATTTTGGATGTGGTTGAGGTGTAAGTTGTGAGCAACACAGTAGACAATATTGCCGTAGTCAAGTGTGGCACGAATGATGAGCCTGAAGATTTTAAGGAGAGCATGGCGGTTCGCACCCCAAGTGGTGTAGGAGAGGAGGCGGAGAAAGTTAAAGTACAATAGTACGTGCACAATACAATAGTACATGCACAGTACAATAATACGTGCACATTACAATAGTACATGCACAGTACAATAGTACATACACAGTACAATAGTATGTACACAGTACAATAGTACATACACAGTACAATAGTATGTGCACAGTACAATAGTACATACACAGTACAATACTACATACACAGTACAATAGTACATACACAGTACAATAGTACATACACAGCACAATAGTACATACACAGTACAAGAGTACATGCACAGTACAATAGTACATACACGGTACAATAGTACATACACGGTACAATAGTACATACACAGTACAATAGTACACACACAGTACAATAGTACATGCACAGTACAATAGTACGTGCACAGTACAATAGTACATGTACAGTACAATGGTACATGCACAGTAAAATAGTACATGCACTGTACAATAGTATATACACAGTACAATAGTACATACACAGTGCAATAGCACATACACAGTGCAATAGTACATACACAGTACAATAGTACATACACAGTACAATAGTACATACACAGTACAATAGTACATACACAGTACAATAGTACATACACAGTACAATAGTACATACACAGTACAATAGTACATACACAGTACAATAGTACATACACAGTGCAATAGTACATACACAGTGCAATAGTACATACACAGTACAATAGTACATACACAGTGCAATAGTACATACACAGTGCAATAGTACATACACAGTACAATAGTACATACACAGTGCAATAGTACATACACAGTGCAATAGTACATACACAGTGCAATAGTACATACACAGTGCAATAGTACATACACAGTACAATAGTACATACACAGTACAATAGTACATACACAGTACAATAGTACATACACAGTACAATAGTACATACACAGTACAATAGTACATACACAGTACAATAGTACATACACAGTACAATAGTACATACACAGTACAATAGTACATACACAGTGCAATAGTACATACACAGTGCAATAGTACATACACAGTGCAATAGTACATACACAGTGCAATAGTACATACACAGTAATACAACATTACATCCTCAAATAACAAAAATCCCTTTACCTGGTTTAGCTGCTGTACTGATGACATACTTGTAACACCAAGTGCTGATGATTCTGATTTCCGTTTGTCTATATCTTTCTTTTGGCCAAAGATGGTGTTTACCGCCCTCGCCGGTAGACTTCCAACTTTTATCTGTTGCGCTCCACCAATGTTTTTGTGAACATTTTTTTCAGGACCATGAGGCATTTTGGGACTTTTTTCACCACTGCTCGAGGTTTGTTTCCTGGCGACTGATGGTGACTTCTTATTGGCTGGTTTGGACTTCGGTAATCGGCTTCCGAAGTCCCTTTGGTTGTCTCTATTGCAAAAATAAAAACATAATATCCACAAAATATCCTTGATTTCAGCTGAAGAAACTAAAAATATCAGATAAAATACTCACGTGAGTTTAGCAAAATCATCTGGGATTTCTGTTGTTGCGAGTGGAAAATGAAAGGTTGAGTGTTCAGCTTCAGCTGCCTCAACTTTCTCTATACTTGCAAGCTGAAAAGGAAGGATTACAAATATTTATCAAAGATGTCATTTACCTTAAATAATTAGTTCAGTGGTCAAGCATGTTCATCTTATATGAAAGAGGACTTCAAAAGAAACACAATGGTGAAGAAAACATTCAAAAATCTTATTCCGTTAAGATGTTTAAAGCTCTTGTCTTATCTGTGTAGAAATGACTGGTGTAGTAAGTCTACTATGGAAAGGTGGCGTCTTCATTCTCACAATCGTAACAATTGTTAATGTATTTTAAAGAAAGTTTATTTAAGTGTTTCAATTTTTTTTTCTTGAACTTTCTTTACGTGGTACACTGCATATTTGAAGAAAAAAAAACCTTCCTTGATTCAGTTTTACTACTTTTTTGACATATCCCATGGTTTGTAAGCCACAAAATTGCATGACAAAATATGATAAAATACATAAAGACTTTGAGGAATCTGAGGATATGACATCACAACTAGTCTGATTTCAGTCGTTTCTACAAAAATGATACCAAAAATTAATACCAAATGATACCAAACTTAGATATCTCCTTAACGGAATAAGATATTTGATGCTTTTTTCACTACTTTTGTTTCTTTTGAAGACCTCTTTGATAAACATGCTTGACCCCTGAACTAATCCTTAAACAAAATGATATCATTGTAAGGAAAGACTGTATTAGATTTGGCATTGTTGATACAGAATGTATTGGACTATTGTAATTTGGCAAGTCTTCACTAATTGAACTTGTTGCCACAGAATGGCAAGTCTTCACTAATTGAACTTGTTGCCACAGAATGGCAAGTCTTCACTAATTGAACTTGTTGCCACAGAATGGCAAGTCTTCACTAATTGAACTTGTTGCCACAGAATGGCAAGTCTTCACTAATTGAACTTGTTGCCACAGAATGGCAAGTCTTCACAAATTGAACTTGTTGCCACAGAATGGCAAGTCTTCACTAATTGAACTTGTTGCCACAGAATGGCAAGTCTTCACTAATTGAACTTGTTGCCACAGAATGGCAAGTCTTCACTAATTGAACTTGTTGCCACAGAATGGCAAGTCTTCACTAATTGAACTTGTTGCCACAGAATGGCAAGTCTTCACTGATTGAACTTGTTGCCACAGAATGGCAAGTCTTCACTAATTAAACTTGTTGCCACAGAATGGCAAATTTTCACTAACTAAACTTGTTGCCACAGAATGGCAAGTCTTCACTAATTGAACTTGTTGCCACAGAATGGCAAGTCTTCACTAATTAAACTTGTTGCCACAGAATGGTAAGTCTTCACTAATTAAACTTGTTGCCACAGAATAGCAAGTCTTCACTAATTGAACTTGTTGCCACAGAATGGCAAGTCTTTACTGATTGAACTTGTTGCCACAGAATGGCAAGTCTTCACTAATTGAACTTGTTGCCACAGAATGGCAAGTCTTCACTAATTGAACTTGTTGCCACAGAATGGCAAGTCTTCACTAATTGAACTTGTTGCCACAGAATGGCAAGTCTTCACTAATTGAACTTGTTGCCACAGAATGGCAAGTCTTCACTAATTGAACTTGTTGCCACAGAATGGCAAGTCTTCACTAATTGAACTTGTTGCCACAGAATGGCAAGTCTTCACTAATTGAACTTGTTGCCACAGAATGGCAAGTCTTCACTAATTGAACTTGTTGCCACAGAATGGCAAGTCTTCACTAATTGAACTTGTTGCCACAGAATGGCAAGTCTTCACTAATTGAACTTGTTGCCACAGAATGGCAAGTCTTCACTAATTGAACTTGTTGCCACAGAATGGCAAGTCTTCACTAATTGAACTTGTTGCCACAGAATGGCAAGTCTTCACTAATTGAACTTGTTGCCACAGAATGGCAAGTCTTCACTAATTAAACTTGTTGCCACAGAATGGCAAGTCTTCACTAATTGAACTTGTTGCCACAGAATGGCAAGTCTTCACTAATTGAACTTGTTGCCACAGAATGGCAAACTTGTTGCCACAGAATGGCACAGAATCAAGTCTTCACTAATTAAACTTGTTGCCACAGAATGGCAAGTCTTCACTAATCAAACTTGTTGCCACAGAATGGCAAGTCTTCACTAATCAAACTTGTTGCCACAGAATGGCAAGTCTTCACTAATCAAACTTGTTGCCACAGAATGGCAAGTCTTCACTACTAATTCACTAAACTTGTTGCCACAGAATGGCAAGTCTTCACTAATTGAACTTGTTGCCACAGAATGGCAAGTCTTCACTAATTGAACTTGTTGCCACAGAATGGCAAGTCTTCACTAATTGAACTTGTTGCCACAGAATGGCAAGTCTTCACTAATTGAACTTGTTGCCACAGAATGGCAAGTCTTCACTAATTGAACTTGTTGCCACAGAATGGCAAGTCTTCACTAATTGAACTTGTTGCCACAGAATGGCAAGTCTTCACTAATTGAACTTGTTGCCACAGAATGGCAAGTCTTCACTAATTGAACTTGTTGCCACAGAATGGCAAGTCTTCACTAATTGAACTTGAATGGCAAGTCTTCACTAATTGCACAGAATGGCAAGTCTTTCACTAATTGAACTTGTTGCCACAGAATGGCAAGTCTTCTTCACTAATTGAACTTGTTGCCACAGAATGGCAAGTCTTCACTAATTGAACTTGTTGCCACTAATGAAACAGAATGGCAAGTCTTCACTAATTGAACTTGTTGCCACAGAATGGCAAGTCTTCACTAATTGAAACTTGAAGAATGGCAAGTCTTCACTAATTGAACTTGTTGCCACAGAATGGCAAGTCTTCACTAATTAAACTTGTTGCCACAGAATGGCAAGTCTTCACTAATTAAACTTGTTGCCACAGAATGTTAAATATGTATTCAGAAACACTACTCTGCAAAGCAAACAAAGCACTGTAAAAAATGTTCAACACTGTCTGAAAAAACAGTGTGATGACTATATGATATTTCAGGTGTTTAAAATGAGCTACCAGATGGAACAGAGCAAAACAAAGAAGGTGAACTACTGGAAAATTATGCATCAAATAAGAATGCCAATGGAGTTTGTGTTGGTAATGATTTAAGGCCAGAAATACAACTGCTTTATGTAGTTTCGAAAGCAACTTGACTTCAATACAGTTTAATTGCTACCCTGTTTGCAATTGTATTAGTATCATGTACAACAACAACAAAACATTCAAATACCGTATTCAACATAATAAGCGCCCGGGCATTTGTGAAAATAGAATTGCACCAATTTTTAGGTCCAAAAAATCTTCCCAATAAGTATCCATGCTACGGGCCGCAAACAGTGTGCTATTCTTGCTGCAGTGTGTGAACTGATTCTATACTAGTCCCACAATATTCATCACATAACAGAATACAAATTATGCAAAATAAGCAAATAACGTAGCAAAATTTATTTTAAGTCTTTAAATTAATCAAATAAATTGTTATCAGTCAAAACATGTTAGAGCAGGGGCGCTTATTAGAGCAGGGGCGCTTATTAGAGCAGGGGCGCTTATTAGAGCAGGGGCGCTTATTAGAGCAGGGGCGCTTATTAGAGCAGGGGCGCTTATTAGAGCAGGGGGGCGCTTATTAGAGCAGGGGCGCTTATTAGAGCAGGGGCGCTTATTAGAGCAGGGGCGCTTATTAGAGCAGGGGCGCTTATTAGAGCAGGGGCGCTATTAGAGCAGGGGCGCTTATTAGAGCAGGGGCGCTTATTAGAGCAGGGGCGCTTATTAGAGCAGGGGCGCTTGGAGCAGGGGCATTAGAGCAGGGGCGCTATTAGAGCAGGGGCGCTGTTAGAGCAGGGGCGCTGTCAGAGCAGGGGCGCTTATCAGAGCAGGGGCGCTTATCAGAGCAGGGGCGCTTATCAGAGCAGGGGCGCTTATCAGAGCAGGGGCGCTTATCAGAGCAGGGGCGCTTATCAGAGCAGGGGCGCTTATTAGAGCAGGGGCGCTTATTAGAGCAGGGGCGCTTATTAGAGCAGGGGTGCTTACTAGAGCAGGGGTGCTTATTAGAGCAGGGGCGCTTAATACGTCAAATACTGTATTGTTTTTCATAGAGCTATTTATCATTTTATTGAAGTGCCTAAAAAGCACATTCAGCATGTCACAGATGTTCAATATGTCTGAAAAAGATGTTTTCAAAGAATTTACCTCATTCTAGTAAGATTATGAAAAATCTGATCATATCTCCAAGTTATATTTCAAAGTGTAAGGCTTATTTAGTGTCTAAATATGTATGATTATCACATAGTGTCACAGACTGACACATCCTGAGGTAACCAAGTATGTATAATTATCACATAGTGTCACAGACTGACACTTTCAGATGTAACCAAGTTTGACTGACACATCCTGAGGTAACCACGTTTTGTATTGTGATATCACAGTTTCAAATGTCACAGATCCTCTTTCCTGTACCTTACTTTTTGTCATTAATTTTTTTTGAGAATGTGCCTCAATCTTGTGATTGCTTTTATTGTGAAAGGAATAGATCAAAGAAAAGTAAGGAGTAGGCTGTAAATGAAATGGAATGCAATTAAAGTGTAACCACTCACTGGACAGTAGACATTGCTGTGATTATATTGGTGGCATATGATAGACATATACCATCTGACTTGCTGACAATAGTGTCATTATCATATGAGTCTTGGAGATTTTTAATTCTTCTGACAAATTTGCATACTAGCAGAAGCTTCAAAATATTAATGCCACCTTAGAGACTACTCAATTTTCTCTGTCAAAATAAAACATGTTTTTGATCAAAAAAGTCCCTGTCTTTCCTCTAAAATGGTCAGATGTTTTCCATGTATAAAAGAGGACAAAATGACAAACAAAACTATGAAATAAATACTTCAATGTCTTGCTCCGTGTTGAGGAGATGAAACACGTCAGTTTGAACAATGTCTTGCTCCGTGTTGAGGAGATGAAACACGTCAGTTTGAACAATGTCTTGCTCCGTGTTGAGGAGATGAAACACGTCAGTTTGAACATTCAAAGTAGTTTCTCCATTTACAAGACTGTGTCAAAGAGACACAAAAACCCAAAGGTTGCACTTCAAGGGAAAGACTTACCAAATTTCCCTATTTTTTTTTAAATGTTAAAAACTGAATTTAAACTGCAAAATGCCAATTTTTTTATCAAATTTATTCTATAAATTCTTTCTTATACTCAATAACATTATTTTCAGGTCTTTTGAACAATCTACTTCATGGCCTTTTAATGTGTCCCTGTACTTTCAAAGAAATTCTTATGTAATTTTTCATAAAGTTTTCATGGAATTTCACAGTAATACCACACAAAGAAGAATGATAGAATTCTTGCCTCAGAATGGAGCCGGCTGTTTTCATCTCTCAGTGTCTTCATCTTCTCTTGCTCTCTGTCAAAGTTCAGTAGGGTTGGAAGAGGTGCAAATAGTGTTAAGGCAAAACTGATTGGTTCACATGCAGAATGAAAGATACAGTATTTTCAGTGCAATTTTAATCAATGAATCCCCATCTATCTCCTCCACAACAAGAAATGAAAGGACAAGATGCACTATTTGTCGTTTGGCCGATGAAAGTAATCACCTTCTTGCTGCATTGAATAGTGTATCTTTGGTTCAAAGGACTATTCAGTTACATTTAGATGATAGAGGACTATACAAGAAACGGTGAAGAAACTATGGTCATGGATTATTTCATTTCGGACTTACGATATTTCAAAGATTTCATCGGTGTGCTGAAAAGTGACCTTATAATGTAAAGTGGATGTCCTAATTACCTTGTAATGTAAAGTGGATGTCATAATTGCAAGACACTGTGTTTCCTTGATAATTGATGGAACCTAGTTTTGTCCAATCATTGAGATGAGGTATAACATGCACTTTACAAGAACATGCTATACTAATCTGGTCATGCACCATACACTTCAAATAAAAGAAAATAAATTTTCATTTCATAGAAATAGATAAAGAATTATCTTGGATCTGCTATTATGACATCACACTTGACACTGCAAGGTCTCTTTTCAAAACACTGGTGATTTTTTTTTATTGCAATAACTTCTAAAACTCTTTTTCCTTTTTATTATAGTTTGGTTCTGAACACACATTCACTTTTTTATGCAACTTCATATGCTCAGTATTTTTAAAATTTATTTATGAATTTTCATGTATAAGTATAACCGTGTCACGCCATGCCTCCTGTGCACCACGTGACTGATTAGTATAAGTATAACCGTGTCACGCCACACCTGCTGTGCACCACGTGACTGATTAGTATAAGTATAACCGTGTCACGCCACGCCTCCTGTGCACCACGTGACTGATTAGTATAAGTATAACTGTGTCACGCCACGCCTCCTGTGCACCACGTGACTGATTAGTATAAGTATAACCGTGTCATGCCACACCTGCTGTGCACCACGTGACTGATTAGTATAAGTATAACCGTGTCACACCATGCCTCCTGTGCACCACGTGACTGATTAGTATAAGTATAACCGTGTCACGCCACGCCTCATGTGCACCACATGACTGATTAGTATAAGTATAACCATGTCATGCCTCCTGTGCACCACATGACTGATTAGTATAAGTATAACCGTGTCACGCCACACCTCCTGTGCACCACGTGACTGATTAGTATAAGTATAACCGTGTCACGCCACACCTCCTGTGCACCACGTGACTGATTAGTATAAGTATAACCGTGTCACGCCACGCCTCATGTGCACCACATGACTGATTAGTATAAGTATAACCGTGTCACGCCACACCTCCTGTGCACCACGTGACTGATTAGTATAAGTATAACCATGTCACGCCACACCTCCTGTGCACCACATGACTTATTAGTATAAGTATAACCGTGTCACGCCACACCTCCTGTGCACCACGTGACTGATTAGTATAAGTATAACCGTGTCATGCCACACCTCCTGTGCACCACGTGACTGATTAGTATAAGTATAACCGTGTCACGCCACGCCTCCTGTGCACCACATGACTGATTAGTATAAGTATCCTGTGCACTGTGTTAGTATAAGTATAACACGCCACACCTCCTGTGTACCACGTGACTGATTAGTATAAGTATAACCGTGTCACGCCACGCCTCCTGTGCACCACATGACTGATTAGTATAAGTATAACCGTGTCACGCCACGCCTCCTGTGCACCACATGACTGATTAGTATAAGTATAACGCCTCCTGTGCACCACATGACTGATTAGTATCACGCCACGCCTCCTGTGCACTACATGACTGATTAGTATAAGTATAACCGTGTCACGCCACGCCTCCTGTGCACTACATGACTGATTAGTATAAGTATAACCATGTCACGCCACACCTCCTGTGCACCACGTGACTGATAGCAAAACATACATAAAGGCGCCTGGTTCTAAGGACTGTAGATACATCTATAATAGCAGTTCAGCAGTTCTGTCCTTCTAAATGTTCTGACTAAATCTACTAGTTGATCTACAATCTGTAATTCCGTAACACACAGGCTGCCCTATATGACAAGAAAATGATGTCATCTAATCTCTGGTTTTATAATCAATTATAATATAATTCTGATTATAATTATCCTAATTTATAACTGTTTTATAAATGTCAATCAGTTTTGTTTGTTTGTTTCATGATGGCTTAATGGCACCACAACAACTAAGGTCAAATTGTGCCTGAGAGGTCAGATCATTCTAGAGGTAGGAAGTAAAGGAAACAGGGGGAGAGTGAGAGAAATTTAAGGACAAAAGGTCAAAAAGCTGTGATCGTGAGGGGAGGTGCATGGTTGAAACAAAAACAAAGTAGAGAGGGGCTGGAAGAGGAGAATTAAATATGGTCGTAGAGGGAGGCATGATAAAGGAAGGAGATAATTTTATCTGGAGGATTATTCTGGAAGAACTCAGCAATTGAGTTGTAGGGAGCGAGGGAAGCCCCTGGAAGGTTGTACAGGGGGCAAGCAAGGAGAACGTGATGGATTGTGAGGGTGCAATGGCAATTGTTGCAGAGGGGTTGGGGGAGCCAATAAGGAGGTGGGAGTGGGTGAGATGAGTGTGACCAATTCTAAGACGGGTAATATGAACGTTGTCAATACGAGAGAGGTTGTTGATGGTGGCTTTGATCGGAATTGTGGGCTGGATGACATGGAGTTTGTTATCAATTTGGGACTTCCATGAGCTTTGCCAGCGGTCCCGAACAAGGAAAGCGATAAGCGGTTTGATGTCAGAGAGGATTTTGGGAAAAGGAGCAGGAAGGAGGGTGAGGGCACGCTTAGCGGCTGCATCAGCCCTGTCATTACCCGGGATGCCAACATGGCTGGGTATCCAGAAGAAAAGAATACTTTTCCTGCAGAGGGTGGGAGAAAGGAGTTTGCGGAGGAGGAGGTGGCATGTGAGGTTATCCCATTTAAGATTGGGTAAAGAAGTAAGAACAGCCTTTGAGTCGGAAAAAATTATAAAGTGGCTGAGCGGGGAGTATTCAATAAAGTTGAGGGCAAGAAGAATGGCCTTAGCCTCGGCTGAAAAGATGGATGAGTAGTCGGGAAGTCTGCTACTGAGGGTGATGTCTTGGATGACCGCAGCAGCAGCTGTCTTATTGCCCTCCTTGGACCCATCAGTATAGATGAAAGTGTAATTTGAGAGTTGGTCTTTGACTTGGTTGTGGAGATTGATGAAGAGGTTAGGATGGGTTTGAGCTTTGTGATGAGTGGAGAGGCCCAGGTGGACAGAAGGGAGGGGGGTGGCCCAAGGAGGAAAAGTGGGCCAGGAGAAGGTGCCGAGAGTGGCGGGGTTGATGCCGAGATGGAAGAGGTCTGATTTAATGCATAAGCTGAAGAGAGGGGATAGGGTTTTAGTCCTATCAAAGAGGGTGGAGAAATTGGGTACCTAATGAGGTTGTAAACATGGTTCTGGGTGTTGGTGAGGACCCTAAAAGCATAGGATAGGCTAAGCTTTCTACATCTAAGTAGAAAGGGGGGTTCTTTGGCTTCAACATGAAGGCTGGTGATTGGGGAGGTCCTGTAAGCACCTAGACAAAGCCTGAGGGCTTCATTTTGGATGGTGTTGATGTGGTTGAGGTATGAGTTGTGAGCGACACAGTAGACAATATTGCCATAGTCAAGCTTGGCACGAATGGTGAGCCTGAAAATTTTGAGAAGAGCAAAGCGGTTCGCACCCCAAGTGGTGTTGGAGAGGAGGCGGAGAATGTTGAGGGAGCTGTTGCATTTCAGTTTCAGGTTGGTGATGTGTTGCTTGTAGGTAAGCTTAGGGTCTAGATTTAGACCCAGAAACTTTGTGCGTTCAACTTTTGGGATGCGATTACCATTGAGCACAAAGTTCGGGTTGGGGGTTGGGGTGGAGGTTGTTGAAATGACAAAAGTGCATGCAGACTGTCTTGTCTTTGGAGAATTTAAAACGGTTTTTGTTGCTCGTCTTGCAGCAGGTCGGGGCTGGTTTGGAGCCTACTTTCTATAATAGGAAAGCTAGGGGAGGAGTAGAAGATGGTGAAGTCATCCACATATAAGGTACGTTTGATGTTTGGGCCAATATCCGCGATGTCATTATTGCTCAGGTTGAAGAGAGTGGGAGAGAGGATGCTGCCTTGGGGTACGGTCAATTAGATAATTTATTCCACAGGTTAATAATTCCAAGCCACGCCCAAATGTATGTGTAGCACATTTATTCATTGATCACTTTGATTATAACTTTAACGCATTCTAGCATCACAGTATATCTAATAAAACCAGAGAGGCATAATTTCAATAGACCTCCCCTCCATTCCATATCTAACGATAAGTTTGGAAACTTCTTTGTATTCTTCAATTTACTAAAAATATTACAAATTCTTTAACAATTTGTCTTGGTCAAGATTCTCTTCGACAATTTCTCGGAAAACTATGCCAGCTTTACTTGAAGTACATTTAGGATACATTTCAACTATTGAATGCAAAATAATATTTTCTAATTACTAATTACTACGAGTTTACAATACTCACAATTAAACATGATGACATTTAATTGGCCACAGTGACATTTCCCACACAGGGTAAAGACTTGGGCGAAGATGGTCAAATAATTTGGAGCTTCACTTTAAAAGTTAAACATGGTATCTCCCAGACACACACAGCATCCTAACACAGGCACACAGCATCCTAACACAGGCACACAGCCTTAAAGTAGAAATACGGCTCCCAATCCTGCCACACCCCTCAGCATCTAGTGTTTATCACTGCTCTCTGATGTGAGTACAATTGTCAAATGACCCGATTTACGGTCATTCACAATTCACTATAACTTTTACAACTACTTGTACATATCTTAACATTCCCTACAATTTATGCAAATGAGATGCATATATAATTCCTAGCATTCCGACAAAGGACTAAATCATACAAATACAAGCTGTTCTAAAATATCGCCCTCAACTTCCTGAATTCACTCCCAGATACCTGGATACAATAATACACAGCCTAAAATTACCAAAAATTAATGCTACACATTTGACGAACCGGAAGTTGCTTCCCTCTCATCATCATCACAGACGACTGCAAACTTCCTCCAGCCCTTTCTTTACTAACAGGGTTGGCTATCTGGTTTGGGGATAGTGGGCCACTATCATCTCCCAGGAAGTGTTGAATATAGCTCAGACACTTGACGTCCTGGTCTACATTGGCCATGGGGTGGGTAGTAGAAGGCATATAGTTTACCAGGTTCATCTGCTGCCATTCAAAGGATGTGACCTAGGAAGTTTAATTGTATTCTTTGTGCTTTCTAAATCATCATATTACCTAGTGTCTGTTACGTCATATAGGATGTTGTTGGGCACATGGTCTATTCTTTTTATGCTGAGCCTAATATGATAACAGGATGTTGCAAACCATGTTATCCATGTCTTTTGTCATTACCCAAGATTCGCAGCCATATAGTGACACATAATATTTTCCTCTAATTCATCAAATTTTTATACCAAGCCTATAATAAATGTTATTCACATGTAACACACACAAAGGTGACCCAATATAGGTCAGCAATGTTGTTTTTTGGTCTCTTCCCCATTTTTAAAATCTTATATTTTGTTCCCTACTTTATCAATATGTTGTTACACTGTTTTCTAATTAATCTATTTTCTTATTGACTTTAAGTAGTACTATGTTCATATTTACATATAAATTAAGGCATACTGATATCTTATTTTTGCCTTTTGTATTCTATGAAAGTCTTTTGATAATATTGTGGAGTAAGAAATATAAAATAAATGTATAAAGTTTAAGTCTGAAAGAATTGTGTGTAAGCAGCTGATAACATGGGACATCACAGTCCCCAAAGTCTTTTAAAATATAATTTTGGTTATAATACATTTGTTTGGGGTGTGAACAGATTGGCAAAGCATGTTCTTATAAAGTATAACTAAAATGTTTCTTTTCATTTAGTAAGAGGTACAGTATAGTAGAGTCAAAATATAAAAAAAAGTGACCTTACCCCAAAAAAGGAAAGGTTTTTTGGCAGAAGAACATATTAAAAGTTGTCATCGATCAGATCTCCGGAAAGGGTTTAAATATGACGCCATGAAAAAGATGGCCGCCGATATAAGAAATCGCTAGAAACTAGGCATAAGTCTGTAATTTAATAGTTTCTAATCATTTTAATAATGAAAATTATCACTAAAACTAAATATCTTGGCACCAACATAATTTTTGAAACTTTTCTTGGCATCATCAATAACGTCAGGACGTTATCCGTGACGTCAGGACGTGACCTGTGACGTGATCTATGACGTCAGAATATGGTTTATTTCTAATATGTGTGTTCCAGTCCAGATTTGATGACGCAGGGAGACATTTGATGATTTAAAAGAATTTCAAGTCATTTTTGAAGGTGCGACCCAAATTGATAGCAGTGATAGCTCCGTTACAACTGGGGCTGGGGGTTCAAATGCACCATCACTTTCGATCAAGGTTTTTGATAGACAGTCTGTCTGCCATGGGCTATTGCTCCTCATATAGTGAAGTGCAAAGGTTTGAGGAAAACGCCGCTTCTTCAGTGGCTCCTGATGTTTTAGGTGAGGACAAAGATATGCATGATATGATGCTTTTATTTGCTGCGGATAACGTTGACCCAACATAGTGACCCTGGATGGAAAGGGAACATTTCATGGTATGGGGATGGTAGCAGCCATAACACCAGGCACACGAACCAGTCACACTATTCTGAAGAGAAAGATGTCTGACTTGAACATAGTTGATCAGACGAAAATTGAGATCAAGGATTACCTGCTTCCCAAAGAACACTCTTCGTAGCATTAAGTTCACGTCTCTGCCACTTTTGAATGTTGTTGATCATAAGATTGATGTATTGTGGGAGATGTCCTTCCGCTTCAAGCAAACACTACCAAATTGGCAAGGAGTGATGCACCTGCTACACAAGGACTGTCTCTACCCTGGACAATCATCAGTATTGTTCCTACCAATGATTGATATGAACCCTAGAGATAAGACATGTATCTTCTCTACACTCGACTATATATGTGCTCTTGCTTCCAAGCACAGTGTCCCACCAATTGTAACCTTTGATCAGCCACTTTTATGGAAAGCTTCTGAGATTATACATGAAGTTCAAGATGGTAGTCCACTCAGAGATGTTATTTTGTTATTGGGGAGCTTTCATACTTTCATGGACTAAGGGAAATCCTGGAGACAGTGTATGGTGAAAACGCTGTAACACAAATGATGAGTGGCAAAGCTGTGCAACGTGCATTTCGTGGACATCTTCTTGTTAAGCAGTGTCTCACGCATCAGATAGTGACCAAGGTAATTGTAGCCGATCCAAGTTTTGAAGATCTACTTAAAGAACTGGAGAAATTGTATACTCAAAAGGAGACTGGTAAAATAAGTTTAGATGCACTGCTGAAAGCAGACTGCATGGAAAGAATTTCCATATTCTCACTTCAAAAGAGTGTGAATTATCCAACAACTCAAAAACAAGCAAATTGTAGATTAACTATCAACAAATGTTGGGAGTTGCACAGGAGCTTATCAAGGCTGATCACACAGGGTCATGGCAAACGCATCTCCATGCTATATATGACTGTTTGCCAATATTTGCTACTGCTGGACACCCTAACTATCTGAAGTCTGCTTATCTTTACTTAAAGAAGATAAGGGATCTTGAAAGTGGAAAGTCCCCAGTGTTTCAAAAATTCAAAAATGGATTCCAAGTTATTCAACGCAGCAAAAAATACTGGGCTGGCCTTAGTCCTGACTTGGTGATCGAGCAGACACTAATGCGGTCGCTTAAAAGCACCAGTTGGCTAACAAAAGGAAGTGGCATGTCAGACCATCAGAGGGCCGTTTGGACAATGTCTGCCCCTGTATCTTCCGCCTACAACTACGCCATGCATGAATTCTGTCAGACATCATATGCAACAAGTGAACAGCACAAAGAGGCATCTGCTTTTCGTATGGACAGGGATATGAGAGACTTAGACAAACTTGCGACAAAGCTGGAACACTATTCTCCATTTTCCAATAAGGCAACCTTGCGCAACATTATCACAGGGATAAATGCTGATGAGGGTGTCAATGTTGAAGAACTTTTCAATGTAGGCAGAGACACAGTAAAACAAATGGAAGGACACCCAGTCTTCTCATATTCCCACAAAAAGAACACTAAAGTGAAGACATTAGCAACAGCTCAAGCTGTCAAAGTTACAGAGGATCGAACCATTGATCCAGCTCTATTGTTTCAGAGGTTCCTTGTGGTATCGCAGTCAGGTGACCTTTGCTTTGATGAGGTAATGCAATATGAGCTCTCCCCCTATCCACCATCCTTATTTGAAGGAAAATATCTCTTGTGAAAACCAGATAAAGCACATCTTCTGGAAGCTATGAAAGACCATGGAACTTCCTTATCAGATGGTGCTGTTCTTCAGTCCATTCCAAAGACTGATCACTATGTTCTTGACGAAGGTTCCCTCCTACATCGATTGAAATGGACCGAGGGGAGCACTTACACTTCAATTGCAGATTTGTATGCATCTTTCACATCCGAACTGTATGGTAATGCCACTGTTGTCTTTGATGGGTACAATGGAAGACCATCCACAAAAGACAACACCCACCAAAGACGAAGCAAAAATCAGGTCACCAACAAGGTTGACATTGTGGAGTCAACCAAATTTTCTAGGAAAAAAGAGGATTTTCTTTCAAACACAATGAATAAACAAGCCCTTATTAAACTGATGACGAAATACTTGCGCCAGAAAGGCTGCAACGTTATTCAGGCTGAGGGTGATGCTGATGTCGACATCATAAAAGCAGCAATCACAATGGCATCCTTCAAGTCAACAGCTCTTATCGGGGAAGATACAGATCTTTTTGTTTTGCTCTTGTATCATGGAACCACGAATGATTGCAAAGACCTGTACGTTAGATCAGACAAAGGTAAACCAAATGTGTATAACATTAAAGTTCTGAGACTGTTACTAGGGGAAGAAGTAGGCTCTGATCTGTTGTTTGCCCATGTGTTTTCCGGATGTGACACTACCTCACAAATTTTTGGGGTTGGAAAGAAGTCCATCTTCAGAAAGTTCATCAAGGGCGAATCTGTCTTGCGTGCTTGTTCCAAGATCTTTCGCACACCAAAGGCAAATCCAGAGACTGTAGAAACCACCGGCTGCAAACAAATGCTTTCATTGTTTAATGGGACTTATTCTGACTCTCTGGCATCATTGCGCTACAGCTTCCTTTGCAAAAAAGTGGCCACAGCAAAGACTTTTATGGCACCCGAAAGGCTGCCCCCAACAACATCAGCCACAAAACTTCACTCACGGGGGGTATATCTTCAAGTTATGATGTGGATGTGTACGGATGGTGGCATGGATCCTACAGACTGGGGCTGGAGTGAACAAGGGGATCAACTGATTCCACTCATGATGGACAAAAGCCCTGCTCCTGAAAGTTTGTTGAAAATGATACACTGCAACTGCTTGACAGGTTGCCGCACACTTAAATGTAGCTGCAAAAAACATGGCCTTGAATGTACCCAAGCCTGTGGACCTTGTCAAGAAGACACTTGTGATAATATATCCCTCAACCCAGTATCAAATGATGATGGTGATGAAGGCTGCATATGACTGTAAAGGTAATACAGTAAGGATAACGCCAGCTGGTCAGCTGAAACACTAGAAATTACCAAACAAACCAATATGTGCATTTATGTCTTATAATCTATAACTGCATAAGGAAAACATTAAATGTAGATATTATTCATTAAGTGGTTGATGATGTTAAAATCTATATTGCAATAAACACGAATAGATGACAAAAAGTTAGCCAATAAAACCAAAGCTCTTTCAGGGCATCACAGTGAAAGAATCATGATATTAAGAAAAATACATGACATAATGACGTCATAGGACGTCATAGATGACGTCATAGATGACGTCATAGATGACGTCATAGATGACGTCATAGATGACGTCATAGATGACACTATCACAGCATAACGTCACACAGGTACATTGGTCAGATTGAAATATTAACAATCATGTAAGATACTGATGCCTTAAACTTGATTTCATACTTAAAGATGCCAGAAACCGTATGCAAACCATTGAATTTAAGCATTTTATTACATTTTGGCAGCCATTTTGTATGACGTCATATTTAGACCCTTTCCGGTGATCAGATTTTTGCCAACTTTTAGTATGTTAATCTCCAGGTCAAATAGTACCAAAAAATGCAAAAAAATCTTTTCTTGCAATTTTTTGGGGGTTATGTGGTATATTGACTCTACTAGTAAATAATTTTCTAAGAAATAAAGAAAATGCCTTTTAAGACATCACACAATTGACTTTCTAGACATGTGACTTTTAAGCACAAAAAGGATATGCATGCTTTGGAAGATGACGTTGAGGAAGTTATGAAGTGAGATGATGACCGTTTCCTGCCACTGACGGGTAAAGCACACCTCAAAAGTTGGGTTCTGCTCCGCATTTTTGATGAAAGGTAAAACTGTAAATAAAACATTAATCACAGTCACCTGGCAATATGATGTACATTTATCATTATTTCATTGTTGTTTAACAATTCTACATTACAAAAATATATCAGTCAGCTACATGTACATGCAAATATTGTGTTGATAGATTCAAAATTTTGCTGTACTCATGAAGGGCATGTATGATTAATATCTACTCAAGTTTTGCTAAACACAAAACTATTAAGGATGCACATTTTCTTTATGATTCATTAAAAGATAAATGATCGATAAAGGTGTTTGTTAACACACCAGAAAGCAGATATTATTAAGCCCATTAATGTTTATGTTATATCTTTTACCATACATCTGTTGCAGGCAGTGTGTGTAGGCTACATACACTACATGATGTGTAATCAAACATCTGCTTCAATCCTATTTACTCTATAAAAGCCTATTATCCTACTTACTCTATAAAAGCCTATTATCCTATTTACTCTATAAAAGCCTATTATCCTACTTACTCTATGAAAGCCCATTATCATACTTACTCTTTTAATCTACCTACTGTGGTGTAGCTTATCATACCTGTCTACAGACCACGAGGCCCGGTTCAATCCTGGGGTGGGTAGACACGCCAGTGCACCACAACTGGTTATCAAAGGCCGTGGACATTGACTTGGTTGTCGATGTTATGTCTGTCCGTTTACCTGTGTTCTCGTCCGGTCGTAAGCGTTTAGTGATAGCATTTGTACTATCATAACCGAATCGCTACCCGTCATTGTAATTGTGTGTTCAACTCTCTCTCTCTCTTACTCTTTAAAAGCCTATTATCCTATTTATTATATAAAAGCCTATTATCCTATTTACTCTATAAAAGCCTATTATCCTACTTACTCTATAAAAGCCCATTATCCTACTTACTCTATAATCTACCTACTGTGGTGTAGCGGTTATCATACCTGTTTACAGACCACGAGGCCCCGGGTTCAATCCTGGGGTGGGTAGACACGCCAGTGCACCACAACTGGTTATCAAAGGCCGTGGACATTGACTTGGTTGTCGATGTTATGTCTGTCCGTACATCGTACCTGTGTTCTCGTCCAGGTCGTATTAAGCGTTTCGTGATAGCATTTGTACTATCATAACCAAATACGCAGGCGACGATCCCGTTATTGTAATTAAGTGTTCAACTCTCTCTCTCTCTTACTCTATAAAAGCCTATTATCCTATTTATTATATAAAAGCCTATTATCCTATTTACTCTATAAAAGCCTATTATTCTACTTACTCTATAAAAGCCTATTTTATAACAAAAAACAAAGAGCATACAACAAAATCTTACAACCTATTCACAAATGACTGCCAGAATTTTCATTTAAATAAATAAGCTGTTTGATCATCATAAGTACGCCATTCTTTTTTGGGAAAGATACAGCAACAATTACATAATCTATTCAACACCAAAATAAGAAAACATTTAAAGAAAAGAAAACTTCTACAAAGTAAAATTATCATTGAATTTTTCTCTGCAAGTTTGAATCTTACTGTATACCCAATAAATACACTTTTTTGTTGGCAAATATCCATTAGGATAACAGACTTTTCCCTTTTTATTATCGGATTATATTTATCAGATAAACATTGAGAGTTTAATTGTTACTTGAGTGCAAGTTTTGTTAATGCTGTAAGTTGCAAGATGGCTGACAGGCCATCACATCTGTAGATTTAGGTTTCAAGAATATTCCACAATTATCTTTGATATTAGGCCATATAGGTGGAGCAGATATTGTGTTAATCTAATGAATTGGTGCACCAAATAAGGTGATATTTTGCACAATACAATATGAGTGTGTAATGGACAGAATAAGTTTGTTGCTGTAGGCAAATCAAAGTTTAGTAATGTTAGTGGCACTAATGATTGCATGGTGTGGCGCCCGTGATTATCGCGAGGTTTGTCCTAATAGTATTTTAACGTAGCCACTTGGGCATATTGATGCAAGATCTCAGTCAGTCAAATGATTAATTCAGGTTTTGTGCTCTGAAGCAGCAAGTTGGTGCTTATCATGTAAAACAAATTGTTTATTCTTTCAGTCTCAGCTTGCAGGTCTGGACTCATGACTGTCACACACCAAGGATGTATGAACACATGCACACACAAAAGCCAGTATTTCCAAGGAATTATTTAAGTTACCGCGTAAGGTGTTTGTGAATCTTACATGTGCAGTATAGTCACTTGCGTTCCAAGTCTTGTTTAGGAAAGATATGATTAGGATAGAAGTTATTATATTCAGGCGAGCGAAGGGAGTGACCAAAGGCGTTAATTTGTAAGGTAGTAGAGATGCCTATTTGTATTCATTTTTCGTTAACCTGGAACGCGGGTCCAGGATCAAGAATCAGGCATGGAGCACTCTCCCTTGGTTTCTTCCCTAGTTAGTCCCTCCAGCATACCACTCCTACATGTTTTTTCCCTAGTTAGTACCTCCAGCATACCACTTCTACATGTTTTTTCCCTAGTTAGTACCTCCAGCATACCACTTCTACATTCTTCCCCTTTGTTTATGACTGTTGTGTTAGAATCTTTGTTAATATTTAGGAACTGGGAGTGGGGCAGGTTTCAGCCTCCCTTGGACAAGTAGAAGTTGTTGTTTAAAAGAATAAGGATGTGGTTAGTATAATTTGGTAGAGTTTCTGAATAATATTATTAAAAGGAAGGGATGGGGCCGGTATAATTCTGTAGGGTTTGAACTTCTTACCATGCGCCCTGGGGATGAGGCTCGGTCTCGTTACCCCGAGTCGTGCCCTCTACGCCCCAGTATGTATTTTGTTTTTTCTTTTATTATTGGTTAACATTGTGAATTTAACTTGCAATTAGCTTTCTCTCGCCTGTTCCTAGTGTTGATATGACAATTTAATTCAGGGCACCAGGTGTTTCCCCTCTCTATACGAGAACATTTAAGTTGAAATACTTTTAAGTCTATGTCAATTCTTAGGTCTTTCCTAAAAAGAGAAGAAGAGACTCCGATCGTCCTTGCATAGACGATATAATTTGTTGTGTTCTTGCATAATTAAAACAAGCGCATTTACCAGAAACATGAATCACTGGTCGAAATTCTTTATTTATGTGTCTGTTTTGTGCCATGCTAGTTAAGTTATTTTAGTAGGGTCAAATGGGTCCCACCCATTATTGGTAATAGTAGTTAGTGCCCTGTAGTTAGGAAGCCTGTGTCCAGTTCAAAGTAGCACTTCTCCCCCCCCCCCCTTCCCCGAGCTTCAGCCCCTTGAAGATGTACTCTTCTGCCCCTACTTAATCCTTTAGTTATAATTTGACCCATATCCTGATATCTGTTGGCTTCCAGCTATCCGATAACCCACACTGCCACTCGGTCAGGGTCTGGGGTTGCCCCACCCCGAGCAGCTATCCAATAACCCACACTGCCGCTCTGTCAGGGTTTGGGGTTGCCCCACCCCGGGGCGTTACAATAGCATACTATGTATTATGATGAATTTCAGCGTTCTTCACAGCAGAGAAATCAAAGTCATTGATGAAATGTGCTGAACTTTTTTTTAATTTTGAGGCCAAAGTTTTGGCTGGAAAACTAGAAACAATAATTTGTGTAATGTTAAATAATAGTAATAAGTATTTATCAGCTAAACAATACATGGTCACATCACTAGGATTGATATATTCTCTGTCTTAAATGAAGACTTGTTGAATGCACTTTTCATGTTAAGAAATGACTGAAGAGGCTGCCCTACGCATCAAGAATAAATTCTATTTTTATTGGCGTGATAGTAAACACCAGCCACGAGTACATTATAAAAACCTTGTTCATTGCTCAGCTATGGAGGCCCACTCTGTTGACTGAAGATAGGTCAAATGTCATACATCAAATTTTCTTTTGAGAAACTATGAGCATGGGGGAATACATAAGCCTATTCGTTCCCTGATAATAAAACTATCCTGTCACCCTGGGATGCCCGTGCCAGCCTATAAGTATTGACCATATCAACTCACCAAACCAGTCCTTCCATTCTTGCTGACTATGCTGGTCTGACATCTTTTCAAAAAATTCTGTGACCTTTTCACTGCGATTGTTGGCACTGGCGGTAACGACATAATATCTAAAAATTGTCAGCATGGATAAGAATCTTCAAAAACTTGTTTTAGTGGGGGAGTGGGGGGGGGAGGGAGGGGGGGTTGAAGTTAGCCAAACGAAAGAAAAAACCTTAAGGGTTTTGATGGCATTTTTGAGAAGCAACCATGCCAAAAGAGTTGGTTAGGGCCTTAAGCATGTCCCCAGGGTGGATGCCCTTTTAAGAAAAAAAACACGTTAGGGGTTTACAGGGTCAAAATAGAGTTTTAGGGTAATGCGTCAACACTAGTGATATTGATACATATCACTTGACTGAAATATAGTATCCATATTTTTCTTTTTTTTGCCAAAAATGATGTTTTAGCCACATTTTCAAAAAAAATCAAAAATTTGAAATGTCACCATTACTAAATACATCTATCACAACATACATTTTATGTATTAATATTTTTTCAAAAACTGCCTGATTGCATCAAAAAAGAGATGGTATTGATGAGGTTTTTATGTCATTAACTTCAAAATTGATGAAAACTTATATTTATTTTTAGTGAAAAGGAATGACTGAATGTGGTTAAACATGTTTTAACACATTATCATTTACATCCCAGAAACATCTGCAGGGAAGATAATATCTTGGTTTCCTCATCCGTAGGGGATATCTGGGGTAACCACGGATCACAGTAAGATATATGGTCAATTTTTGGATGATGATAGTGCATTACATATGTAGCAACAAATGCGCTTTACATCAAATTCTATAAGATGTAAGGGAAAATATACAATTGTATAAAAAATAGATGAGTAAAATTTTAAAATTCAATACAAATAAAAAATAGCAATATACAAAATTTTAACTGAAAAGATGTATAAAAGACACCAGGTTACCAAAATCAAACCAGAACATCAATGATGTTGAAGTTCAACTGTATCACAAAAATCTTTAAAGGAGTAGTAAAGATGAAAGCAAAGGAAGATGAAATGGGGAGCAGCCATTTTCAAGTCAATATTTTGCATACAAAAATATATTTATGGTCTACCGTCGGTTAATAGTATTTTATATAAAAGCAATTTATTCTTTGCAATATTCCTTATTTGCAATATTCCTTATTGGCTATACTCAAACATTTAAAGTCCTTTCTTTTAATTAGTTTGGTCTGAAAATGCACCAATCATATGATGTGAAACCAAGGATGTACGAACACATCCTTGGTGAAACTAAACAATAAGCAAGGCTTTCACTTAAGTCTGTTTTAAGGACCAAGTTATTTTCCATTAAAATTTGTAAATTCAGCTGGAGGCAGCTGATGTCAAAACCAAAGCAGTTTGGATATTCAATTGACTCTGTCTACACATGTGTTGACTAAAAATAATATATTCCCTTCAGAAAAAGGAAAACAGCGGAAATTGGGAGATTGTCACCCTGGATTCGCAGGAAGTATACTTCATCCCCTTTGCAACACTTTTTCAGAGAAAACAATATTTCAATCTTTCATACTGACAGTACTTGCCTTACTATTTGACTGGCAATTTCTTATTTTTGTTGGCTAAAAGCAGTTTACTTTCCTTAAGAAAGAAAAAATCCATAGAACTCCAGGAGACTTTCCCAATGGAATCCAAGGAAGTACACTTCAGGTCCCTCTCACAACAATTTTCATACTAATTTTAAAACTATTTTCCTAATTCATGCAATAATTAACAAGATATCTCTAACTAAGAATGCATCTTTACTTTTGTTGTAAAATTTTTTCAAATGAAGGATAATTCCAAACTATTTTTTCTTTACTTTCTTTTGGGTTGGAAGAGGAGAGAGGGGGGGGGGAGGGGGTAGGGGGTAGGGGTCCCTTCCTCAAAATTAGAGAAAGAAGCTTCAGTCCCCTACTTTTTCAGAAGATTACAGTACTTAATTTAAAATTTAAGATTACAAATTAAAAAAGTTTTGTAAATCATTTTTTAGCTCTTCTTTAAGGGATTTTAATCTTAAGCAAGGCTAGCCCAAAATTGTTCGTTCGGATACGTTTGGATTTTTGCAGCGTTTATCTAATCCTATGGGTTTATTCAACATTTTGCTGTGTTGTCATGTTTGCCTTACAGAGATCGATCCATGGATGCAACAACACTTTCAATTAGTGCATAGTTTAAAGAATGTATCTCACCAAAAATGACTCCCAAATTTGGTTTTCGCTCAGCGCGATCCGAATAAATTTAGCATATATAATAACAGACTCTGAAGGGCCAGCGAATAATTTCTGAAGGATAAAGAACGCTGCTTTCACGTGCCAATTGGGTTATAATATCCTGTTTGGGATTTGTCTCACACTATAGCCAAATTGGGGTATAGCACTCATAGTTGATAGCTCGTTTGGACTATAATTTGCATTTAAAAACTGAAGCTATAAAACTAAAATAGCCTGAATGGGCTATATATCCATATAGCGCAACTGAATATAAACTAGGGCTGCAAATTTTCAGCCACTTTTTCAAAAACTGACAAAAGCGCCTAATTTTATTTTTAATGAAAAGTGCCCCTCAAATACTGTCCAATAAGCGCCCAAACTTTCAACTTCCCACCAACAAAAACAGGCTTATACCTTGGCACGCCAAAATATGTTGAGTTACTTAATGTTCTAGTTAGCTCAACATCCCTTCAAGGAATTTGCGCTTAAGTGATGTCTAACTGCAGACAGGCTCTTGCTCAGATACTTCGGATTTTTGCAGCGTTTATCATATCTTAAGCCATGTTTGCCTTAAATAGATCGATATGTTGATGAAATAACACTCCATATTGGTGCATAGTTTTAATGAATTTTGCATTCCAAAGTACGTAATGTCTTCAATTGATCGGATTTTGCTCGGCGCAATCTGAATGAATTGAATGAATTTAGTATACTATCATTAGCTCGGGAAATACCACCGAAAATCTCTGATGGAAAGAAAACTCTATACTTTCATTGGTTCGAGCCTTAAAATGCAGTCTGACACATGCACTAATTGAGCTTAATATCCCATTTTGGAGCTGTCCCACAGCATAGCTAAATTGGAGTATAATGCTTGTAGTTGATAGCTTGCAATAACTTGAGTCTAAAAACAATCAAAAGCTCAAGAATGGCTAAAATTTCCTAAATAGGCTATCCTCAATAGCCTGAATAAGCTATCCCCATTGGCTTAATAGGCTATCCGTAATAGCCTGATTAGGCTATCCTCAATAGCCTGATTAGGCTATCCTCAATAGCCTGAATAGGCTATCTCAATAGCCTGAATAGGCATCCTCAATAGCCTGAATAGGCTATCCTCAATAGCCTGAATAAGCTATCCCCATTGGCTTAATAGGCTATCCTCAATAGCCTGATTAGGCTATCCTCAATAGCCTGATTAGGCTATCCTCAATAGCCTGAATAGGCATCTTCAATAGCCTGAATAGGCTATCCTCAATAGCCTGAATAGGCTATTCTCAATAGCCTGAATAGGCTATCCTCAATAGCCTGAATAGGCTATTTTTAATAGCCTGAATAGGCACCCTCAATAGCCTGAATAGGCATCCTTAATAGCCTGAATAGGCCAGGCATCCTTTCAAAATCCACAAGTCCTTTCACATCACACATGACTTGGCACAAGAAGTTTATAGTTGGCATGCAGATGATGAAAGACTGTAATAACTGATGCATAAAGTCACTAGGTCACAATGGGTGATCTTGAAAGAATAGTTAAGGGGTCAAGTAAGTCAATCTTTAATATAAAAAAATTCTTTTTACTTATATTTTGTTATAATGATTGCCACTTGTGGGATTGTATTTGTGGGATGCTATTATTGATTAATTGTAATTTAGTAATTTGCTTAATCAATTACTTGCTCAAAATGGCTAATATATTAGCAATATAAGGATAATATGCCATAGTTAAATAATGTTGCAAGGGTGTAAAATCTATCTTGATTTTATACAGCAGTATTTTGCTGTTAGTATATGTTTGTGTGAGATTTCAATGTCATTCAAAAGCAAACATTTGGTAATACAATTTGCCTAAGGTTGCTTTAGGTTTACTTGACAAACAGTTTTCACATTCAAAGGATATTAAAGCTCCAATACGCAGTGAAATAAGTAGAGTCCTTGAGGCCTGTAGAGATTTTAGCCTTTTCAGCTATGTCGGAACCACAATGGCCCTGGAGTAATGTGGCAGAAGGTGCCCTTTTAAAAATGTGCAGAAGTGGGCAGGAGGTCCCTTTTGAAAGTCGAGGGTGGACCGGCAGGAGGCGCCCTTTTCAAACTTATATGAAATTATTTTAAGTCATTCTTGAAGCAAGAAAACAAATACAAATACTACATGATACATAAAGGTATATACATACATTTACTATTCATTTGACACAATTAAACCATCTTACCAGGGGCACTGATACTGAGGGCCACAGTGGGAGGAGCATGCCACCAATTATTTTCTAAGCAGCAATTTTCAAAAGAAGCCATTTACTTATTTTCCCAATGGGTAATTGTCAACATTGGTCCTGACTTCCCAATCTTAAAGCCAAAGGTGGAATTTGCCCACTGAAAGTGGAGGAAAGTCAAAAGTGTATGTGGGAAGTGAGGGGGGGGGGAAGGGGGAAGAGGGGGAAGGATTCACAAAATCATGCTAAGATACATCACATCACCATACAAAAGTACCCATTTTGGACAAAAAGTGAGAGTAGGGAAGTGCCACTTGAACCACGGGTAGGGGGCTCGCTTCCTCCACAATTTCGAAAACTGACAAGAGTGCCCTTTTCATAATGAAAAGTGCCCCTCAATTACTGTTAAAAAGCGCCCTTGAACTTGATTTTCTGCTCCCTCCCCTTGCCCAAGCGAATTCCTTCCGACACCTGGCCCTGGCGCTTTGGGTCTCATAACAAAGATATTGCAGTATTATTGTTCAGGGCTAAACTTAAATCGATTTTGCCCAGGGTCGGTAAGGTTCACTCACCCTTCCGGGCCCAGCCTTTTGTTGCGCCACTGCTAATCAAACATGTATTCCTTTTCTAACAATCCCAGCTAACTCTCCACCAACAAAAACAGTCTTATACCCATCCCAGATTATATATTGATTAATGTTGTTCTAAGATCACATTAATATTAAAGCTCCTGCTTGCATTTCCCTCAAAATAAACATAAAGCAAGTATTTCTTTCCTAAATATCACAGCCTACTTGAATTAACCACCCACAAACAAAAACAGGCTTGTAAACACCCCAAAATATATGTTGAGCTACTACATCATTGATGTTCTAGTTTTGTCATATGCTATACCTTAAATTTGAAGGAACTCCAGAGCTGCACAAAACTAGCTGCAAATTTACTTACATTCCAACATTGAAGCCAAGTCCCTCAGGCAGAAATAACGAGTGAGGGTGATTAACAGGAATAGCGTCCCATGCTGTCCACACAACAGAGGATATTGTGCACTGTAGTGTGAACAAAGGGGTACCTCCTGGTGTCTTATCATTACCCTGGTGTTAATAGTCAGCTATAGGCAATTATTTACGCATCAGCACATATCTTGTACATATTTTCCAGTTTTGACTGCAGATTATCATGAAAATGATGAAAATGAAAACTGCTCTATTTCAGGTATGCAAACAGTAAATGAAAAACTGAATACACCCCATACCATATGGAGATTTCCATGTTTTTCAAGACTGCCAAATTTCAGAAGTATTTGGTGAAACAACTCTGACTAGATATATTTCAAAAATGGAAGTCGAAAGTTAACAGATTCTTCCAACTCTATAACCTCAACTTCGTTGAGCTAAAAAACTTAGTTATTTACAAATAAGGTAACAAGTAAAAATACGAAAAGTCATAAAATATTGCTTAACTGCTAGTTCTGATATTGCAGCTCTGATATTCTGTTCCACACTGTGGGACCATCTAAAAATCTGTCTGCAATATTTGTTGTGAATTGAATGTTGAATTAATTGATGCACTTTGTTCTTGGTTTATAAATATTCAATCTACAATTTTAGGGAAAAAGGTGGTTTTATTTAAATTCATCTCTAATGTGGATTTGTGTCATTTTAGAAATCGACCTCCTTTAGGTAAATTCAGAAAAGTTAATTAATTACATTTAACATAATATTTCCCAGAGCTTTTGCTCTCAGGCTGATTTGTCTGGTAAGACTGGTGTCTAAACGGAATAGGGGAGGGAGGGAGGGGGAAGAGGTCTCCAGAAATGATGATGAAATGTTTTTGAAAAAATAACATCCATTAAAGAAAATACACTGCAGTACCTAATATTGGCCACCACCTAAGAGTGCAATTTCTAGCCCTAGAAGGACATGAATGTCATTTCTTTTATATAGGGCCCCACCTCACTTTTATTTGAAATTTTACTGCTTTATAATTTTAAGCTAGCTACAGCCCTGCCTTATAAATGCAGTCTGAAGGAATTAAATGAAAGAATTTGGATGTGATTGGTCACAGTAGGTCAAGATGAACCTCAGATGATGAATAAGTAAAATCATGGTGCTAGAAAAAAGAGAGGGTAAAGAAAAGGGGTTTTTTTAGGTGAGGAATAGAATAGGGAGGATTAAGAGAAGGAGGGAAAATGAGAAAGAGATGATTTACAGAATATCTGAAGAATTTGTTAAAAAGCATAATACTTATACTCTAGGATGAAATGTAATTTTTCTCGTAATGGAGGGCTTTTCTTCCTCCAGGGTGGTAAAGGGCAAAGGAGTAGTCACCTTGTTACACAGTTGTGAAGGCATCCTTTGCTCTACTTACTATGATCAGATAAACTGGACACAACACATGAACCTAACTTGTTTGATCAACTCACCTAAAAATGCTTACTTGCAGTTTCCTTACATTGGTACTATGTGAATACTCCAGACGTGAAAACACTCTCCTTTCCAGATGTGTCCAGAGGTTCTGTAAGCCCATTATGTCAGAATTTTGAATCGAAGCAAGGATCTGTTCCAAAATCTTATCACCCTAGACAAAAGGAAAAACACAAAGTTTATAAGCTTACACCCAACATGATGCAATACAGAGTTTGTAATCCGAATTCAAGATTTTATGTCCTAAATTTCAGTCTTTGAGAATGATTCTACTGTTTCTTTCCAAGTTTATGTATTGATTGATTGATGTTACCAATAAGATTAAAAACATCTTTGCCAGGATGTTCCGCTCTTCTTAAAGGATTGTGACAAAGGATTAAACCAGAATACAAAATTGTGTTGAGGTTGCAATGCCCAAAAATGAGATAAGGGCTTACCACATGCATGGTTATCTAACATATAAGACAAAAAGGTACATTTATACACAGATGTACTACATCTAACATCATTGCACTGCAGTTATTGAGATATTGTCTATTCCGTAGAAAAATCCCTTTGGCCTGCCATAATACCCGCATGTTGATACAAGGTCACTACACAGTACACACCTACAGATGAACATGTACATTTTATTAGGTCACTACCAAGTACACATCTACAGATGAACACAAACATATACATTTTATTAGGTCACTACCAAGTACACATTTACAGATAGATGAACATGTACATAATAGGTCAATTCAAGAACACATCTGCAAATGAACATGTACATTTCGATTTCAAGTATACATTTACAGATGAGAATGTATATTTTATTAGGTCACTACCAAGTACACATCTACAGATGAACATTTATTAGGTCAATTCCAAGTACACATCTACAGATGAACATGCACATTTTATTAGGTCAATTCCAAGTACACACCTACAGATGAACATGCACATTTTATTAGGTCAATTCCAAGTACACACCTACAGATAAACATGCACATCTTATTAGGTCAATTCCAAGTACACATCTACAGATGAACATGCACATTTTATTAAGTCAATTTTAAGTACACATCTACAGATGAACATGTACATTTTATTAGGTCACTACCAAGTACACATCTACAGATGAACATGTACATAATAGGTCAATTCAAGTACACATCTACAGATAAACATGCACATTTTATTAGGTCAATTCCAAGTACACACCTACAGATGAACATGTACATTTTATTAGGTCAATTCCAAGTACACACATGTACATTTTATTAGGTCACTACCAAGTACACATCTCATGTACATTTTATTAGGTCAATTCCAAGTACACATCTACAGATGAATATGTACATTTTATTAGGTCAATTCCAAGTACACACATGTACATTTTATTAGGTCACTACTAAGTACATATCTCATGTACATTTTATTAGGTCAATTACAAGTACACATTTACAAGTGAACATGTACATAATTTCACTGCAATACTTGGGAGATACATTACCATGCCAACAGGTTTTTTTTACCAAAATCAAATCTGGCTCATCCCTTTAGGAAAGGTCAATTTTAGCACATCAGGTTTATTTGCCAATCCCATAAAGCTGAGTTGGAATAAAATCAGATACTAATGTTATCAACACCAGATACATGTTAACATTGTACATCTTTGTTATTCTGTTTACAAGCTGGTGTCATTGCGCATATCCATAAGCCACCCATTCAAACAAAAAGATTATCAACACCAAATACATGTCAACATTGTACATCTTTGTTATTCTGTTTACAAGCTGGTGTCATTGCGCATATCCATAACCCACCCATTCACACAAAAAGATTATCAACACCAAATACATGTCAACATTGTACATCTTTGTTATTCTGTTTACAAGCTGGTGTCATTGCGCATATCCATAACCCACCCATTCACACAAAAAGATTATCAACACCAAATACATGTCAACATTGTACATCTTTGTTATTCTGTTTACAAGCTGGTGTCATTGCGCATATCCATAACCCACCCATTCACACAAAAAGATTATCAACACCAAATACATGTCAACATTGTACATCTTTGTTATTCTGTTTACCAGCTGGTGTCATTGCGCATATCCATAACCCACCCATTCACACAAAAAGATTATCAACACCAGATACATGTCAACATTGTACATCTTTGTTCTGTTTACCAGCTGGTGTCATTGCGCATATCCATAACCCACCCATTCACACAAAAAGATTATCAACACCAGATACATGTCAACATTGTACATCTTTGTTATTCTGTTTAAAGGTGGTGTCATTGTGCATATCCATAACCCACCCATTCACACAAAAAGATTATCAACACCAGATACATGTCAACATTGTACATCTTTGTTATTCTGTTTACCAGCTGGTGTCATTGCGCATATCCATAACCCACCCATTCACACAAAAAGATTATCAACACCAGATACATGTCAACATTGTACATCTTTGTTCTGTTTACCAGCTGGTGTCATTGCGCATATCCATAACCCACCCATTCACACAAAAAGATTATCAACACCAAATACATGTCAACATTGTACATCTTGTTCTGTTTACAAGCTGGTGTCATTGCGCATATCCATAACCCACCCATTCACACAAAAAGATTATCAACACCAAATACATGTCAACATTGTACATCTTTGTTCTGTTTACAAGCTGGTGTCATTGCGCATATCCATAACCCACCCATTCACACAAAAAGATTATCAACACCAGATACATGTCAACATTGTACATCTTTGTTATTCTGTTTACGAGCTGGTGTCATTGCGCATATCCATAAGCCACCCATTCACACAAAAAGATTAGTCATACATCAGAAATTTGCAAAATATTTGCTTGAAATTTGAAAAGTTGTCACATCAGCAACTTTTGATCGGATATTTCTGATGTTTTCATAGCTTTTAAAGATTTGAAGCAATTTAGCTACATGTAATTCTAGCAGCCATAAACCTTTAAATTAGAATTATATGATTTTAAATGTGAAACAAATACAGAGTAGTTTGATTTCCTGAAGCTTACCCTGTATGCTTTATCTTTGTCGTTCTTCAACTCTCCTTCTAGAGTTTTTAGAGTATTAGGAAACCCTCTGAACAAGAGATAGTCTTTGATAAGTTCATCCATCCGTTCAACCGCCTCCATCGCTCTCTCTCCTTCAGACCAAACGTTTTAACCTAAAAAAGAAATTGTTTGCCAGTTCAATACAACTTCAACATATTTCACAAATTTGCCAAATATAGTGTAATGGTATAAAATATCTCAAGAATCAATGTTTGGTGTTTGTAGCTTCCTAATCGTGTCAGCATTTATAATCTTTTATAACACCTTTCGTATAATCTTTAGAGTAAAATTTCAAATTTTCAAGCAGAGATTTTTTAAATCATTATGGTATACTGTAATTAGATAAAACGATAACCCCTTTCCCATTTTCTGGTGAGAGCTTGGCAATGAAGTTGAAGGTACAAAGGAGGACTACAAAGTTAATTCCTTCATTAAGGCACCGATCTTATTCTGATAAGATTTGGAACGATCCAAACTTCAACTACAGAAAAGCCAGGGGTGACATGATTAAGGTTTATAAAATGCTCTCAAAACATTTTTGACCCAAGAGCTTCCAATTTATTTCTACTCTGTAAGAACCCAACAACCAACCAGAGACTTGAAATATTGTACTACAGTACATCATTGCTCCAATAGCATTCACCACAACAAGTACTACAGTACATCATTGCTCCAATAGCATTCACCATAACAAGTACTACAGTACATCATTGCTCCAATAGCATTCACCATAACAAGTACTACAGTGCATCATTGCTCCAATAGCATTCGCTACAACAAGTACTACAGTACATCATTGCTCCAATAGCATTCGCCATAACAAGTACTACAGTACATCATTGCTCCAATAGCATTCACCACAACAAGTACTACAGTACATCATTGCTCCAATAGCATTCACCATAACAAGTACTACAGTACATCATTGCTCCAATAGCATTCACCACAACAAGTACTACAGTACATCATTGCTCCAATAGCATTCACCACAACAAGTACTACAGTACATCATTGCTCCAATAGCATTCACCACAAGTACTACAGTACATCATTGCTCCAATAGCATTCACCACAACAAGTACTACAGTGTATCATTGCTCCAATAGCATTCGCTACAACAAGTACTACAGTACATCATTGCTCCAATAGCATTCGCCATAACAAGTACTACAGTACATCATTGCTCCAATAGCATTCACCACAACAAGTACTACAGTACATCATTGCTCCAATAGCATTCACCATAACAAGTACTACAGTACATCATTGCTCCAATAGCATTCACCACAACAAGTACTACAGTACATCATTGCTCCAATAGCATTCACCACAACAAGTACTACAGTACATCATTGCTCCAATAGCATTCACCACAAGTACTACAGTACATCATTGCTCCAATAGCATTCACCACAACAAGTACTACAGTGTATCATTGCTCCAATAGCATTCGCTACAACAAGTACTACAGTACATCATTGCTCCAATAGCATTCACCAAAACAAGTACTACAGTGCATCATTGCTCCAATAGCATTCGCTACAACAAGTACTACAGTACATCATTGCTCCAATAGCATTCACCACAACAAGTACTACAGTACATCATTGCTCCAATAGCATTCACCACAACAAGTACTACAGTACATCATTGCTCCAATAGCATTCACCACAACAGTTTTACACAAAGAGTTGTTAGCTATGGAACTCATTACCTGGTGATGTTATGGATGCTGTCACTGTCAGTCACTCTCATTTCTTTCAAAATAAGCCTATTGTAAGAAAGCGTTTAGCCTTTAGTTTATACACCAATCTTGTAAAAGATTCCAGATCTGGAAACATTCTCTTAATGGCATAATACCCCGCAACTACTGAAGACCACCTTGGTGCTGGCTCCTGCAGTTGCACACATGGAATTATTTACTAAATTGAACTATGAGTGGTTTTTAAAATAAGAAACTTGGTTAAATGAATATGATGATTGTTATATTACGAACTTAGTTGTTTTGTAATGGATTCAATTTCAAAGACTTTATTCGATCTGAGCAGTCAGGCGGGGGAACGGCTGTTTTCTTCCACACAAATTTATCACTTAATAATATACGTTATGGTGAGCAAACATCTTTTGAATACTCAGTTTGGTCTGTTAAATCTGGGATACATTAATACGCCACACAATCTAAGAGCGATACATTAATATGTCACACAATCTGGGAGTGATACATCAATATGTCATACAATCTGGAAGTGATACATTAATGTCACACAATCTGAGAGTGATACATTATTATGTCACACAATCTGGGAGTGATACATTAATATGTCACACAATTTGGGAGTGATCCATAATATGTCACATAATATGGGAGTGATACATTAATATGTCACACAATCTGGGAGTCATACATTATTATGTCACACAATGTGAAAGTGATACATTAATGTCACACAATCTGGGAGTAATATATTAATATGTCACACAATCTGGATGTGATACATTAATATGTCACATAAACTGGGAGCGATACATTAATATGTCACACAATCTGGAAGTGATACATTAATGTCACACAATCTGGGAGTGATACATTTATGTCACACAATCTGGGTGCGATGCATTAATATGTCACACAATCTGGGAATGATACATTAATATGTCACATAATCTGGGAGTGATACATTAATGTCACATAATCTGAGAGTGATACATTAATATGTCACACAATCTGACAGTGATACATTAATATGTCACTCAACCTGGGAGTGATACATTAATATGTTAACAATCTGGGAGTGATACATTAATGTCACACAATCTGGTAGTGATACATTAATATGTCACATTATTTACTGACCACCTTACTCAGATACATTTTCAACTTTTCTTGCTGAATTGAATAATTATTTGAAGAATATTTGTGGAGTTGTGACTTTAACATTCATGTTAATGATGCTAACAATCGTGACATCATTAACTTTTGTGAATTATTGGACACATATGGCGTATCTCAGCATGTAAATACAGCTACTCATACTTCTGGTAATGTGCTTGATTTGATTATATCAAGACGTTACACTGATGACATTATTGTATCTCAACTTACTAATGAGTATTGGATTTCGAATCATTCTTTTAATACTTGCTCAATATCATACCCTAAACCTGACATTGCAAGGAAAAGTGTCAAATATAGGAAAATTGCTGACATAATCAGCGAGGAGCTTTGTAGTGATCTGCAGTAAAAGGCTAGTACAGCAATGGGTGTAGGAGCTTGGTAGTGATCTGCATAAGATGGCTAATACAGCAATGAGTATAGGAGCTTGGTAGTGATCTACAGTAGATGGCTAGTACAGCAATGAGTATAGGAGCTTGGTAGTGATCTGCAGTAGATGGCTGGTACAGCAATGAGTGTAGGAGCTTGGTAGTGATCTGCAGTAGATGGCTGGTACAGCAATGAGTGTAGGAGCTTGGTAGTGATCTGCAGTAGATGGCTAGTACAGCAATGAGTATAGGAGCTTGGTAGTGATCTGCATAAGATGGCTAGTACAGCAATGAGTGTAGGAGCTTGGTAGTGATCTGCATAAGATGGCTAGTACAGCAATGAGTGTAGGAGCTTGGTAGTGATCTGCACAAGATGGCTAGTACAGCAATGAGTGTAGGAGCCTGGTAGTGATCTGCAGTAGATGGCTAGTACAGCAATGAGTATAGGAGCTTGGTAGTGATCTGCAGTAGTGGCTAGTACAGCAATGAGTATAGGAGCTTGGTAGTGATCTGCATAAGATGGCTAGTACAGCAATGAGTGTAGGAGCTTGGTAGTGATCTGCAGTAGATGGCTAGTACAGCAATGAGTATAGGAGCTTGGTAGTGATCTGCAGTAGATGGCTAGTACAGCAATGAGTGTAGGAGCTTGGTAGTGATCTGCAGTAGATGGCTAGTACAGCAATGAGTATAGGAGCTTGGTAGTGATCTGCAGTAGATGGCTAGTACAGCAATGAGTATAGGAGCTTGGTAGTGATCTGCAGTAGATGGCTAGTACAGCAATGAGTGTAGGAGCTTGGTAGTGATCTGCAGTAGATGGCCTGTACAGCAATGAGTATAAGAGCTTGGTAGTGATCTGCATAAGATGGCTAGTAGAGCAATGAGTGTAGGAGCTTGATAGTGATCTGCAGTAGATGGCTAGTACAGCAATGAGTGTAGGAGCTTGATAGTGATCTGCAGTAGATGGCTAATACAGCAATGAGTATAGGAGCTTGGTAGTGATCTGCATAAGATGGCTAGTACAGCAATGAGTGTAGGAGCTTGGTAGTGATCTGCATAAGATGGCTAGTACAGCAATGAGAGTAGGAGCTTGGTAGTGATCTGCAGTAGATGGCTAGTACAGCAATGAGTGTAGGAGCTTGGTAGTGATCTACAGTAGATGGCTAGTATAGCAATGAGTATAGGAGCTTGGTAGTGATCTGCATAAGATGGCTAGTACAGCAATGAGTGTAGGAGCTTGGTAGTGATCTGCATAAGATGGCTAGTACAGCAATGAAAGTAGGAGCTTGATAGTGATCTGCATAAGATGGCTAGTACAGCAATGAGTGTAGGAGCTTGATAGTGATCTGCATAAGATGGCTAGTACAGCAATGAGAGTAGGAGCTTTGTAGTGATCTGCATAAGATGGCTAATACAGCAATGAGTATAGGAGCTTGGTAGTGATCTGCATAAGATGGCTAGTACAGCAATGAGTGTAGGAGCTTGGTAGTGATCTGCACAAGATGGCTAGTACAGCAATGAGTGTAGGAGCTTGGTAGTGATCTGCAGTAGATGGCTAGTACAGCAATGAGTGTAGGAGCTTGGTAGTGATCTGCAGTGGATGGCTAGTACAGCAATGAGTGTAGGAGTTTGGTAGTGATCTGCAAAAGATGGCTAGTACAGCAATGGGTGTAGGAGCTTGGTAGTGATCTGCAGTAGATGGCTAGTACAGCAATGAGTGTAGGAGCTTGGTAGTGATCTGCAGTAGATGGCTAGTACAGCAATGAGTGTAGGAGCTTGGTAGTGATCTGCACAAGATGGCTAGTACAGCAATGAGTGTAGGAGCTTGGTAGTGATCTGCACAAGATGGCTAGTACAGCAATGAGTGTAGGAGCTTGGTAGTGATCTGCAGTAGATGGCTAGTACAGCAATGAGTGTAGGAGCTTGGTAGTGATCTGCAGTAGATGGCTAGTACAGCAATGAGTATAGGAGCTTGGTAGTGATCTGCAGTAGATGGCTAGTACAGCAATGAGTATAGGAGCTTGGTAGTGATCTGCAGTAGATGGCTAGTACAGCAATGAGTGTAGGAGCTTGGTAGTGATCTGCATAAGATGGCTAGTACAGCAATGAGTGTAAGAGCTTGGTAGTGATCTGCAGTAGATGGCTAGTACAGCAATGAGTGTAGGAGCTTGGTAGTGATCTGCAGTAGATGGCTAGTACAGCAATGAGTGTAGGAGCTTGGTAGTGATCTGCAGTAGATGGCTAGTACAGCAATGAGTGTAAGAGCTTGGTAGTGATCTGCATAAGATGGCTAGTACAGCAATGAGTGTAGGAGCTTGATAGAGATCTGCAGTAGATGGCTAGTACAGCAATGAGTGTAGGAGCTTGGTAGTGATCTGCAGTAGATGGCTAGTACAGCAATGGGTGTAGGAGCTTGGTAGTGATCTGCATAAGATGGCTAGTACAGCAATGAGTGTAAGAGCTTGGTAGTGATCTGCATAAGATGGCTAGTACAGCAATGAGTGTAGGAGCTTGATAGAGATCTGCAGTAGATGGCTAGTACAGCAATGAGTATAGGAGCTTGATAGTGATCTGCATAAGATGGCTAGTACAGCAATGGCTATTCATGATATGGACACACTCTGCATCTTTTACAATCATTCTTTAGCAACTATTCTGGACAACCATGCACCATGAAAAACAAAAACGATACCAATCCGTCCAAAAGTTCCTTGGTATACAAGTAAATTAAAGGAAGTGAAGCTTGAAAGGAGGCATGCCAAGCGGAAATGGCTCAAAGCTAAAAATCTTATTGATTTTTGTAATTTCAAGTCAAAAAAGGAATTTATATGCTTAAAAACTGAACATCACAAAGTTCCATCACATTAATGACTTGGTGGCTGAATGTGGACGAGACAGCAAAAACTGTTATCCTTGTAAATAATCTCACTTGGAGATCCAAAGTGAACCCATACCCTGATGAAAAAGCAGATGAACTCTTAACAAAATTTGGAAACTTCTTCATCCGTAAGATGGAACTTATTAGGGAGGAGCTTTCTGATCACAAAATGTATCAACCTACATCAGATTATATTTGCAACGAGTTTGGGCAGTTTTCGAAGTCTCAATTGATTTTGTTAGAAGCATTGTTTTGAGCTCAAAAAACACACAATGTTTCTTGGATTTCTTTCTAGCTAAACTTGTGAAAGAACACATTGACATTATCGCTCCCATTCTTACAAAGCTGGTAAGTTTTAGTCTTCTCTCAGGACGCTTTATTGGAGGCAGCCATCGTTAGACTTTTACTAAAGGAGCTTGGACTTGAGCTTACTTTGGCTAATTATCGCCCGATTAGTAATTTGAGTTTAGTATCAAAAATTTGTGAAAAAGTTGCACAATCTCAATTTTCTGAACAAGTTAGAAATAACAATTTACTGCCCCTATATCAATTGGCATATCGAAAATGCTTTGGCACATTGCAATGACATCTTATTAATCATAGATCACAAAAAAGTTAGTATGTTAATTATGCTGACCTCTACGGTAGTTTGCATTGGGTTTTATCGCAGTTTGCATTGAGTTTCATCGCAGTTTGCATTGAGTTTTATCACAGTTTGCATTGAGTTTTATCGTAGTTTGCATTGAGTTTTATCGTAGTTTGCATTGAGTTTTATCGTAGTTTGCATTGAGTTTTATCGTAGTTTGCATTGAGTTTTATCGTAGTTTGCATTGAGTTTTATAACAGTTTGCATTGAGTTTTATCACAGTTTGCATTGAGTTTTATCACAGTTTGCATTGAGTTTTACCTAGTTTGCATTGAGTTTTATCGCAGTTTGCATTGAGTTTTATCACAGTTTGCATTGAGTTGTATCACAGTTTGCATTGAGTTTCATCGCAGTTTGCATTGACTTTCATCGCAGTTTGCATTGAGTTTTATCACAGTTTGCATTGAGTTTTATCGTAGTTTGCATTGAGTTTTATCATAGTTTGCATTGAGTTTTATCGTAGTTTGCATTGAGTTTTATCGCAGTTTGCATTGAGTTTTATCATAGTTTGCATTGAGTTTTATCGTAGTTTGCATTGAGTTTTATCATAGTTTGCATTGAGTTTTATCGTAGTTTGCACTGAGTTTTATCGTAGTTTGCATTGAGTTTTATCGTATTTTGCATTGAGTTTTATCCTAGTTTGCATTGAGTTTTATCCTAGTTTGCATTGAGTTTTATCGCAGTTTGCATTGAGTTTTATCATAGTTTGCATTGAGTTTTATCACAGTTTGCACTGAGTTTTATCGTAGTTTGCATTGAGTTTTATCGTATTTTGCATTGAGTTTTATCCTAGTTTGCATTGAGTTTTATCCTAGTTTGCATTGAGTTTTATCCTAGTTTGCATTGAGTTTTATCGCACTTTGCATTGAATTTTATTGCAGTTTGCATTGAGTTTTATCGCAGTTTGAATTGAGTTTTATCGTAGTTTGCATTGAGTTATATCGTAGTTTGTATTGAGTTTTATCGCAGTTTGCATTGAGTTTTATCGCAGTTTGCATTAAGTTATATCATAGTTTGCATTGAGTTTTATCGTAGTTTGCATTGAGTTTCATCATAGTTTTTATTGAGATTTATCAGTTTGCATTGAGTTTTATCGCAGTTTGCATTGAGTTTTATCACTTTGCATTAAGTTTTATCATAATTTTTATTGAGTTTTATCATAGTTTGCATTGAGTTTTATCATAGTTTGCATTGAGTTTTATCATAGTTTTTATTGAGTTTTATCATAGTTTGCATTGAGTTTTATCATAGTTTGCATTAAGTTTTTCATAGTTTGCATTGAGTTTTATAACAGTTTGCATTAAGTTTTATCGTAGTTTGCATTGAGTTTTATTATAGCTTTTATTGAGTTTTATCATAGTTTGCATTGAGTTTTATCATAGTTTGCATTAAGTTTTATCATAGTTTGCATTGAGTTTTATAACAGTTTGCATTGAGTTTTATCATAGTTTGCATTGAGTTTTATCATAGTTTTATTGAGTTTTATCAGTTTGCATTGAGTTTTATCATAGTTTTTATTGAGTTTTATCACAGTTTGCATTGAGTTTTATCGTAGTTTGCATTGAATTTTATAACAGTTTGCATTGAGTTTTATCGTAGTTTGCACTGAGTTTTATCCTAGTTTGCACTGAGTTTTATCGTAGTTTGCACTGAGTTTTATTGTAGTTTGCATTGAGTTTTATCGTAGTTTGCATTGAGTTTTATCCTAGTTTGCACTGAGTTTTATCGTAGTTTGCACTGAGTTTTATCGTAGTTTGCACTGAGTTTTATCCTAGTTTGCATTGAGTTTTATCGCAGTTTGCATTGAGTTTTATCCTAGTTTGCACTGAGTTTTATCCTAGTTTGCACTGAGTTTTATCGTAGTTTGCACTGAGTTTTATCGTAGTTTGCACTGAGTTTTATCCTAGTTTGCATTGAGTTTTATCGTAGTTTGCATTGAGTTTAATCACTTTGCATTAAGTTTTATCATAATTTTTATTGAGTTTTATCATAGTTTGCATTGAGTTTTATCACAGTTTGCATTGAGTTTTATCGCAGTTTGCACTGAGTTTTATCATAGTTTGCATTGAGTTTTATCGTAGTTTGCACTGAGTTTTATCGTAGTTTGCACTGAGTTTTATCCTAGTTTGCATTGAGTTTTATCGTAGTTTGCATTGAGTTTTATCCTAGTTTGCATTGAGTTTTATCCTAGTTTGCATTGAGTTTTATCCTAGTTTGCATTGAGTTTTATCCTAGTTTGCATTGAGTTTTATCCTAGTTTGCATTGAGTTTTATCCTAGTTTGCATTGAGTTTTATCCTAGTTTGCATGAGTTTTAGCATAGTTTGCATTGAGTTTTATCGTAGTTTGCATTGAGTTTTATCGTAGTTTGCACTGAGTTTTATCCTAGTTTGCTTTGAGTTTTATCGTAGTTTGCATTGAGTAGTTTGCATTGAGTTTTATCGTAGTTTGCACTGAGTTTTATCGTAGTTTGCACTGAGTTTTATCCTAGTTTGCATTGAGTTTTATCCTAGTTTGCATTGAGTTTTATCGTAGTTTGCATTGAGTTTAATCACTTTGCATTAAGTTTTATCATAATTTTTATTGAGTTTTATCATAGTTTGCATTGAGTTTTATCACAGTTTGCATTGAGTTTTATCGCAGTTTGCACTGAGTTTTATCATAGTTTGCATTGAGTTTTATCGTAGTTTGCACTGAGTTTTATCGTAGTTTGCACTGAGTTTTATCCTAGTTTGCATTGAGTTTTATCGTAGTTTGCATTGAGTTTTATCCTAGTTTGCATTGAGTTTTATCCTAGTTTGCATTGAGTTTTATCCTAGTTTGCATTGAGTTTTATCCTAGTTTGCATTGAGTTTTATCCTAGTTTGCATTGAGTTTTATCCTAGTTTGCATTGAGTTTTATCCTAGTTTGCATTGAGTTTTATCCTAGTTTGCATGAGTTTTATCATAGTTTGCATTGAGTTTTATCGCAGTTTGCATTGAGTTTTATCATAGTTTGCACTGAGTTTTATCATAGTTTGCACTGAGTTTTATCATAGTTTGCATTGAGTTTTATCGTAGTTTGCACTGAGTTTTATCATAGTTTGCATTGAGTTTTATCATAGTTTGCATTGAGTTTTATCATAGTTTGCATGAGTTTTATCGTAGTTTGCATTGAGTTTCATCGCAGTTTGCATTGAGTTTTATCGTAGTTTGCATTGAGTTTTATCGTAGTTTGCACTGAGTTTTATCCTAGTTTGCATTGAGTTTTATCGTAGTTTGCATTGAGTTTTATCGTAGTTTGCACTGAGTTTTATCGTAGTTTGCATTGAGTTTTATCATAGTTTGCATTGAGTTTTATCGCAGTTTGCATTGAGTTTTATCGTAGTTTGCATTGAGTTTTATCGTAGTTTGCATTGAGTTTTATCGCAGTTTGCATTGAGTTTTATCATAGTTTGCACTGAGTTTTATCATAGTTTGCACTGAGTTTTATCGTAGTTTGCATTGAGTTTTATCATAGTTTGCATTGAGTTTTATCATAGTTTGCATTGAGTTTTATCATAGTTTGCATGAGTTTTATCGTAGTTTGCATTGAGTTTCATCGCAGTTTGCATTGAGTTTTATCGTAGTTTGCATTGAGTTTTATCGTAGTTTGCACTGAGTTTTATCGTAGTTTGCATTGAGTTTTATCGTAGTTTGCATTGAGTTTTATCGTAGTTTGCACTGAGTTTTATCGTAGTTTGCATTGAGTTTTATCATAGTTTGCATTGAGTTTTATCGCAGTTTGCATTGAGTTTTATCGTAGTTTGCATTGAGTTTTATCGCAGTTTGCATTGAGTTTTATCGCAGTTTGCATTGAGTTTTATCGTAGTTTGCACTGAGTTTTATCCTAGTTTGCATTGAGTTTTATCGTAGTTTGCACTGAGTTTTATCGTAGTTTGCACTGAGTTTTATCGTAGTTTGCATTGAGTTTTATCGCAGTTTGCATTGAGTTTTATCGCAGTTTGCATTGAGTTTTATCGCAGTTTGCATTGAGTTTTATCGTAGTTTGCATTGAGTTTTATCGCAGTTTGCATTGAGTTTTATCGCAGTTTGCATTGAGTTTTATCGTAGTTTGCATTGAGTTTTATCGTAGTTTGCACTGAGTTTTATCGTAGTTTGCATTGAGTTTTATCGTAGTTTGCATTGAGTTTTATCGTAGTTTGCATTGAGTTTTATCCTAGTTTGCATTGAGTTTTATCCTAGTTTGCATTGAGTTTTATCCTAGTTTGCATTGAGTTTTATCATAGTTTGCATGAGTTTTATCCTAGTTTGCATTGAGTTTTATCATAGTTTGCATTGAATTTTATAACAGTTTGCATTAAGTTTTATCGTAGTTTGCATTGAGTTTTATCAGTTTGCATTAAGTTTTATCGTAGTTTGCATTGAGTTTTATCAGTTTGCATTGAGTTATATCGTAGTTTATCATCAGTTTGCATGAATTTTATCGCAGTTTGCATTGAGTTTTATCGCAGTTTGCATTGAGTTTTATCATAGTTTGCATTGAATTTTATAACAGTTTGCATTAAGTTTTATCGTAGTTTGCATTGAGTTTTATCATAGTTTGCATTGAGTTTTATCATAGTTTGCATTGAGTTTTATCATAGTATCGAACACCACTAAATCGAACAACTAGCGTGCATACCAATAATAACAAAGCTTGGATGTTGAAAGTATGAACGAGATCTGACAACAATACGTAACATATACCACATGGTGGATGTAAACGAGAATAGTAACCATATCGGTCATAGTTGTTCATGTACAGTACATAGGCTGGATTTGAGAGGAAAATTGAAAGGAAGGCAACCCACCCCCTCCCTCCATACACACACACACACTGTTCTCGAATTTGTAATATTTTTTAAATATTATTTTGTAATATTATTTTTTGCATTTTAGTGTGATTTTGTCCCAAAAAAACTTTTGATTTTGCCCCACTTTTGATAGGAAAATTCCGCTCACTTTTCATGTTGGTATGCGTCATGAAGCTGAATTGGTCCAGGGTAAGGAGTATGGCAATTATTGAGTCAAAATATATGAATTTTGTTTGAACGAAATAATTTGTTACAGGTCTACAATTTAATTGATAAAACAGTTATCGTCTTAATTTCATTTTTTTAATTAATAAAATTCCCCCTTCCCCACCCAGTAGATAGAATTTCTGAGCCCGAGCGGTATTCATTTTAAAAAAGGCACTTTTGTAATATTTGTTTAAAGAATCCGCAAATTCCGCCACAAATTCTCGCACCTTTGACAGTAATTGACTTTTGATTTTCAAAAAAGGGAACTTTATCACATTTTTTTGTGGGGCACCGTTCCCCTGCCCTCCCCGTTCCTACACTTAGGTATTGATTATCACGACATGGACATGAAATTCATTAAGACAAATATGCAATAACTGCATGAAGAACAATTATTGACTAAGCTAGACTTTCTTTTACTTGTATAGGCCTTGATTTTTTCCCCAAATATTTTTTTTATCGTTTTGCCACTTTTCTTTATTTCGCTTAAATGATATTTTATTGCATATCAAACATGCTCCTTCTTCGTAATATGTGATATAAACTTTTTCTCGCGCTGGTAACTTGTTGTCTCTGAGAGAAGATTGTAAGTGCAAATATCTGAAAACTAACACTCGCTAGCGTAATCTGGCCTGAGCTGTGCGTTACTTTTGTACGCCCGTCGCAGGTCAGACGGACAAAGTTGTCAAGGTAAACATTTAGCTCCGAAAATCATTCAATTTCATTCCTTTTTGTTGTATATAAAAAAATAAAAATGTATTTAATAAGTTTACAATATAATTGTCATCAACTTGGTAGCTCGTCAGTTCTATTTTTAATGGTTTTGCCATTATAATTTCTGAAAGTGTTGGTCGTATGATAGGTCCAAATGAAAATCCCAATGGAAGTTTGTGTTGAGTTGTCACACTCAGTATTGCAAGTAGTGTGTAGCATGTAGGGCATACTGAGTGAGATGTTTATCTCACTAAGATCTTACTAGCGTTATGGCAACCTATATACTTATACATATATATAAAAAAGTTGGTCACTTTCTAACGCGACTTTCGAACAGTGTATGAAAATTCCTTTTTTTGACCACTCGCAAATCTTAATTACATTTTCTGTCTCAACTCACATTTGCTGGAGACTCCTTTCTTCAAATTATAGGCCACAGTGTTTGTTCTTTTTTTTTTTGATGAGGTGTACAAACGATAGATTTTCTACCGACATTACGACATTGCAAACCAATTGAAGTGCTGCTTCTTCATGACATCATCGCAATGTTTCTTTGGTTTGCAACAAATTGTTGGGCTTTCACACTATCATGACTGTAATGTCGGTAGAAAATCTATCATTTTTACATCTCATTAGAAAAAAAAGAGAGAGAGAGTTGAACACACAATTACAATGACGAGGTCGTCGCCTGCGTATTCGGTTATGATAGTACAAATGCTATCACGAAACGCTTAATACGACCGGACGAGAACACAGGTACGACGTACGGACAGACATAACATCGACAACCAAGTCAATGTCCACGGCCTTTGATAACCAGTTATGGTGCACTGGCGTGTCTACCCAACCCAGGCTTGAACCCGGGGCCTCGTGGTCTGTAGACAGGTATGATAACCGCTACACCACAGTAGGTAGATAGAAAAAAAGAAAAAAATGCTGTGGCTTATAAACGAAGAAGGGAGTCTCCAGTAAATGTGAGTCGAGTCAAAAAATGTAACTAAGATTCGCGAGTGGTCAAAAAAAGGAATTTTCATATACGGTTCGAAAGTCGCGTTAGAAAGTGACCTACCTTTCTATATGTAGGCCCTATACCTATGGCCTATGTAGTAATTATTATACTGGTTGCCAAAACGCTAGGAACACCTGTGGGCGGTAGTACAGGGAGAGTATTAAACGTTAACCTAGGCCCTACATATTATTAAATGTACGTTAGAAAACGGTATTTTCCGCCCGCAAAATGGTGTTTTCCAATTCTAGGAACCAGGGCGGAAAACACCATTTTAGGGGGCGGAACATACTGAATATTAAGGGCGGAAAATAACGTGATTTATGAGGAAATAATTAACGTGCTATACTCGGAAGTTTTTAGCGGAACTAAACCTATGCCAGACTAACTAACGTTAATTACTTACCAAAGTTTAAAAAATGAATATCTTAATTATGAACTCCTTTCTTTCTTCAGAAAGTTAATTAAAATGGAACATTTGAATGTCATCTATGTTTGATATGGCAAAGTTAATTAGACAGCTCCTTATGAAAGATTTTATTTTCTGTTGACTGACACAGCGACAGTCAGCGACAGCTCCACAGCTGGCAGTATCTTCAACCGCTTCCGTGGGCAGCTGACAGAATCTAAAACCGGGTGTCCTTCGTGTGACATCTTCTGAATCTGAATCTGAATCGGTTAAGTCGGCAAAAATCCTTCAAGAGGACATGAACACCAACCGAGCGTAAAAGTATGAGTAAAAAACAATAAAAAAGAATAATAATATAAAAAAAAACTAGTTAGCAATACAAGTGTTAGTAAGTTTAGCTTTGAAACAGTTGAGGCTTAGTGCATATACAATGTCTGAAAGTAAAGCATTCCAATCCTTTAGTGTGTGAGGGAAGAAAGAGTGTTTATATACATTCTTTTTAGCAGAGGGAACCTGGAAATTAAGGTCATGATTATTTCTTGTATTAGTTCTGGCGGTGGGAATAAGTTCATCTTTATTGATGCCGACAAGATTGTTATTGATTTGATATAGCATATGTAGCCGGGTGTTGTATCTTCCTGTTTTAAGCAGGGGCCAATCTAATCTTAACCTAACCTAAACTCAACCTAACCTAAAATCTGTCCAAACCTAATTTAACCTAAGCTAATGACGTAGTTTTAAAAGACACCTGGATGAAGATCCTGCCAAACGCCTTCCGTAGTGAATTAAAAAGGTAAAAACACACGTTTGAGTTTGACATGATTGCAGCCCTAAAATAGTAAAAGCGGTATTAGGCAGTTAGGGGTGTATCGGTATATCGTGAGGACCATTTTTTATTTTTTTTTGCTTTTCACTTTTGTAACAGACCCCGGGCCCCGATTTCTATCGGCGGTTCTGTGTACATTTCCCCCCAACGAAACAAGGTTCTCCCCCCCCCCCCTCTTCCCCCAGCGGCAAAAAACGGCGCCGCCACTGGTTTTTAGAAAAGTGTAATAATAATGCCTCCGATAAGAGAACTAGGCAACCGCCTTACGCAGGAGTTTAGGAATGTGAATATTGGGAAGGAAAAATAGTTGTATCTGCTATTACTTATTTATATATATTTTTTTATTTCGCAAATTACGCCATTTGAATAAAAGATCTTCATGAAGTTTGAATAATATTGTTTTACATTATACTGTAATAAGGCAAGAAGGAGGTGGAGGGGTGGTAAATGATGGAGGGGATAGGTTAGTGTGAAGCTGAATTGCAAATGAATGTACAGTCTCCTCGAATAAAAAATCGTATAATACTCCTCCTCTAGTACAATATTATCCTTTTTCTTCCAACTCCTAGCAGGTCTTTGCTTGCATATCCGAGGAAAGTGATGTGTTTAGGTGGCTTTGTGTAATTTTCATATTAGAGATTTGTTATTTCCTAACATGTTAAGTAGTTTATTACAAAGTGCGATGGACTTTGCCAAAGATCAGGTTTATTACAAATTGCGACAAGATTTGCGACAGGTATTACAAATTATTACTAATTAAGACAAGATTTATTACAAATTGCGACAGGTATTACAAAGTGCCAGATTATTACAAATTGCAACAGAACACGCGTGCACATGTGGCCCATGCTTAAACTTCCGGCCTTGGCTGGGTATATCTACAATTCCAATGACGGGTAGTGAACTGAACAGTTATGTAAAATATTAGCCCAGTTGTATGAGTAAATTTTGTTACATTTGGATCCCCATATGAAGGATCAATCCTAGCATATGTACCTGCAAGCAAATTTTCTGGACCTTTTAAAAAAGTTTCTGGAACTTTATCCCAACGTTTACCCTTTATTTTCTTGTTGGGGTGTCTAGACAATTTTTGCTTGGGGCAGAGTTAATCAAGTACCAAACGCGGCAATGCGCAAACAGAATGTACCCGCTTAGGGCCCTGCAAGCCGGAAGTCTTTGGAAGCTCTGAAGATTTCTAGTTTTTGATATTTTAAGATGGCCCAAGATCATCGGGCTCAGGATTTTATTCGCACAGCCATGAAGATAACAACAAAATTATGATATTTTCCGGGGTATTTTTCAAAACATTTTCAAAAGTATTTTGTTTTACAAATTTTCCTTAGATTTGGACATGTTTTTGCCCGACGAAATAGTCAAAATTGGAATTGCTTTAGAAACATTTTTTTTTCTAGGGGGTGTAACACACCCACCCCTTTAAGTTACGCCCCTGCCTGTTGCCTATATACAGATTTGATGATACTAATTAACCTGTTGTCCTCGCCCGACCAGAATATTATAGTCACTGTTAGGGGAACTTTCGTAGCACAATTTGGTCAGGCCCTGAAAATGCATTTATATGCCAGCTTTCCCAGTCACATGCCTTATATTTTACACCTCTTGGCAACGCGATCTTCGGGTTATATGTTGTGACATGTGTAAAGTATTTGGAAACGCATGACCTTCATTTAAATATTCTGGTTGAAAATGTAATTTTGTATATGTTACTTAGAATTTTTTGTTCAGATGATTATTTGCAACAAATTTCAATTGTTGTCATAATTTGTATATTGTAGCTCGATGGTTTCATTTTTACATCATTCAATAAATTGTCAGTGATCTTTGAAATTGTAGTCTCATTGTATCAGTTATGTATAATATGCTTAGAAATAAGAGCAGGGCCTTCTTAAGAATATTTAAGGCCCCCGGGAAAAGCAATGTACTGGGTCCTTTGGCCCAGCCCCCTTCCCGGGGGTGGGGTGTATTCAGTCCATGAGGTAAGACGGAAAGTGTATGTAAATAAACACATAAACCTATAACATAAGCTCCAGCTAATCCGAAACAATACTACATAACTGCATAATCTATGTATTTTTAAACAAACTTCTGCAATCTATTGTCGTCGCCATTGCTCTATGTATTCCATCCTTACAAAATTCACTATTGGGGGACCACACTGGAAATAAGTCATTGGACTTGGGGCCAGTTGGTAATGGGGCGAGTTGGTAATGAGACGAGTTGGTAATGGGGCGAGCCTTGGTTTTGGGGCGAGTTGACTACCTTATAAATAGGCTACACTTCCTACATTCAGTTTTAATACTATTTGGACATATCCCATGATTTTTCGCATGACAAAATATGATAGAATACATAGAGACTTTGCAATCTGAAACTATGACATCACAATTAGTCTGCTTTCAGTCGTTTCTAAACAAATGATACCAAACTTTTACCTTAGTAGTCCTTAACGGAATAAGATTTTTGAATGTTTTTTTCCCACTAGATTGTTTCTTTTGATCTCCTCTTTCCTATAAGATAGATATGCTTGACCCTTGAACTAATCTTAGTTGCCCAAAGGCATTTGAGGCAAGTTGGTTTGGGGCGAGTTGGTTTGGGGCGATGGTGTTGGAGCGAGTTGACACCTACCATCTGAAGAAAAATCGAGTGAAATGAATTTAAATAGTAAAAAAAAAAAAATTAAATAAACTTTCTTTAAAATACATTAACAATTGTTAATAATTTCCATAGCAGACTAATTACACCAGTCTGACTCATTTTTACACAGCTAAGACAGAGCTTTAAACTTGAATACCTTCCAATTAACGGAATAAGATTATTGAATGCTTTCTTCACCATTTTGTTTCCTTTGAAGTTCTCTTTCATATAAGACAGACCTCTGAACTAATCCTCTGAACATGTTCTTCTTTGGGGAGGGGGCGGGGTGCAAAGATATGCTACAACACTAGTTCAATGGTAAAAAAATGATTTAGTTCGGGAGCACCATGTAGGTCATTGCAACATTGAGGGGAAGGGGGCGTGCCCTCTGTGCCGTCACTGTTCTACGACGGTCCTCTTGCAAACATCATCATGAATGATGGATGGAAGAACGTGCAAAGACATGCTTTAAATTTATTTAAAATGCAAATGATTAAATGTGAAATATCAAAATGACTTCCCTCCCGTCCCTCAACATTTGAACTCATGTTTGAAGCGTCTGAACGATAAGAACGCTTGACAAGATCAATAACTACACTTAAAGGATTGCTGTGCTTCAAATCAGTTTTGTACTACCCAAGGTGTTGTACAACAAATACGACAAATTGGCAAACGTATGATTCACTGTGTTACTAGTCAGCTAGAGTACACGTCCGCAATATTGCAAGAAATTATCTTGTTTCATAATGCCTTTAGAGTTCGAGATCGCCCCAGGACGTCTGATTGGCGGAAACCATCCTTGTTTCATTATCGCAGAGATTGGCCAGAACCATCAAGGAGATATCAACATTGCAAAACAATTGATTAAGGTTGCTAAGGTAGGAAGATGATTTTGAACGCTGAAGTTAGGCCCCTAGCCTACTTAGGGTGTTCCTAGCGTTATGGCAACCTATATGCTTACTACATCAAAGGCCCTATATATAAAAAGAGAGGTCACCTTCTCACGCCAGTGCACCGCAACTGGTTATCAAAGGCCGTGGACATTGACTTGGTTGTCGATGTTATGTCTGTCCGTACGTCATACCTGTGTTCCCGTCTGGGTCGCATTAAGCGTTTCGTGATAGCATTTGTACTATCATAGCCGAATACGCAGGCTACGACCCCGTCATTGTAATTGTGTTCAACTCTCTCTCTCCTTCTCACTCGACTTTCAAACCGTATATGAAAATTCCTTTTTTTTGATGACTCGCGAATCTTAATTACATTTTTCGACTCAACTCACATTTGCAGGAGTCTCCTTTCTTCGTTAATAAGCCACAGTATTTGTTCTTTTTTTCGGATGAGATAGATTAATATTGATAAATAATATATTAATATTATCAGACCCAAACCTTTTTTTAGTAAATTTTAAGGCCTAACTTATTTGTTGTCACAGTGTAAGTTCGTGAAGTTTTTAAATAAATTACTGTGTAGGCCCAGTAAAAAAGTTGAACAGGTTAAAGGCCTAAGTAACTATATTTTATTTGTTAATCAATTTTTTCAAATTTCATTTGTATTTTGATTAAGCCTAATGTTAGTCCTAACATTATGGCTGAAATTTCCACTGAAGCTGGAGAAGATATGGGTTTGGGACCTTATTGTAAAAGGGTTGGGATTTCGATGTATATTTGCCCCATTAGTGAAATTGCTCATTTTATTAACTCATAACTTTCTATCAAATCATTGTATTTTGTTGAATTTTCACGCTTCTTTAAAATGGGGGTACAGTACTCAACCTCTTAAAATTGCAAGCTAATGGGGTAATGCATTCTGAAGTTATATATGATTGAAAATGCAGATTTTCACTTAATTAGGTCAAATAGGACAACATGCACATAACATTGTTTTTTCCAATATTTGTGCAATTCCAAAAAATTGAATAAATAATATATGTAGGTCAAGTTTGTTTTACATGTGAGAATGTTCCCCATTCTGCTAGATAGGCAAGTTTAGACATATTCTCAATTACCAAAATGAAAGTACAAGCCTTTTGAAAAATTCTTTATAGGCTGTCATGGCAACAGTGCTGAAATATCATGACAAATCGGACAATAATTACATTTGTGGGAGGTTTCAGTTTTTGTGATTTCACCTATTGACCATAACGATAGTGCCCCTATGGATTTTAGTTTCTGCTGAGCCCTATCTAAGGCCACACTCAAAATAGCAAGTATAGGGGTCATTAACGTTAGGCTTCCTATGCAATACCGACATTTCTGCGGGAAATTCATTCCTACAAAAATGCCCTAGCCTACCAATGTCCATATGACTCCCAATAGTCACGGGAGGAATTTCCTCCACATCCACCCTCAATGCTTTTTAATCCCATACTATAGGATAGACACCCACGTATGGCCCTTCTTTCCCCACCTCCATTCGTGTATGGAACAATCTCCCTGAGGTTATTGTGCTTGCTCCATCAACAGACACCTTTCTTTCCAGTCTCGGCCAGTGGATGCTGCTTCCTTCCCCAGCAGCCCCACTACACATCCGTTAGGAATTCTGTTTTTAATTGCACACGTACTTAAATGTTTTTAACCGCAAAAGATTTCCCACCATTTTTCCTTTGGAATTTCACCTGTATTTTGTGAGCAGCACCACATGCACACATCAGTATTTATACCTACTGGTAGGGTAAGTATTTCACTAGAAGAAGAAGTTGTGCAACTGAATTTGGGATAAGAAAACTTACTCATTTTCCTCTAAAATAAATTCAACCATACCTACTTTGAATCCTTTTTTAGTAGTCCATTGAATTTTTTTAAGATAGCCCATTCAGAAGACTTTTTCATTCTTCAAAAAAAAGAATGTGTTTCGCACCACAAGCGTAAGATACTCCAAATGTTGTGCACACTAATTTCAGAAGCGTAATAAATCTCATTTGTGAACCCACATGTACATGTGCGGGCTTTAAACGCTATTCTTCAGAGCGTTTCATGATTTCGAACAAACCAAGATTTCTTTTTCCTTAAAATGATTTTTATTTTCCTTATATTGACCATTTATTGTTGTTGTTTATCTCTAACTTTTACAACTGCAATTGAAAACAAACTGAAGTAAGTGTGTGTGATTTTTCAGTGAGAAGGGTGTTGATTTTGATAAAATAAATGTTCCTAAGAAAACATGGGAACTTTTTGTGGGAGAGGTCAAATCCCATTGGCTTTTGTTTATTGTTTGGTGCATCAGTGGACATGGACACATACCTAGATCGGGGCATGGACACATACCTAGATCGGTAGATTTGGAGATCTGCTCTATTTGGGTACATGTATGTGGAATCATACCAGGTTATGCCCATATATGCCTAATACAGAAGGCCACCCAAATTATTTGGCAGAGCTTAACACAGCTTCCTTGAAAATGTGTTTACCTTAATTATCACCAACTTACACACCTGTTTTTGTTTGTATGAATTCAGTGTTCTTGTTCTTGCTTTGTTTGTATCATTACAATGTTCTTGTTTTCGTTTGTATGATTTCTTGGTTTTGTTTGTATGATTTTAATGTTCTTGTTTTTGTTTATATTATTTTAATGTTTTTGTTTTTGTTTGTATAATTTCAATGTTTTTGTTTTTGTTTGTATAAATTCAGTATTCTTGTTCTTGTTTTTGTTTGTATAATTTCTTGTTTTTGTTTGTAAAATTTTAATGTTCTTGTTTGTATAATTTCAATGTTCTTGTTTTATTTTGTATAATTTTAGTGTTTTTGTTTTTGTTTGTATAATTCAATGTTTTTGTTTGTATAATTTCAATGTTTTTCTTTGTATAATTCAATGTTTTGTTTGTATAATTTCAATGTTCTTGCTTTGTTTGTATAATTTTAATGTTCTTGTTTTTGTTTGTATAATCTTAATGTTCTTGTTTTTATCAAATTAATTATAGAGTTGATTTCAATATTCATATCAAAGGTGATCAGCATCATCACAAGGATAAGTTCAGTGGTCAACCAAGCTTATCTTTTAAGAAAGAGAACTTAAATAGAATCAAAATGGTGAACAAAGTTACAAATAACTACTTCAATGTCTTAATCCTTTAATAATTTTCCATGCACATGTGACATCACAGCTAGTCTGATTTCAGCCCTTTCTACCAAAATGGTTCAGAACTTTAAGGAAACATAAAGTCTCATATTCTAACTTGATATATGATAGAGAATTTAAAAAAAGTTCCAAAAACCCCATCATAAAATCTGATTTTGTATTGAAATCATGCCAATGATGACATCATTTGCCCTATGTGCTATGTGCCCTATGTCCTTTTTTTTTTTTAAGAATTCTCTTTGAAATATTTCTCTTCAAAATGCTATGACATGAAGCTTTAAGGGCTTGAGTCATTAATATCGTATACAAATAACAATTCATAGACCCATGCCAAAGGAAAATTATTCTTAGAACTTAGAACTTAAACAATTTGAAATAGATTATAATGAAATATACTAATGTTCTAATCTGTACTGGGTATATGACATAATTTTTTAGAGGGTGTATGCACAATATTGCCACTTCCATGTAAGTTTTTATTGACAGAATTAATGGTTGACTAAATTAGAAAATATCTGCTAAACTGTTTTGTACGATGTGAAATTTTTTCAGATGACTTTATTTACTTGACTTTATGTTCACAGACTTGTAACTTTCCTGACTTTATTTTCACAGACTTCTTGCTTTCCTGACTTTATGTTCACAGACTTGTTACTTTCCTGACTTTGTGTTCACAGACTTCTTGCTTTCCTGACTTTGTGTTTACAGACTTCTTGCTTTCCTGACTTTGTGTTCACAGACTTGTTACTTTCCTGACTTTGTGTTCACAGACTTGTTACTTTCCTGACTTTGTGTTCACAGACTTGTTACTTTCCTGACTTTGTCTTCACAGACTTCTTGCTTTCCTGACTTTGTGTTCACAGACTTGTTACTTTCCTGACTTTGTGTTCACAGACTTCTTGCTTTCCTGACTTTGTGTTTACAGACTTCTTGCTTTCCTGACTTTGTGTTCACAGACTTCTTGCTTTCCTGACTTTGTGTTCACAGACTTGTTACTTTCCTGACTTTGTGTTTACAGACTTGTTACTTTCCTGACTTTGTGTTCACAGACTTGTTACTTTCCTGACTTTGTGTTTACAGACTTCTTGCTTTCCTGACTTTGTGTTCACAGACCTCTTGCTTTCCTGACTTTGTGTTCACAGACTTCTTGCTTTCCTGACTTTATCTTTACAGACTTCTTGCTTTCCCGACTTTGTGTTCACAGACTTGTTACTTTCCTGACTTTGTGTTCACAGACTTGTTACTTTCCTGACTTTATCTTCACAGACTTGTTACTTTCCTTACTTTGTGTTTACAGACTTGTTACTTTCCTGACTTTGTGTTCACAGACTTCTTGCTTTCCTGACTTTGTGTTCACAGACTTCTTGCTTTCCTGACTTTGTGTTCACAGACTTGTTACTTTCCTGACTTTGTGTTCACAGACTTGTTACTTTCCTGACTTTATCTTCACAGACTTGTTACTTTCCTGACTTTGTGTTTACAGACTTGTTACTTTCCTGACTTTGTGTTCACAGACTTGTTACTTTCCTGACTTTGTGTTCACAGACTTCTTGCTTTCCTGACTTTGTGTTCACAGACTTCTTGCTTTCCTGACTTTGTGTTCACAGACTTCTTGCTTTCCTGACTTTATCTTCACAGACTTCTTGCTTTCCTGACTTTGTGTTCACAGACTTGTTACTTTCCTGACTTTGTGTTCACAGATTTGTTACTTTCCTGACTTTGTGTTCACAGACTTGTTACTTTCCTGACTTTGTGTTCACAGACTTGTTACTTTCCTGACTTTGTGTTCACAGACTTCTTGCTTTCCTGACTTTGTGTTCACAGACTTCTTGCTTTCCTGACTTTATCTTCACAGACTTCTTGCTTTCCTGACTTTGTGTTCACAGACTTGTTACTTTCCTGACTTTGTGTTCACAGACTTGTTACTTTCCTGACTTTGTGTTCACAGACTTGTTACTTTCCTTACTTTGTGTTCACAGACTTGTTACTTTCCTGACTTTGTGTTCACAGACTTGTTACTTTCCTGACTTTGTGTTCACAGACTTCTTGCTTTCCTGACTTTGTGTTCACAGACTTCTTGCTTTCCTGACTTTGTGTTCACAGACTTCTTGCTTTCCTGACTTTATCTTCACAGACTTCTTGCTTTCCTGACTTTGTGTTCACAGACTTCTTGCTTTTTACACAGGATGCAGGTGCAGACTGTGCAAAATTTCAGAAAAGTGAGTTGGAATTTAAGTTCAACAAGGCAGCCTTAGAGAAACCATATAACTCAAAGCACTCTTGGGGTAAGACATACGGTGAACATAAACGCTTTTTGGAGTTTAACCATGAACAGTACAGAGAGCTGAAAGAGTATGCAGCAGAGGTTGGAATCTACTTTACTGCGTCAGGCATGGATGAGGTATGCACCCATTGTTATGTTAAATCTAATATTCCTAAAATACTGTACTTAAAAAGCCATGTTGATAACATATTCCACAAAGCAATATTCAAGTTTAAAGCTTTAAGAGATTTGTTTGAAGAAACAGCTCGTAACAGGCTGCCATCACACAGGCTGCCATCACACAGGCTGCCATCACACAGGCTGCCATCACACAGGCTGCCATCACACAGGCTGCCATCACACAGGCTGCCATCACACAGGCTGCCATCACACAGGCTGCCATCACACAGGCTGCCATCACACAGGCTGCCATCACACAGGCTGCCATCACACAGGCTGCCATCACACAGGCTGCCATCACACAGGCTGCCATCACACAGGCTGCCATCACACAGGCTGCCATCACACAGGCTGCCATCACACAGGCTGCCATCACACAGGCTGCCATCACACAGGCTGCCATCACACAGGCTGCCATCACACAGGCTGCCATCACACAGGCTGCCATCACACAGGCTGCCATCACACAGGCTGCCATCACACAGGCTGCCATCACACAGGCTGCCATCACACAGGCTGCCATCACACAGGCTGCCATCACACAGGCTGCCATCACACAGGCTGCCATCACACAGGCTGCCATCACACAGGCTGCCATCACACAGGCTGCCATCACACAGGCTGCCATCACACAGGCTGCCATCACACAGGCTGCCATCACACAGGCTGCCATCACACAGGCTGCCATCACACAGGCTGCCATCACACATGCTCCCCAAGGCTTTGTGTATTCTATTAAAACATATTCTTTTTTTAGGTAAAAAACTTAGAGGTTCATGAGTAGATGGGTAATGTAGATGGGTAATATACCTCATCTCTATGATAGAGTTTGTTATTCCTCATTTCGATGATAAAGTTTGTTATACCTCATCTCTATGATAAAGTTTGTTATACCTCATCGCGATGATAAAGTTTATATTTCATCTCGATGATAAAGTTTGTTATACCTCATCTCTATGATAAAGTTTGTTATTCCTCATTTCGATGATAAACTTTGTTATACCTCATCTCAATGATAAAGTTTCTTACACCTCATCTCGATGATAAAGTTTGTTATACCTCATCTCTATGATAAAGTTTGTTATGCCTCATCAACAGCCCTGCTCCTCTCTGCATCATCATCAGCAACAGCCTGCTCCTCTCTGCATCATCCTAAGCAACAGCGCTGCTCCTCTCTCTGCATCATTCTCAGCAACAGCCCTGCTCCACTCTCTGCATCATCCTAAGCAATCGCCTTGTTCCTCTCTGCATTATCCTCAACAACAGCCCTACTCCTCTCTCTGCATCATCCTCAACAACAGCCCTGCCCCTCTCTCTGCATCATCATCAGCAACAGCCTGCTCCTCTCTGCATTATCCTAAGCAACAGCCCTGCCCCTCTCTCTGCATCATCCCCAACAACAGCCCTGCTCCTCTTCTGCATCATCCTAAGCAACAGCCCTGCCACTCTCTGCATAATTCCAATACTGAAAATCACTTATTCACTTGCTGTCTATGTAGCTTACATGTGACTTGTAAATTCTGCTAATGATTTTGTAACATTTATGAAGCAAAGTATATACTTTAACAATTACTATTTGATACAATCTGTTCTTTGCAGCAAGCAGTTGAATTTCTACATAAGCTTGATGTGCCTTTCTTCAAAGTGGGCTCAGGGGATACCAACAATCTTCCATACATCGAGAAGACCGCAAAGAAAGGCCGTCCGATGGTGATATCATCAGGAATGCAGTCCATGGACACTATGAGACGGGTAGGGCTATGTATCTTGGTTATCCATTGGGTTCACATGTAAGGTTTATATAATGGGGAAAATCCATGTCTTTCATGCATCTGGGTCATGCATTTGCTTCTTTCAATACTTCCATGTGTCTAGGTGTTCTATGTGATTGGGTTATCCATACATAGTGGAGCGGCCAAACTAAAAAAGTGCCTATTTGTTTTGATGATATTTTTGTGAAAAATATGGTAGCTATGCTAGATACGTTGGTATGCATCTTGTGTACATCCCCAGGGTTAAAATCCTTTGGTAAAAACACTCGTTGTGGATTTACAGGGGTTAATGAGATCATTTGAGGTTGAAATAGACAACTTGCTAGTTTTGGGGTAGCGAATCAACACATTAGTGATATTGATGTATTCATGATGTATTCATCAGAAAGGAAATCAAATTTACTATTCATTGACATCTATATTTACTTCAAATTATACCTTACCTTCTATGCTATAGATATATGCAATCTGGTCTCAGAGACCTGAATCACCGCACTATAACAACCAAAGCAAAAAGCTACTGCCATAGCGCCCTCCCCTATGGCTTACGTATTACGCGACACATATCACATACTTTGCTTCTTTTCTGCACATATACAGGCAAGCTGTATACCACAAGGGTCTTAGAAATTTCAGTCTGAAATTCTCCATCTTTGCCTGAAGAGTTTTCACTTTGTACCATGCTTACAAGCTACAGGTTTGGGATGTTTGGAACAGGTTTAGGATGTTTGGAACCTTCACTTTGTACCACAAGCTCTTTCCTTTCAGTATGCTATTATAGGGCATTAATAACAAGCTACAGGTTTGGGATGTTTGGAACCTTCACTTTCTACCATGCTTACAAGCTACAGGTTTGGGATGTTTGGAACCTTCACTTTGTACCACGCTTACAAGCTACAGGTTTGGGATGTTTGGAACCTTCAAGCTACAGGTTTGGGATGTTTTGGAACCTTCACTTTGTACCACGCTTACAAGCTACAGGTTTGGGATGTTTGGAACCTTCACTTTGTACCACACTTACAAGCTACAGGTTTGGGATGTTTGGAACCTTCACTTTGTACCATGCTTACAAGCTACAGGTTTGGGATGTTTGGAACCTTCACTTTGTACCACGCTTACAAGCTACAGGTTTGGGATGTTTGGAACCTTCACTTTGTACCATGCTTACAAGCTACAGGTTTGGGATGTTTGGAACCTTCACTTTGTACCACGCTTACAAGCTACAGGTTTGGGATGTTTGGAACCTTCACTTTCTACCACGCTTACAAGCTACAGGTTTGGGATGTTTGGAACCTTCACTTTGTACCATGCTTACAAGCTACAGGTTTGAGATGTTGGAACCTTCACTTTGTACCACGCTTACAAGTTACAGGTTTGGGATGTTTGGGACCTTTTCCAAGGAAATACAGCTATTATGGTTCTTTTTTTGACTGCCCATCTTTGTGTTGGACGGACCACTGTGTGTAGTTTGCATAGGCAAGATACGTATTTTGAACTTGTTTTTACCTTCATAATGTAATTTTATTAGGTGTCTACTATGCTACAGAGTGTTTTTATCCTCGGGTGAGCCCTTTAGGACCCCAGTAGTGAGCCTACAGTCGTAGTTCTTGTAGAATTCTAGCCTATTTTTCTCACGAGCAAGGCCTTAGCCTAAGATTATGTTTTCCTATTCATCTTCTCATTAGATATGTTTTATTGTGTAATCCCTAAATGCCCAAGCCATCCTGCCTCACATCCGAGTGCTTGCAGGCTTGACCTTGATTTGACCCAAAACAACTGTTTTGGGAATTTCCGGGGCCTAAAAGGATAACCTTACTCTGTATATATACTACCAGCCTAATGTAACATCTTTTTTAAAATAAAAATCCCGGGCAGTAGAATCTGTTGGTAACCCACTCAAGGGGGTCTTTTTATGTCCACCAAGGTCTACTATGATGTGCCCACTGTATTTGGCATTCACATTTTCTTATATTTCTTCTCTTTTCAAAACTTTTGGTGAAGAGAAAATCGCAAATTACGTTTTTTCAAAAGTTTAGTCAGTTTCTCTGAGTTGTGAAGAAAAAATTGTGGGATAATTTTGCCCAGATTCTGGACTTTCCAATTGTATTCTTACTTGGTCTGCCTTTGCCTAGCGCCTCGTACCTTAGGAATGCAAGTTGTTTGCTTTGGTCATTCATAATTATAAGTAAGGGAGTTTTACTGGTCTAGATAAGGGAGTTTTACTGGTCTAGATAAGGGAGTTTTTCTCTGGTCCAGATAAGGGAGTTTTACTGGTCTAGATAAGGGAGTTTTACTGGTCTAGATAAGGGAGTTTTACTGGTCTAGATTACTGCCCTTAGTATTAAGAGAGAGATTAATGCCTTCTGATTTGGTTTAATCATTATTGTTTATTCTCGGAGAATAGTTTTGAGGATGTCATGGCTCAACATACGGCTTCATGAATCTGTAGTAAGACTTTCCATACTCCATTCACGAATCCATTCATGGCTCTGTGCACAGCCCCATAACCATTAAGGGCTACAAGGGTAGGCCTCTTCAGGGATTTAACAGCTCTGTAGAGCTGGGGAAACTAATTTTCTTTACCGTTAACAGCTCCTTCATGGACCTGTTGATGGCTCCATACTGTAGCTGCAGAGTGAACATTTTCCATTAATGGCTCCATAACTGTATAGAGTTGAAGGAAATTCAAAATGTGTTTTTTTCCTAACAGCCATTAATGGCTCCATAGCCGCATAAAGTCAAAGGTAGCATGAATATTTGTTAACGACTGTTTATGGTCGTCAACGGCTCCATAGCTGTATAAAGGTAAAGATAACTTGACTAAGCTGTTAAGGCTAAGTTTTTTTTCCATTGGTCATAGACTGTGCCGCCACAATACCGTACACAGTGTGAGTGCTTTACCAGGTTTAGCCATAAGATAGTTAAGTTTTTCATCGTTGTACTAGTTAATGTAACAATGTAAGGGGACCATCAGTAACTCTTGAGCCGCCCCCTAGCACACAACACTGCACATGGTGTCAGCAGTTTGTGAAGCATAGGTCAGAGGAGGCACACACTGAAGACAGTGTTCCCAGACCAAACCATGTATAGTTTGCACATTCTGGTCTAAGGAGACATGAAGGAGAGCAAGACCTTAGCCACCACATGGCGGCTACAGTGCAGTGAGAAACGACTGTCTTTGTACCCACCTCTTCCTCCCTTCTTAACTCAGGCTCCTTCTGGCATCATGCCAGGCAAGCGCCGCCTCAGGACTGAGTCCCAAGTTGGAGTACTCTGTCACTAACACAGCACTGAACTTAGAGAACACCCCTGCGGGCCATTCTTACTCCTCCCCAAGGGGAAAGTCCTATGACTGGGCAGGAGCTCTAGACGTAGACGCTATCAGCGTTCTTCGTCCTCAAGTCTCCTCCTACTCACCCCACTTGGGGCGAGAGGAGGGGCAAGAGACAGAGGTCAGCCCCCTTCGATGAGGAGGCACTCTTGTCTAAGCTTCAAGGCTCTATACAGTCTTGGCTCTCTCAGGTTTTGGATGCCCGGCTGGCTCCTTTACACCCCCCCCCCCCTACGGCCTGGCAGCAGTGCTAGGGACCAGACCACCCTCTTCCCCATCCCCTCTGCTGGAGGAGAAGGGAGACACATTCTCATTATACCCCTCGGTCAAGGAAGATATGTATTACGAGAAGTGCAAGGACTCGTTACCTGAAGGGGTCACATGGGACCGCTTATCCTGGCTCCTCAGGTGACGGCATCCTCCAAAGTTAACAACCAGGCTTTTGGAAGGGGGACCTGCTGCCAACCCCAGTGAGCCCTCTCCTACAGTGAGACAAGGTCTCCAAACTGCTGAAATTTCTGCAGAAAGAAATTCAACTAGCAGTGCGCAGTCCCCCAGCTAAGGCTGCGGGATCAGGTTCGCAGAGACATCTGCCTGCTAATATCTCCACAATTTCAACACCCCAGTACAACAGTTCCGGTGGATTGTTTCCTTTTGCAGAGAGTAAGGCACCGAGGCGGAAGCCTATGTGTGACTGCACAGCCTATTAATTGCAAAGATCAATTCAAGTCAAATCTATCGAATCTAGTCCAAGACAGCAATTACACGGACCAGGTCCAGGCTCTGGTAATCCCTCAAGAAGTTTGGTGCCTCCTCCTTCACCCTAAGGCTGGGACCTCTATGGTGGTGCATACTGAGGGGAAAGGAACCAAGTTCCGTAACCCAGCCATGCAGAAGAGGGAACATGCTTTATCGGGTGCTGATAGCACCATCAAAGAGGGTGATTTTTGAGTTTTTTTACGATGGTTTTCAGTGTTGCTAACTGTCACTGTACACTAGGCCACCCATATAGTATTTTTGCGAATAATCGCTTCAAAGTTGTAATAAACGTTTTTGAAGAGTTGCAAGTGATTAGCGATTAATTGCTAATCATCAGCAGCACTAGTTGACTGAGTCCTGAACTTTCCACCTCCCTTCAGTTCGGTTCCGATCTGATTGCATATATTTATAGTATAGAAGGTAAGGTATAATTTGAAGTAAATACACTTCACTGGTTAAGGGGTATTTAGAAGAAGTATACTTAACCTTCTATCTATCCCTCCCACCTCCCCTGTGGTTCAGTCCTTGGTGGTATTTTGGTGAAGTACGTGTTATGTGTCGCATTACTTGAGCCATTGGGGGAAGGGTGCTATGATAGTAGCTTTTTGTTTTGGTTGTATAATGCGGTGAATCAGGTCTCTGAGAGCAGATTGCATATATTTATAATAGAAGGTAAGTATAATTCTCGTAAATCTCATGTTTGGCCAAAAATGGCATTTTTAGCCATGTCACCATTTCTTTTAACTTCTTAAAAAAGGCATCAAAACATACAGCTTTTGTATTAATTTTTTCCAAACTTTTCCTGATTATATCAAGAAAGAGATCTTCCTGATTATATGAATTAAGAGATCTTCCTGATTATGTCAAGAAAGAGATCTTCCTAATTATATCAAGAAGGAGATCTTCCTGATTATATCAAGAAAGAGATCTTCCTGATTATGTCAAGAAAGAGATCTTCATGATTATGTCAAGAAAGAGATCTTCCTGATTATGTCAAGAAAGAGATCTTCCTGATTATGTCAAGAAAGAAATCTTCCCGATTATGTCAAGAAAGAGATCTTCCTGATTATGTCAAGAAAGAAATGGGAAAGTTGCTAATTCTCAGAATGACCACTTTTGGAGTTTGGAGTTTTATCATAAAGTTCAAAATATTTTGCATATATGCAGATTTTGGAAATGATCATCTTCCATATTTTGTGTGTGTGTGTGTGTGTAAAAAGAACGACTAAATTAGGTTGAACATGCTTTGAATTATCATTTGGATCTCCAGGTAGGATATCATCTTGGTGGGCCCTCTGTAGGGGGTATCTGAGGTCACGAGGGGTCATAGAATGCCTATGGTCACTTTTTGGATGATTCTGTAAATTAACCAACAACACTGATGCAACTATGTAGCATATCGTATGAAAGAAAATTGAATTTTCAATTGATTGCAGCCAATTATTTTTCTTTAAGAATATTCAGCATATAATTTTAGACAAAAACATGTGTTTACCTAAATTTGTCAGAACCTGGAATTCAAAGAAAAAAGATGTTCTTTTCTGACTAGACAAAATGGAAGAAGAAATATAGGCATCTGGTTTAGTGTTTGCTGTTAGGAACACACTTCTTAATGCTTTTGAACTTGCAGAAAGCATCTCCTTTATATTTGTCTGAACACACCCAGTGAATCTGCTGCATGTATATGTGCCAACCCTCACAGCAACCAACACCCTCAAATACCCTTACATTTTACTCGACAGCATCATTGGGCAATGCCCCAAAACAGGAAGCCTTATATAGTCATACTCCATGACTTCAGTGCAGAGTAGGTTCTGAGCTTGACCATCTTCTCTCAGTCACTTTGGAATAGGGAAGACCAATCACAATCTCCTATTGGAAGTGTGCCCCTACCACGACCTCTGACTTCTGTATCAAAAATACCTTCTTTACCACAAAGCCTCACCACAAAGCCTCACCACAAAGCCTCACCACAAAGCCTCACCACGGAGAATACAGGAAGCGTTCAATGTCAAGAGATTGGCACCAGCTGTATCTCATCATCATGAGATGGTCACACATCAAAAGTGTTCTCCTTAGCCCTACCTATCACAGTGCCAATTAACCCTTAAAGCCCAAGGGGTTCAAAACGTGACAAATATTCTTTGGTGTTCTATCACTACAAGTGTAGGTTATATGAATGCTAAGACAATAGATTTTTCAATAAAGAAAGTCAAAATAAGAAAATATTGACATAAATATGCAAATTTGCAAATTTTAGGCAAAAATAGGTCAATTTTTTTGAGCTTGTAATTTTTCTTGTGAATAATGAAAATGGGACATTTCTTTGCATATTTAGATTGTTTGATACCAGTCTAAGCAAAACATGCAAAAACAATGGAAAAAAACAATTAATAATCACTACTGTAATTACTCGCAAAAAACAAAGCTGCACACACGGCCGTTATTCAAACCTGGGGCATGCATGTTGCCAGCTTGTACACTATCCGCTACACCAGACTGCGTATGTTACAGTATATGGGTTTGTTTTTAAACTTAATTAATGGCATGAATAAAGAGGGGGTTGCTCGTTTTGTTTCAATGGAAAGTACGTGATGTAAGCTTCGTCACAATATTTTTGGCATGCGATAGGTGTACTATGATCCAGACTTATTACTCTTTTTTTTTAAATTGTTCTCAAAAAGGCTAAAAAAATCAAATTTTGCAGAACTTTTGGCAAAAAAAGATATTGGTGATAAGGGCAGACAAAATTTGACCGGAATTGGATACATTGATGTCTTGGACAGTTGTTCATGGCTTTTCAAGCAAAAGCTAGGTCTGGAAGCATGGCAACTAAGCTTTTGAAGAAAAAAAAATGTTTTTGTTCAATTTTGTACATTTTTCGATCTATTTTTCTCAAAAATCATCAACATAACCACCATCAAAAAGTTACATTTTTTAAAAGAAGTATTCGAGCTTTTCCAAATGATACCAGGATCACTGCTATGGGCTTATTTAATGAAGCAATATATATTTTGAAAAGTGCATGTCCAATCGGTTGTGTCACGACTGCATTGTTATTTAAGGGCTTAAAAATCAGATTGCAGCCTAATAAATTCCACCATTCCAAGCCTGCAGCAAAGCCACACATCTACGTAAAAATGGCTGCCACACATTCTATGTAGCAATGGCTGCCACACATTTACAATGGCTGCCGCATCTACAATGGCTGCCTCGCATCTACAATGACTGCCTCGCATCTACAATGACTGCCTCACATCTACAATGGCTGCCACACATCTACAATGGCTGCCACACATCTACAATGGCTGCCACACATCTACAATGGCTGCCACTCATCTACAATGGCTGCCACACATCTACAATGGCTGCCACACATCTACAATGGCTGCCACTCATCTACAATGGCTGCCACTCATCTACAATGGCTGCCCAACATCTACAATGGCTGCCACACATCTACAATGGCTGCCACACATCTACAATGGCTGCCACACATCTACAATGGCTGCCACACATCTACAATGGCTGCCACACATCTACAATGGCTGCCACACATCTGCAATGGCTGCCACACATCTACAATGGCTGCCACACATCTACAATGGCTGTCACACATCTACAATGGCTGCCACACATCTACAGTGGCTGCCACACATCTACAATGACTGTCATTCAGAACAACAATTAGAACCACCTCAAGACAGCCACACACTCAGCCTTTTGAAAAAGAAAAGGTCGCCAAAGGACAGTATCCTGAACATGCTGAACGGCTTGATCACTGCCAAAATGGCCAAATGCTTACAAGCTCACAAGGACTCACCATTAGCACAGTTTCTTCAGGCTCTGCAGGATGTCAAACATAAAGTCCAAAATATGGCCAGACCATGTGCAAGCCAGTACTGGACTGATCTGTGTACCAGCAAGTGATAGATGGAAAACATCGTGGTATGCACGATGGTATCAAGAAGGTCATTGATCAAGACAGCTTCTCTATTACAAGAGAGTTCATAACAGAGAAGACCAAACAGCTGATTGGAAAGTTGAGTTAAACATTACTCAGAAATTTGTTCTCGTGTTAACCAGGTCAATCAGTCTGCCCCTGATGCCATTGGACGCTTGTCATAGATGACTGAGCTGGATGATACGCCAACTCTAGAGAAACTTTGTAGGCAATTGACATACTACTTTCCAGAATGTAGAAAGCCCACCCTACTAAACCCACTCACTTTACAAGCTCATATGTCAAAGCTGGGAAAAAGTACCACAATACCTCAGAAATGCCAACATCCATATCCAAAATGACTATATCAACTTAAAATCATTGTCCCAACTTAACATTAATTTCCCTTGTCCCATATAAACAGATGACCCTGAAGCTATTCAGGAGGGGAAGGGGGCATCTGCCAATGTGGTATAACATATAAAGATTCCCCTGGATACCAGACGGATCAGAACAAAAACTCTGGGAAATACTGTGTTAAACAGTGAAATATACTTTTCTTAGTTTATCAACATGATTAATAGGTACCCTGATTAATATAATGATCAATAGGCACTCTGATTAACAATGATCTATTGGCACCCAGATTAGCATAATGATTAATAGCCACCTTGATTAACATAATGACCTATTAATATAATGATCTATAGGCACCCTGAATAACATAATGATCAATAGGCACCCTTGGGTGGATTTTGTGTTTACTATACTAAACGCTAAAAAAAATGCTTGGTGTGTTGTTTTATCCTGAATCATTGCTCACTAATCTGAGCCAGTTAGAACCAACATGGTTGGGATAAGCGAAAAGTTTGGATAAGTCACGTTTGTATGAATTAAAGTCAGCTGCTATGAAAATATCTACAGGAATTTAGGGCAGTACAGTACAGTACAGTGCAGTACAGTACAGTATTTGAAATGTATGTATTCACATTGTGATTGCACTATCACTCTCAGAGCTTCAATTAGTTCAGGTTTTAAGATAAGATTTGTTTTTTGGATAACCAAGTGTTCAGAAAAATGAGGTTTAGATAAGTGAGGTATTTAAGCATATGTTTTAGAATATCTTGGAAAGTTTAATTAGCCATAAGCAAAATATCATGATTAACCCACTCAGAATTAAACATTCTTTCTTAATCTTCTTGAGGTATCAGTAGTACTTTAACAACCACATTTCCTGACCGATTTTCTTCTTGAGCTATCAGTAGCTTTCCTTTCCTGTTTTTCTTCTTGAGGTATCAGTAGTACTTTAACAACCACATTTCCTGACAGATTAGCTAGCTTTCCTTGTTTTTTCTTCTTGAGGTATCAGTGGTACTTTAACAACCACATTTCCTGACCGATTAGCTAGCTTTCCTTGTTTTGTTTTTCTTGAGGTATCAGTAATGCTTTAACAACCACATTTCCTGACCGATTAGCTAGCTTTCCTTGTTTTGTTTTTCTTGAAGTATCAGTAATGCTTTAACAACCACATTTCCTGACAGATTAGCTAGCTTTCCTTGTTTTTTCTTCTTAAGGTATCAGTAGTACTTTTACAACCACATTTCCTGACAGATTAGCTAGCTTTCCTTGTTTTTTCTTCTTGAAGTATCAGTAATACTTTAACAACTACATTTCCTGACCGATTAGCTAGCTTTCCTTGTTTTTGTTTCTCTACAGGTTTACCAGACTACAAAAAAGTACAATGCGAATTTCTGCTTCTTGCAGTGCACAAGTGCTTATCCTCTCGAGCCAGAGGATGTTCATCTCAGGATTTTAGAGGCGAGTTCCACTTTGGATAAATATTTTCTAACATAAAATGATCTAAAAAACTAGATAGTTGCAAGTTGAAAGGTCTCACCTAATTAAATTTGAAACATATCCACAATATCTTATCCTTGGAAGTCGTCCTACTGTATATTCTAATTGTTAATTTCTTTTGAAGCCAGGTTCGATTGTTTCAACTGCTATTCAGACCAGGAATTAGTTCTTTTGAGGCCAATTCTTCATTGTTAGCATTTTCTTTCAAGCGAGATATAAATTGCCATTGAGACCTTTGACTTATTGTTTTCAGTTCTTTTCATACCAGAACTTCGTTTGAAAGTGAGATACAAATTGCTATTTAGACCAAGGCTTATTTTTTTCACTTCTTTTGAGGCAAAAAACTTCAAAATACCAGCAACACTCCATTAGGGTAATGTTATTGTGGACCCGACAACGAGACAGACTGATCACTCTGTCTCTTTCTGCTTCAAGACAAAAGCTAAGTCTGCTGAATTTGTAGCTATCATAGTAGCCTCATCCAGTGGCTCTTTGTTTGACTTAAAGTCATTCATCTTCCTCATGCTGATATTTCAATAAGAGGTTGAGATTTTGTCCAGAGTACTGAGAAGAGAATTAGAGCAGGAAAGGGAATAGTGGCTTTTTAAAAGCGAGAAACTACTACTTCTGCTTGGACTAGTTGTTCACCCTGTTCAAAGATTACGTTTAGTGTCCAAACATGAAAGAGGACAAGAAAGGAACAAAATGGTGAAGAAAGTGTTAAACAACTTCTATTTAATTCAGCTTTGTGCAGAAATGACTGAAATCACAGCCTCACATTCCTATTTAATTTGAATATTTGCTGAGATGATGAGACTTACCATTATTGTTACCATACTAAATCAGTTTCAAAAATAACTCTGAAGACTTGCAAAGAAATTGTGAAAAGTAGCTTCAATAAGTAAATTGTAAGAAAGTGTGTGACATCGTTTTCATGTGACTTGCTTATCTGAGCTAATCTTGCTTATCTGAGCTGATCTTGCTTATCTGAGCTGATCTTGCTTATCTGAGCTGATCTTGCTTATCTGAGCTGATCTTGCTTTACTGAGTGGAACAAGATATGTTTAAACTGATTCTGTAAATCACTTTGTTTGAAATAGGAATACAGAAAGGAATTTCCAGACATTCCAGTCGGCTACTCAGGTCATGAAAGTGGTATCACCATAACATTGGGTTCAGTAGCACTAGGTGCTAAGGTAGTAGAGCGACACATAACAATGGATAAGACATGGAAAGGCAACGACCACGAGGCTTCTCTTGGTAAGTTGTCTGTATGTTATGAAGTGCGCCTAGTGTGCCATACAGTAAGTTCCAAAATACTCATCCCCAGCAGCAGTGCTGGTACCCATCCCCAGCAGCAGTGCTGGTACCCATCCCCAGCAGCAGTGCTGGTACTCATCCCCAGTAGCAGTGCTGGTACCCATCCCCAGTAGCAGTGCTGGTACCCATCCCCAGCAGCAGTGCTGGGACCCATCCTTAGCAGCAGCGCTGGTACTCATCCCCAGCAGCAGTGCTGGTACCCATCCCCAGCAGCAGTGCTGGTACCCATCCTCAGCAGCAGTGTTGGTATTCATCCCCAGCAGCAGTGCTGGTACCCATCCCCAGCAGCAGTGCTGGTGCTCATCCCCAGCAGCAGTGCTGGTACTCATCCCCAGTAGCAGTGCTGATACTCACTGGAGCAGGAAACAATGCAGCACTCTTTGTGGAGTCAAACCCAGTACCTTTTGTATATGAGCATTACTCCTTAACCACTGAACCACTGCACCTCAAAATGAAATTAATCATTAGTAAAAAGTTGGACTATTTTGTGCCAAGCCTCAAACCAGCTGTCATCTAGGTGTTTTTTATCTTCTGTTTCTTTATACTTACATATTTTTTTCATTTTATTAACAAATTCACCTGTTGCACTGCAAAAATGGGAAAAGCTAATAGACTGGCCATGACAATGCAAATATGTAAATTGGCTTTTATAAAACTTGATAGTCTCCTCAGCTGTACTTTCCTGTGCATGCATTGCCATTAATTAGAACTGTACACAACAGCAGCTTTTGTTTTAATCAATATTTAATTTCATTTTCAAATATATTCTTTCTACTTTGTTGGTTTATTCAGGTTTTGGTCATTTCTGAGCTCTCGTGGTGTAGTGATTTGGTTAAAATCCATTAACTCTGGATTAACCTAAATGAAAAATTATTATAAGAATTATCGTTATTATTTGTCTATTATCTTTCATTATTCTTTTTATTTTGTTATTGTTTGTGACTTAATGTTACCTCTGCCAAGTTGGGTGTAGGTTATGTTCTCCCCTGTGGGTTTGTCATCAACATATCTCAAGATCTGCTGATTGGATTGTGGGTTTGTCATCAACATATCTCAAGATCTGCTGATTGGATTGTGGGTTTGTCATCAACATATCTCAAGATCTGCTGATTGGTTTTTATCAAATTACATGTGTGGTTTTGTTGCTGCTAAAGGAAGAAGTGGTTAAGATTAGATACAAATTAAAACATGGGAAGGGCAGAAATAGGGTGGTGGGGATGTTTTAGGTTGAATCTGTTGCAACTTCAAACTTTCCATTAGAATGTACTGAACAATGCCATTAGAATGTACTGAACAATGCCATTAGAATGTACTGAACAATGCCATTAGAATGTACTAAACAATGCCATTAGAATGTACTAAACGATGATTTTATGCTCTGAAAAGAAAATCCAAACAAACAATTTTCTGGACTCAAAAACAATTATAGCAATAGGTGTTGGCAAGAAAATAAAATGATGGAATGTGAATCCTGCCTGAAAGGAATTCAAAACAATGAATGCATAGCCTGAAGACAATGAAGGTAGATCATCCTAAAGTATTTATAATGCAAATGGGCAATACAGATAAAAGGTGAGAGATACTTTGGAGATAAATCTTGGTGGGCCAATGGGCAGAGGTATGCACTCTACAGAATGCTGAAATTCCTTTGTTTTGTAAACAAGAGGATACGGTCAATTGCTAGCTTCATAACTTCCTGTGTGTTTTTTTAAGGCTCTAATATATATCTCATCCAATGTATAATCATTTCTGTTTTTAATGTTGATTTGAGCAGATTCGAATAAGTGTTTATGAAATAAAGTAAAGAAAAGATAAAGGTCTGCCCGTTATTATTGTTTGCCCTAAAATGTAAAAAAGCTGTCAATTGTCAAGGTTTTAACTTTGGGGGATAAATTTTTTCATGTTTCTCTTTTTAGAGCCTGATGAACTGAAGGACTTGGTCACTCAGATACGAATATTAGAGAGAGCTATGGGGTCAAGGGTTAAAGAAATGAGGCATTGCGAGTTGCCAACATTCAATAAGGTAATATTGGGATTGATGGATAATTGTTGTGTATCAAGTTAACAACACATAACCACTTTTTGTTTCGTTTTTTTGTTCATTCCTTATACCCAAATATGTTTTCTCTGAGGAATGCTATTTGCACAGTTCCAATAACAGTGCATGTTTAATAGAGCTATACTTATGTCAGTTATCTTTAATTAGGGTGTACTTTGTTTAATAGAGATTTATTTCATGTTTAATAGAGATTTACTTCATGTTTAATAGAGATTTACTTCATGTTTAATAGAGATTTACTTCATGTTTAATAGAGATTTACTTCATGTTTAATAGAGATTACTTCATTTTTAAGAGAGATTTACTTCATGTTTAAGAAAGATTTACTTCATGTTTCATAGAGATTTACTTCATGTTTGATAGAGATTTACTTTATGTTTAAGAGAGATTTACTTCATGTTTAAGAGAGATTTACTTCATGTTTAATAGAGATTTACTTCATGTTCAAAAATGATTTACTTTGTTTGATAGAGATTGATAAAGCTTTACCATATTAGACGTTATAAGTGCCCAGGGTCTTACGAAAATAGAATTGCACCACTTTTTAGGCCCAAAGTTTCTTCCTATTAAGCACCCATGCCCTGGGCCACGTATAGTATGCTATTGGAACTGCATTGTATGGGCTGTTTCTGTACTAGCCCCACAATAACCACCACAAGTACATCAAGAGCGTCAAGTGCAAAATAATCAAGTAATATAACAAAACTTATTTTAGGTCTACAAATTAATGAATTAAATTATGTTATCAGTCAATAAATATTGAATAGACGCTTATTAGAGCAGGGACGCTTATTAGAGCAGGGACGCTTATTAGAGCAGGAGCGCTTATTAGAGCAGGGACGCTTATTAGAGCAGGGGCGCTTATTAGAGCAGCGGCGCTTATTAGAGCAGGGGCGCTTATTAGAGCAGGGGCGCTGATTAGAGCAGGGGCGCTGATTAGAGCAGGGGCGCTTATTAGAGCAGGGGCGCTTATTAGAGCATGGGCGCTGATTAGAGCATGGGCGCTTATTAGAGCAGGGGGCCGCTTATTAGAGCAGGGGCGCTTATTAGAGCAAGGGCGCTTATTAGAGTAGGGGCCGCTTATTAGAGCAGGGGCGCTTATTAAAGCAGGGGCGCTTATTAGAGCAGCGGCGCTTATACATCGAATACAGTACTTTCTGTTTGATAGAGATTTGTTTATTTAATGGAGATTTACTTTATGTTTAATAGGGCTTTACATTCTGTGACTTTGTAAATAGGTACCTGATGATAGATGTAAGTCTGTGTGTTGTTGTTGCCCTGCTTCTTCTCTCAACCTTCATGTTTCTTAGTACAAGCAATGGAATCTATCAGAGGTGCTGGTATGCACGTATCATTGGGAGGGGTTCGTCACACTTTCTCAGGTGGGAGAAATGTTGATGTCTGGAGTAATGATCAGTTTGATTAAATCATACTCAAGCCATGAATGCCCATCAGGCAGGTGCTCATCTCTGGTTTTCTTGGCATAAGCGAATGAGTGCACATGACTCCCCCTAGACAGGATGCCGGTCCATCGTAGGTCAACTCCCCATCTGACTGCAGTGCTGTTACTCATTTTACAACTGAGTGATTTGGAGCAAGTAGAATAAAGTGTTTTGCTCAAGGACACAATGCAGCACCTGCGACAGGACGTCGACCTGGTACCTTTTGCATACGAACATAACTCCAAACCACTGAGTCACGACAGGACATCGACCCGGGACCTTTTGAATACGAACATGACTCCAAACCACTAAGTCACGACAGGACATTGACCCGGTACCTTTTGCATACGAACATAACTCCAAACCACTGAGTCACGACAGGAAGTAGACCTGGTACCTTTTGCATACGAACATGACTCCAAACCACTGAGTCACGACAGGATGTAGACCCGATACCTTTTGCATACAACATGACTCCAAACCACTGATTCACGACAGGATGTAGACCCGGTACCTTTTGCATATGAGCACGACTCCAAACCACTGAGTCACGACAGGATGTAGACTCGAAACCTTTTGCATACGAACATGACTCCAAACCACTGAGTCACGACAGGATGTAGACCTGGTACCTTTTGCATACGAGCACAACTCCAAACCACTGAGTCACGACAGGATGTAGACCCAATACCTTTTGCATATGAGCACAACTCCAAACCACTGAGTCACGACAGGATGTAGACCCAGTACCTTTTGCATACGAACATAACTCCAAACCACTAAGTCACGACAGGACATCGACCTGGTACCTTTTGCATAGGAACATGACTCCAAACCACTGAGTCACGACAAGACATCAACCCGTTTTTTTTGCATACGAACATAACTCCAAACCACTGAATCACGACAGGATGTAGACCCGGTACCTTTTGCATACGAACATAACTCCAAACCACTGAGTCACGACAGGATGTAGACCTGGTACCTTTTGCATACGAACATGACTCCAAACCACTGATTCACGACAGGATGTAGACCCAATACCTTTTGCATACAACATGACTCCAAACCACTGATTCACGACAGGATGTAGACCCGGTACCTTTTGCATACGAACATAAGTCCAAACCACTGAGTCACGACAGGATATAGACCCGGTACCTTTTGCATACGAGCATGACTCCAAACCACTGAGTCAAATCACTAATAACTGGTCTCCCTTCCAGCAGACATTTTGCTGCATGTTTTAATTTGGTTTACTTGTACTTCTTTGCAGCTTGGAAAGTGTTTAGTTGCAGCAAAAGAAATCACTGAAGGAGCTGTTCTTACTCAGGATATGTTAGCTGTAAAGGTTGGCGTACCCAAGGGCATCATACCAGAACAAATTTATGAAGTGGTCGGGAAAAGGGCAAAGAGAACAATTGGATATGATGAGAGTATTGTGGAAGGTGATGTGGCCTTTGAATGATGCATAGCACTCTTGGTGTGCCACGGCTTCAACCCAGAATATGCAGATCAGGCTGATGGTGATCAGAATTGGCCTGAAAAGGTGTCAGATACATATTTATCTCTTTTATAACAGCAATGTTAATGATGACACATAATTGTTCTTGTGATTAATCATAGATTATCCATTTTGTCATTTCATAAGTTATCAATGTAATGGACCTCACATCCAGAAACTATCATGCTTCATATTCCACCATTCTCTAAGTTTAAAAGCAGCCTTTGTTTCCATTGACTATATTCAAACTCATTTGAAACTTTATCTTTTATTGAAGATCTATTGACAGGTAGCAACAGCTTAATTGGAAGACAATGTGCTATAAACCATGAACAATAGCAAATATAATAATCAGTTAAAAACTAGCCACTTTACAGCATTTTATTATCATCAATTAATTATATTATTTTTAATTCATTAGCATTAATCTCTTTGTTGTGAAAAAATTGGATCATGGGAGGCGTTTTATTTCACTTTCAGTTGAAAGAAAGCCGGTACTTTCCACCTTTGGAAGTTAATTTTTTTGTGATGTGTATGTGTTTGTGTCTGTTTGACACCTCGTCTGAAAGATGAGCTTATTCATGTGTATTTGATTCAGTCATGAAGTCACACCAGCAGAAAGAAATCAGAGATAGAAAAGGCTATGTATTTGAAAGGTCAAGTTTAACTGATAATCGCTTGTTATATGTATCATACACATGATAGGGCATAGTATAAGATTCAGTCCATAAATGCTGGCCTGGCATGAATAATCTAGAAGATGGAGCTCTAGCTGATTTCCCACTTGTGGAAGGATCAGTGTGAACAATCATACTTAAGTGATAAAGAAAGAGCTCAAAATTATTTTGATGGAATAATATTATGGTAATAATAATGACAATATTATGGTAATAATAATAATATTATGGTAATAATAATGATAATATTATGGTAATAATAATGATAATATTGAAAACAAGTGCGAAAACAGTTCCACCAAAATTGGTGCTCATGTTGCAATACGAAAGTGAAAAACACACAAAAATAAAGTAAATAGACAACCAATAGCAGAAAGCCTAGGAAAAAGCTTGGGTCATTAAATAGCTCTTCAGAGCTTTCGTATAAACTGTGTTACAATATTGAGCAACAAAATTCTCACTGGCTTCTCTAGAGTTATTGGAATGAGAAGTGGAAGGATGCAATATCACAGATTCATATCCCTCAAAAATCTCCAAAGGCATTGAATCCACATGTCAAAGAAGCAGTTTATGGTAAGTAGACAACCATACTTTCCAGAGGTGATACATATTGCCTTGAACCATGTGTTCAGTATCAAGGTTTAATATCTTATTACAGTCCTAAACTTAGATAGTGTGTATAATGGCCGAGTGAGATGTCTGGGGTAAATTTTGCTCCAGATTTTATAGAAGTACATACATCATAGAAGTGGCAGTATATATATTGCTTTCACTTGTCAGTAACTCTATAGTTTTGTTTTTGATTAAAGCATATTTCTAAACTAAGTGTGCAGCCAATGAATGAATGAAAAGTGTTTAACATCTCATGTTTCTCACATCCAAATAGTTACTTGTACTTTGGGGAATTTGCCTTTTACTGCAAAATGTATTCTTTTGATTTATTTTCTTGGAAAGATAAGATTTTGTTTCTTACGTTGTAATAAAAATTATCTTTTAATAGAGATTGTGTATTCTTTTTTATGACTAATGGTCAGTGCTAGCACAGAGAGTAACTGAACCAGTGACGGAACAAGATATTAGTTAGAGGAACAAATCGTGGTTGGGGCAAAAATAAAACATAATTTTCATAAAACAAATTAACAGAAAGTGAGCACTTTAAGCAAAAAGTTGGGCGCTTCAACATTCCCCAAAGTCTCCTATAAGAGGTCAAGCGGAAAAAATCTTACAGCTCTCTTCAAATAGTTTGTACAAATTTGAGTGACATCTTGCAAGGGTGGGAGAGGCAAGATAAGAAATGAAGGAAGGGGCAAACATTATTTGGCAATATATATATATATATATATATATATATATATATATATATATATATATATATATATATATATATATATATATATATATATATATATATATATATATATATATATATATATATATATATATATATATATATATATATATATATATATATATATACATATATATATATATATATATAAATATATATATATATGTATATATATATATATATATATATATATATAAATATATATATATATATATGTATATATATATATATATGTATATATATATATATATATATATATATATATATATATATATATATAAATATATATATATATATATGTATATATATATATATATATATATATATATATATATATATATATATATATATATATATATATATATATATATATATATATATATATATATATATATATATATATATATATATATATATATATATATATATATATATATATATATAATATCTATTCATTGAACAAATATATTCTCCTCATTTTTCACATAAACCTTTGCATAAAGACCCACACTCTCCTTTAGATGCCCACCACAAGGCAAGGAAATCAACAGGTTCCATTTTTACAGTCTTGGTGGTGTGACATGATTCAGGCTTGACCCTGAATCTTTGGACTAAATAACCATCTAAAAAATCCATCAATCAATGCGGGTGGAAAATTTCAAAAAGATTTTTATATCTGCATAATTAGTTTCAAAAGTATTCCCATTGTTTTCTTTTCCATTCAGCTCAAAGCTATAAGCAGCAACATAGATTGGGAGAGATTTCTAAAATATTAACAATAAAACTAACAAGGGTGTCAACACAATGCTAAAACAAACACAGAAAAAATCAAATCGAAATTTCTGATTTAATGACCTGTATTGACTTTCCTTATATCCACCTTTGGAATACTTCCAATTTAAGAAGAGCAATAAATAAAAACACAATGGTGACAGAGACTAATCTATTATAACTCTTCTTATCTACAAAACCTTTCACTTCCAACCTCATATTAACAATAACAATTGGATTATTATTTCTCTACAATAATAACTGAATTGAAGCTAATCATAAAAACCTCACAGCATGTATTTCAAAGCTACCAACAACCTTGGTAAGTTATGGCTAATTTGTACTTTTAAATTCAACAAAAAATATATAAAATAAATACTCTGAACAGCTGACAAAAAGATAAGTCATCTTATGAAAGCCAAACACAATTCAGAACTAAGTAATCAATCTAAAGTGACGGCGGCGGCGGCGATATAGCGAGGGCGGCGATATAGCGAGGGCGGCGATATAGCGAGGGCGGCGATATAGCGGCGATATAAGATATAGCGGCGATAGCGGCGGCGATATAGCGGCGATATAGCGGCGGCGATATAGCGGCGGCGATATAAGCGGCGATATAGCGCGGCGGCGGCGATATAGCGGCGGCGATACCGCGAGCGGCGTATAAGCGGCGATATAAGCGGCGGCGGCGATATAGCGGCGGCGAGAAGCGAGGGCGATATGCTGGCGCGACCTAGCGATATAGCGGCGGCGATATAGCGATAGCGGCGATATAGCGGCGATATAGCGGCCCGATATAGCGGCGGCGATATAGCGGCGGCGATATAGGGCGATATAGCGGCGGCGATATAGCGGCGGCGATATAGCGGCGGCGATATAGCGGCGGCGATATAGCGGCGATATAGCGGCGGCGATATAAAGGGCGGCGATATAGCGAGGCGATAGCGGCGATATAGCGGCGGCGATATAGCGGCGATATAGCGGCGGCGGCGATATAGCGGCGATATAGCGGCGGCGATATAGCGGCGATATAAGCGGCGGCGATATAGCGGCGGCGATATAGCGGCGGCGATATAGCGGCGGCGATATAGCGGCGGCGATATAGCGGCGGCGATATAGCGAGGCGGCGATATAGCGGCGGCGATAGCGGCGGCGATATAGCGGCGGCGATATAGCGGCGGCGATATCGCGCGGATATAGCGGCGATATAGCGGCGGCGAGCGGCGGCGATATAGCGGCGGCGATATAGCGGCGCGATATATAGCGGCGGCGATATAGCGAGGGCGGCGATATAGCGAGGGCGGCGATATAGCGAGGGCGGCGATATAGCGAGGGCGGCGATATAGCGAGGGCGGCGATATAGCGAGGGCGGCGATATAGCGAGGGCGGCGATATAGCGAGGTCAGATTTCCGACAATTCAAGCATGTTTGTATTCTTTAATACAAACAAATATGATGAGCAAATCTTTGGGGGCAACTTCCACTCTTTGCTGCAAACCACCCATTAATACCATTGAGTAACCTAGCTGTCATTACCATGGTTTTTTGACCCCTTACAAAATATCTTATTAGAAATAAAACGGCCATAATGTTATGACAAAACTGAAAAAAACAAAGCATTGTTGTTTCATGAAAAAAAGTTTTACAAAAGTTTTTAAATTACTAGTATCACAAATAATTTGAAAACTGATACTTCTGCAAAATCCTGGAAAAGTGAGTTGTGGAGAACAGCAGTTGTACATGGGTTAGTCCCTCCTAAGCACTAGTCTGAGCGCAGGCATTAGGTTCAAGGGCTTCGGTCATTGGACCTGTCCCAGGTTATTTTGTGATAATTTCCTGCATTGTTACAAGGTTTGAGTTCACATAAAGATCCTCTCTCTTACATGGTAAAATGTTGCTATGGTTTTGTAGATTATTAGTTGAAATTAATATTCATGATTATTGATGGCCAAACAGAGGAATGGTAGGGACTGTCACATAGGCAAGGGGTTTGGTTGGAGGGAACTAGGATGCTAATTTACGTGCGTGTCCCAAAAGCAGGTCTTGATATGTGAGTTTTATATGCTCTCTCTGTCTGATTGACCGGCATAAAGGTTTGCACAATGTATATCCTCCAATGATCATCAAAAATCCACACTGATCATCGAGAATCCACAATGATCATCGAAAAACCTCAGTGATCAAAAACCTTACTGGTCATCGAAAAACCTCACTGGTCATCGAGAAACCTCACTGATCATCGAGAAACGTCACCGATCATATCATCGAGAAACGTCACTGATTGTCGAGAAACGTCACTGATTGTCGAGAAACGTCACTGGTCCTCGAGAAACCTCACTGGTCATCGAGAAACCTCACTGGTCATCGAGAAACATCATTGAGAAACCTCACCGATCATATTGTGGTCGTCGAGAAACGTCACTGATTGTCGAGAAACGTCACTGGTCCTCGAGAAACCTCACTGGTCGTCAAGAAACCTCACTGGTCCTCGAGAAACCTCACTGGTCCTCGAGAAACCTCACTGATTGTCGAGAAACCTCACTGGTTGTCAAGAAACCTCACTGGTCGTCGAGAAACCTCACTGGTTGTCGAGAAAACTCACTGATTGTCGAGAAACGTCACTGGTCCTCGAGAAGCCTTACTGGTCATCAAGAAACCTCACTGGTCATCGAGAAACCTCACTGGTTGTCGAGAAATCCACTGGTTGTCGAGAAACCTCACTGGTCATCGAGAAACCTCACTGGTCATCAAAAATCTCACTGGTCATCAAGAAACCTCTTGTCATCGAGAAACCTCACTGGTCGTCGAGAAACCTCACTGGTCGTCGAGAAATTTCACTGGTCGTTGAGAACGTCACTGGTCATCGAAAATCCTACTGGTCATCAAAAAACCTCTTGTCATCGAGAAACCTCACTGGTCATCAAGAAACATCATCGAGAAACCTCACCGATCATATTGTGGTCGTTGAGAAACATCACTGATTGTCGAGAAACGTCACTGGTCCTCGAGAAACGTCACTGGTCCTCGAGAAACCTCACTGGTCATCGAGAAACCTCACTGGTTGTCGAGAAACCTCACTGGACGTCAAGAAACCTCACTGGTCGTGGAGAAACCTCACTGATTGTCGAGAAACGTCACTGGTCATCGAGAAGCCTCACTGGTTGTCGAGAAACCTCACTGGTTGTCGAGAAACCTCACTGGTCATCGAAAACCTCACTGGTTGTCGAGAAATCCACTGGTTGTCGAGAAACGTCACTGGTCATCGAGAAACCTCACTGGTCATCAAAAATCTCACTGGTCATCAAGAAACCTCTTGTCGTCGAGAAATCTCACTGGTCGTCGAGAAACGTCACTGGTCATCGAGAAACCTCACTGGTCATCAAAAATCTCACTGGTCATCAAGAAACCTCTTGTCATCGAGAAACCTCACTGGTCGTCGAGAAACCTCACTGGTCGTCGAGAAATCTCACTGGTCATCGAGAAACCTCACTGGTCATCGAGGAACCTCACTGGTCATCGAGAAACCTCACTGGTCATCAAAAATCTCACTGGTCATCAAGAAACCTCACTGACCCTGTATGAAATGCTCATAAGCCGACTTAGTAAATAACTTTATTATGTGCAAAGCTGCTCAAAAAGTGAAATAAGATTATTGCAATTTTGACATGATTGTATTTTTATTTATTTTATATCAAATCAACAGAAAATACATTAATAACTGAATTTTATACAATGCACCTTTCGTGATCTAAATTTTAAAACTTCCTTCGGAATGAATTTTGTTTCAGTCACACCTCATAGCAAGAACAAATTCCTGGCATTCATTCAAATGGTTTCATATACCCTTTATTAATCTTCGGTCAGGATCCCTGCTTCAAAGGTACCATACATGTTTGTTAATCAGGGATCCCTGCTTCAAAGGTACCATACATGTTTGTTAATCAGGGATTCCTGCTTCAAAGGTACCATACATGATTGATCAGGGATCCCTGCTTCAAAGGTACCATACATGTTTGTTAATCAGGGATAATAATAATAATAAAGTACTTATACAGCGCCATTACTAAAAAGATATTCTATCACGCTTTCCAATCAAGATGTAAAATAATAAAACACACTGAGAAACTGCCAAAAGAACCAAAGAAGAATCAAATTAAAAAATTAATTAAGCAGGGATCACTGCTTCAAAGGTACCATACATGTTTCTTAAGTGAATCACTACGAAGTGCACACTGTCTGCATTTGTCCTTGAAGGAATATTTTTGTGAAATGTTATTTTCATTGATATGATAAAGTAACAAATTGGTGCAAAGTCATGTTGCTATCTTACTCTGTTAGTTCATTACATGTCAACGATTTCACCAGTGTGTTGCAAAGTGAGCAATGCAGTATGTCGAAAAGCGAGCAGTGCAGCGTGTTGAAAAGTGACCAGCACCATGTTGAAAAGTGACCAGTGCAGTATGTTGAAAAGTGACCAGTGCAGCGTGTTGAAAAGTGACCAGTGCAGCGTGTTGAAAAGTGACCAGCAGCGTGTTGAAAAGCGAGCAGTGCAGCATGTTGAAAAGCGAGCAAAGCAGCGTGTTGAAAAGTGACCAGCACCATGTTGAAAAGTGAGCAGTGCAGTATGTTGAAAAGTGAGCAGTGCAGCGTGTTGAAAAGTGACCAGCAGCATGTTGAAAAGTGAGCAGTGCAGTATGTTGAAAAGCGAGCAGTGCAGCGTGTTGAAAAGTGACCAGCAGCATGTTGAAAAGTGTGCAGTGCATCATGTTAAAAAGTGAGCAGTGCAACGTGATGAAAAGTGAGCAGTGCAGCCAGCATGTTGAAAGTGAGCAGTGCAGCATGTTGAAAAGTGAGCAGTGCAGTGTGATGATTAATGAGCAGTGCAGCGTGTTGAAAAATGAGCAGTGCAGTGTGATGAACAGTAAGCAGTGTAGTGTGATGAATAGTGAGCAATGCAGTGTGATGAATAGTGAGCAATGCAGTGTGATGTTATACTGTACTTGCACTTCCAAGACAATTTTGTATGTATTTTTATATTATAATAGAAAACTATTTTCCTCTTTTTTTCATTTTGCCCGGTGTGAGTTACATGAGCAGATGAGAAAGCATGTTCTTTTAAAAGTGTATGTTTGACCCAATTTAACAATTGAATACAAATGTTTCCAATAATTTAGAAACAGCAATTACTTTTCAAAACTAGCAAAATCTTTGTAATGTGTCAGCAATGGTTTTCACACCAATTTGTTCCTTTGATAGTCCTCTATCATATGAAAATAACAATTCAGTGGAATGTTTCTCTCAAGTTTTAGCCATTGGAGAAAAAGAGGTAGTGACAACTACAAAGAACACATTTCAAATTTACCTTGCCAAAATAAATGATAAATAAGGTTTCACAAGAAACCAGAAAATCAAAATGTTTAGTGATTCCGATGCATTCTTTCATTGTTGGTTGATTGTCAAGTTTTATACTAACTGGCATTGCATACCATGACTGTATTTAGCCCCACCCACCATTGATATTAATGATATTCAACAATTTTATACCCTGAATATGTATACACTAGCTAACAACATAAATATACCAAGTATGAATCAAAACGGACATGTAAAATATGAGCATTTAAAGATTTTTACCAATAGGCACATACGGATCATGGGCTATCTGTGACATGAATCCAGTTTTCTTTAGATATCATATGCATGCTTACAAGCTCTTTTCAGTGGATTCATGTTAAGCCCCGCCCACTACTCATGTTAATGAAATGCAATGCTTTTAATCTATAATAATGTACACACTAGCTAAGATCATAAATATACGAATATGAAACAAAACAGACAAGTGATTGTTAAAATAAGAGCATATCAGAATATTAAGATAAAACTCCGCCTACTCATTAATATGCATGAAATCACCACCAAAAACAATAGAGCACATCTACAGATCATGGACTATCTGCGTACCATACATGACATGAATCCAGTGTATTGTTCTCGAGATATCGTGTTAACAAGTTTACTGTTATAAACGTACATACATACACAGGCTAGCATGACTGCATAGGTTCTTTATGCTATTAGCATCGGAATCAAAAAATACTTTACTACAGTAGCCTTGACAATCTCTGAGCCCCTGTGGGAGTGGCGTAGGAACCGGGGGCCAGAGGGAACAAGTAACTTTCGGCCCCAATAATGAAGGTCTTAACGAATTGATTTTGAAGAGTCAAAATTCCATCAAGACATCTTTCCTTCCAGAAATTTGCAGGAAATCTTAAATTTTCAGGAAATTTCCTTCATTTGTGTGACAATTGCTTTAATTTTTGGGAAATTTTCGAAAGTTTTCCTTAATTTTTAGGAAATATCCTTTATTTTCGAAAAGTTTACTTTAATTTTCTGAAAATTTCCTTCATTTTGGGGAAAATTTCTTCATTTGTGGTTAATGTTCAATTATCGAAAAATTTGATTCAATTTTTGGACAAATTTCCTTTATTTTGTGAAATTTCCTTCATTTTTGGAAATTTTCTTCTTTTTCGAAAAATGTTGCCAAATTTTAAGAACATTTTCAATAATTTACGACGCCCCCCCCCCTCTCCCTTTTACAAATAGTTTTTCGACCGTGATGAGAGAATGACACATTTTTGTACATAATTTGTGATGTGTTTCACCCTCCCGCATTTAGTGTTACTGTTATGTGATCAACTAACACTGTTTTGTTACCAAGATTTTGTATACATGTGTTTATCACCTCCAACGCTTTTAGTAGTCTTCTGTCCAAACTCTCAAAGTGTGAATCAAGAAGAATAGGAGCAATGGGATCTTGGGAGAGTGACATTCTCATGAGGTCTCCTAATTTAGTGCCCTCGCTGGTCAGTTCAACAACACTTTTGTACGTCGCGGGTCGAATTCTGAAGAGAGAAAACAAAAACTATCTTTAGATTTTGATGTAAGGGCTATGTGCCTGTGACCCTACCCCATTAACATCGTGCATTAACATCGTGCATTAACATCGTGCATTAACATCGTGCATTAACATCGTGCATTAACATCGTGCATTAACATCGTGCATTAACATCGTGCATTAACATCGTGCACTAACATCGTGCACTAACATCGTGCATTAACATCGTGCATTAACATCGTGCACTAACATCGTGCACTAACATCGTGCACTAACATCGTGCACTAACAAACATCGTGCACTAACATCATGCACTAACATCGTGCATTAACAAAACATCGTGCACTAACATCGTGCATTAACATCGTGCATTAACAAACGTGCACTAACATCGTGCATTAACAAACATCGTGCACTAACATCGTGCACTAACATCGTGCACTAACATCGTGCACTAACATCGTGCACTAACATCGTGCACTAACATCGTGCACTAACATCGTGCACTAACATCGTGCACTAACATCGTGCACTAACATCGTGCACTAACATCGTGCACTAACATCGTGCACTAACATCGTGCACTAACATCGTGCACTAACATCGTGCATTAACATCGTGCACTAACGTCGTGCATTAACATCGTGCATTAACATCATGCACCCATCCACAACACACCCGCACACACTTCTGTCTCAAATAACTTTCTCAATAATATTACTGTAGCACAGTGAAGCTGTGAAAAGCAATGCTCTCTTTGCACCAACCACAATGTACCAGAAGAAAATCCTTATGCTGTCACCGCGCATCTTAAAGACTGCCCTCACCAACCAGCTCTGACGGACAATCAATGAACTATTGCCTATCTTCGGAAAGATAGATTTGTCATAACTCGTATGACAGTAGCATAGGTGCAGGAACATGAGGCACAAAGATATGCTACAAGACTAGTTAAATGGTAAAATAGTTACTTATGGGGGCACAATGTAGGTCACTGCAACATTGGAGGTCGCGTGCCCCCTTCCCTCGTTCATATGCCTACGGACAGTAGACAGTAGTGTTACTAAAGAGAAAGATCCCCACACCCCTTTCCAAACAAAAAATTGTAAATAACCTTGGTATGGTTTTTGTTTTGCATTTTAGACCAGGAAAGTTTGAATGTGTTTGCCTGTTGGAATAGACATGTGTTTGCCTGTTGGAATAGACATGTGTTTGCCTGTTGGAATAGACATGTGTTTGCCTGTTGGAATAGACATGTGTTTGCCTGTTGGAATAGACATGTGTTTGCCTGTTGGAATAGACATGTGTTTGCCTGTTGGAATAGACATGTGTTTGCCTGTTGGAATAGACTAACTACATGTGTTTGCCTGTTGGAATAGACATGTGTTTGCCTGTTGGAATAGACATGTGTTTGCCTGTTGGAATAGACATGTGTTTGCCTGTTGGAATAGACTAACTACATGTGTTTGCCTGTTGGAATAGACATGTGTTTGCCTGTTGAATAGACATGTGTTTGCCTGTTGGAATAGACATGTGTTTGCCTGTTGGAATAGACTAACTACATGTGTTTGCCTGTTGGAATAGACATGTGTTTGCCTGTTGGAATAGACATGTGTTTGCCTGTTGGAATAGACACGTGTTTGCCTGTTGGAATAGACATGTATTTGCCTGTTGGAATAGACATGTGTTTGCCTGTTGGAATAGACATGTGTTTGCCTGTTGGAATAGACTAACTACATGTGTTTGCCTGTTGGAATAGACATGTGTTTGCCTGTTGGAATAGACATGTGTTTGCCTGTTGGAATAGACATGTGTTTGCCTGTTGGAATAGACATGTGTTTGCCTGTTGGAATAGACATGTGTTTGCCTGTTGGAATAGACATGTGTTTGCCTGTTGGAATAGACAACTACATGTTTTGCCTGTTGGAATAGACATGTGTTTGCCTGTTGGAATAGACATGTGTTTGCCTGTTGGAATAGACATGTGTTTGCCTGTTGGAATAGACACAACTACATGTGTTTGCCTGTTGGAATAGACATGTGTTTGCCTGTTGGAATAGACATGTGTTTGCCTGTTGGAATAGACATGTGTTTGCCTGTTGGAATAGACTAACTACGTCACCGATTATCTTTTCCTGATTGGAGTGTGTTCTCTATTGAACGCAGCAGGGTGAACTAAACAGGGCAACTACCATAATATTTGGGACGTTTGACTGAGATAATACCTTAATTCTCACCTGCAGCATTGATAAATTGGTGCAAGAAATGTGACGTCATCTTTGTATGGGTTGCCGAAACCTTTTCCATTGTCCATATAACCAACAAATCCCTCATTGTTTATGGTGAGTGTCATAAAATGATGTCGATCGTAATTAACTGGTAGAGAGGAAAAACAGTTTCATCTTTTGAATGCATCGCACAGAAATTAATGAATTATTCATGTAATGTGGCGTAGCCACAGGTGATATCCCCACCCCTTTACACACACTTTGGGTATGATAGAAAAAGTCATGGTTAGACTCCCTACCATTTGGACGCCGCTCGAGCTGATGGTATACCAATTGATTAGACGAGAATTATACCAGCGTCTGACTGGTACAAGCACAAGGCAACCTGATTCCATTCGTATCAACATCCAACTGTTAACAAAATGTTTCTTTCTTTCGGTTTTGCAAGGTAGTTTATGAACAAACTATTGTATTCGAAAAACTGTTGAAAATTTTAATGACATAATCAATTACATGAAGATTAAAAATATGAAAGAATATCAAAAAGGAAATTGAATATATATGTATAATCAGTGATCAGTACATGTTACTTAATGATATCATCAGGAGAAAGCAGGGCGCAGCCCTCGCACGTATATGGCCTAAGTCAAATTTTTCGCTTTAACAAGCGCTGGAAATGACCAAATTTGCACCGAAAGGGAAAGAGGGGGGGGGAGGGGTTCGAACCAGAGGCGTAGATATACTTCTTCTTTTTTTGGTGTGAGCGGTACCCTAAATCCAAATACATTCCTTTGTCACTAGATTTACACGTCTTTCTGCTGCCCATGGCATTGGTGCCCTTCTGCCCAAGATGTCACATTTTCTTTGAAGGGCTTTGACGTGATCCATCTGCCATTTGGCGTGTCCGCTTTTGTGCCTGCTGTTGTCCATTTTGCGTGAATCTTTAACTTAGTTCGATTTGTAGGCTACTCACCGATGATGTGTAGGCTACTCACCGATTAGAAAATCAAACAAGCCTTGGTCCATCAAATCTAGGAAGAATCTGCCTCTTGCCGTGATAGGAGTCTGGGGAGAAATTTGAGCAGATTGGAGACTTTGTAAAGATGGGCGGGGTTTGCCCACCGAAAGTGGATCAAGAAATGGGCAAAATAATATACATACAGATATAAAACAATTCGTGGAGAAAAATTATCCCTTTTCTCCTAGTAATCCCGTCTAATGTTTGTAAATATGATACATTTTGTGAAATATATAGCCTTTGGTGAGGTTTTCAAACTTGTTCAAATATCAAATTATATTTTGGCATCTCTTAAAACATTCACGATATATGGACTAACAAAGCCGTCTTATTTTACGTTGTCGTATAAGGGTCATCAAAAAAAGATATCACATTTGACACACTTTAATGCGAAGATTTGATACATTTGGTGACATTAGCGGCTGAGGGGTGTCACGGCACTGATCTTTAGTAAATACTCGCCGATCGATACTCTCAAGTTTAGCAAATGACAACTTCCAATTATAAAATAAACACTCACGTACATCTAAAATACATAGGAATTTTAGTGCACTGTATCCACTGCATTGTAAAACAATATGTTATTTAAATTTGTTTCTCAATTATCCTTTTCCTAATAGGTAGTCAAATACTATACGTAAAAGATGCTCAAAAGCACAAGCTGACAAGACTTCCAAGCCAAGCCACCCCCTGCCGGCTATGTTTTATACCCGGTTAAGAAATATAATTTACATTATCAAAGAATTGCCACGTAGATTCAGTTATATTTATTACTATGCAACATCCGTCATGTAAGTAGTCAGCCTTGTTTGGCTTACTGTAGGTAGCAACAAAACACCAGTCATTTTAAACGGTACATTTCTGTCATATATTAAACCGGTCGCATTTTTAAATAGTATTCCAATTAATAGTTAGTTACCCAGTGTTAATATGAACCTGAAAGACTTTTTCAAAGTTCTTTTACTGTTGACAGGTGGGAAGTGAAGCTCTTTGTCGATAAATTACTTTTCTACACAGATTCCAAAACATATTTCAAGAATTGGTTATACAGGTGTACAGGTACACTTTTAACCATAATTCATATTAGCCTGATAGCCACGTCTGCAACTCGCATCAATAAGCGCAGGTAGAAGAGCGATCGAAGATCAGGAGTAAAGTCAGTCTTGATGATCAAATGATTCAAGCAAAGGGCCGGAGAAGATGAGGTGGAATCCGGATAAGTCCAGGGGATACATGTGAGTAACCCTACACAGTTCGGTTCGTACCGCCGATCAGGAGACTCCAGCATGCGCACTGAGCTTACAGTGATATATTTTGTATTGTGAAGTTTCAGTCATAGACGTTTATCAGTCGTTTCATTGAAGGTTTGTAACAAAGTTTGCTTTATTCATGTTCTATTTTGCGAAAGTAAAACAACTTTGTTACTATCACGAAGTTATTGCTAAATAATTTTCACAAATCCCAAATTATTTTTCATAATTTCAGAAACCTTGTTAAAGCGCGTCTGCCTAACAGTAAGAATTCGTCACTTTTCTTCAAATTTCTCGAAAACCGCACGGTGAATTTTAAAACCTCACAATGAAAAGATTTTTCATATGCCAATATTTCAAATCGTAAAGAAAAATTGGAGCCCTTCGCAGTGATTGAGTTCCCCGCGCTCAAAATGTGTCTTATTCTTATGTTATTCCTTTACAAACTTTGAATTTGGATAGATGCATTGTGGGATACTTCTGTAAAGGATCCCGCGATTGGGAGAACAAAACTGTTCTCTTGATCGAGCGTACGAACCAAGGGGACTGATTTAGGTGGGGATCCCAAAGTCGAAGCCCCAGAAGCTCTAGCGTGGTCTGGGGATGGTAATGTAATTGAATCTCGGGTTAATTGGGAATGTTGTGAATCGATGTAGATCGACGGTCGTTTAATAAAATGGTTAGATACAAGTTCATACGTCGTAAAACGATCGTATACGGTACTGTCGATCCTCTTCGATCCCTATTCGGTTGAAAAACATAGGCCTAAACCTGGGTGGGATTTTCCTACCAAAAGTGGGGAGTATGTGTGTGGGGGGGAGGGGCGGGAAGCAAACTACAAAATCATGCTAAGATGCAAGAAAATAATATCCCCACTAAATCTTGCCAATGGGCCTAAACCGTACTGTCGGAAAATAGATCAAGATTGATCATCAGTATTCTTTGAAAGAATACTAAAGATCTTACCTTCAACATGTCGTTGCACACATTTTCATTTTTCCACCTGTAAATGAGCAATCAAAATTGAACAGATCAGAATGAAAACAATCCGAACTCTGATATGAAATGTTATTTACACACATAAATGTCTTAACTTGAATGAATGAATTTATGTATATAAATAATTGATAATGTATTATTATATTCAATACACTTATACCTAAGCTTATTGCAGGCTGAATATATATTACAACAAATACTGGCAGGTCAATAAATAACCACGTGACCGTCAAACAGGGGGCGCAGGTTTATGTCTGAGTTTGAGAGGGCGAAAGCCCTCAGCAGTGGCGACGAAACTAAACTGTTTGGAGGGCAAAGGAAGTTAAATTTCCATAAATGTATGAGTATCCCCCCCCCCTTCCCTCCCCTCCCCCTCCAAAAGAAAATGAGAAATTAAGTATGCAAACCTAAAAGAAATTGTGTTTACGATTGTCCTGGCAAAGATTTCAATCATTTTCTTTTATAGCTATGCAATATTTTCTCTTAGTATTCAACAAAGTTTTCCGAAAATAAAAGGGAAATTATACCAAAATTGAAGCAAATTTCACAAGAAGAAAATTTTACGAACATGAAGATAATTTTCTAAAAATTGAAAGAAATTTACAGAAAATTAATAGAAACTTCTCGAAAATTGAAGAAAATTTCCAGAAAATGAAGGCCTAGAAATTGAAGCAAATTTCATGAAAATTGAAGACGACTTCTTGTTAAGTTGAAGAAATTTCCCCGAAAATGCGGAAGGAAATTGCACAAAAATTAAAGCAAATTTCACGGAAATAAAAGAAATTGTGCCAAAATTGAAGCAAATTTCACAAAATGGAAATTGCGCAAAAATTGAAAGAAATTTCACGAAAATCAAGAAAATTTAAGCAAAAACACCGATTTTGATATGAACATGGATGCTTTCAATTTTATTAATTCCAATTTTCATATAGTGGCCTAATCATATTTTTGAGAGAGTGAAACATACTTTTGCCCCCTAGCATTTCTTTGACCCCCGTGATCTGCGCCTATTCCGTTAAAAAGACGTTACTATGGCAACTATCAGATTTATTGGTGATGCGTCAAGCAGTTTTCTAGGGACGGGATTCCTTCGTTAATTATGCTCGAGCTTGTCCAGCTTCTAAATGTTGGTACCAAGCCTCGCTGACTCCATGGAGATAATGTGAGAGCTTTAATTATGCTCGAGCTTGTCCAGCTTCTAAATGTTGGTATCAAGCCTCGCTGACTCCATGGAGATAATGTGAGAGCTTTAATTATGCTCGAGCTTGTCCAGCTTCTAAATGTTGGTATCAAGCCTCGTGACTCAAGATAATGTGAGAGCTTTAATTATGCTCGAGCTTGTCCAGCTGTTGGTAGATACTCCATGGAGATAATGCTTTAATTATGCTCGAAAAATGTGGTAAAGCCTCGTTATAATTTTTAATTATGCTCGAGCTTGTCCAGCTTCTAAATGTTGGTATCAAGCCTCGCTGACTCCATGGAGATAATGTGAGAGCTTTAATTCAAAATTGAAGGTTATATTTACACTTTTGATTCTTTGATCCCCTGGGACCATGGATACGCCCACTCGGATACAGCATAGCGAGCGGAAGCTGGTTTCGGTACAAACTGACAGATAGACACCTCCAATAGATGCCCTTTAGCACATATGGGATGCTCGTCATTACAGAACCACGGCGCACATTTCCCGATGAAACACACGTTTCCATCTGGATGGAAGAAGTGCCGAGAGTTATATATCTATATAAATGGCTTTATTACCAAATATACAGCTAGGCACATAAACGACATGAGTGAAACACATTTCACGAGAGCAGTGGCCTAACCAAGCTGGTGATCATTCCAAACTCACATTCAGCTCACACACACGTTTTGAATGCAAGGCACGCCACACCAGGTCCCGTGGAAGCGCTCTTACGCTCACACACACGTTTTGAATTCAAGGCACGCCACACCAAATTCCGTGGAACCGCTCTTTCGCTCACACACACGTTTTAAATGCAAGGCACGCCACACTAGGTCCCGTGGAACCGCTCTTCTGCTCACACACACGTTTTGAATGCAAGGCACGCCACACCAGGTCCCGTGGAACCGCCCTTCCGCTCACACAAACGTTTTGAATTCAAGGCACGCCACACCAAATTCCGTGGAACCGCTCTTTCGCTCACACAAATGTTTTGAATGCAAGGCACGCCACACCAGGTCCCGTGGAACCGCTCTTCCGCTCACACACACGTTTTGAATGCAAGGCACGCCACACCAGGTCCCGTGGAACCGCTCTTCCGCTCACACACACGTTTTGAATGCAAGGCACGCCACATCAGGTCCTGTGGAACCGCTCTTCCGCTCACACACACGTTTTGAATGCAAGGCACGCCACATCAGGTCCCGTGGAACCGCCCTCCCGCTCACACACACGTTTTGAATGCAAGTCACGCCACTGCTGTAAAAAATCTGCTTGACATGTATTAAGCGACCCATTCTTTCATCCGTCATTGCTTACGCATATTGTAGAGCTTGAGGTTTTTGCAAATGTTTTGCAAAATATATGAAAAGTTAAGGTATCTATGATAACATTGGAGGTATAATAATGAAGACATCAATGATACATTAGAGGTAAAATAATTAAGATATCAGTTGATACATTGGAGGTATGATAATTAGGATATCAATGATACATTGGAGGTATAATAGTTAAGATAGCAGTTGATACATTGGAGGTATAATAATTAAAAAATCAATGATACATTAAAGGTGTAATGATTAAGATATCAGTTGATACATTAGAGTTATAACAATTAGAATATCAATGATACATTGGAGGTATAATAATTAAGATATCACGTGATACATTAGAGGTATGACAATTAAGATATCAATGATACATTGGAGGTATAACAAATAAAATATCAATGATACATTGGAGGTATAATAATCAAGATATCAATGATACATTGGAGGTAAACCAATTAAGATATCAGGTGATACATTGGAGGTGTAATAATTAAGATATCAATGATACATTAGAGTTATAACAATTAAAATATCAATGATACATTGGAGGTATACTAATTAAGATATCAATGATACATTGGAGGTATAACAATTAAGATATCAGGTGATACATTAAAGGTATAACAATTAAAATATCAATGATACATAGGAGGTATAATAATTAAGATATCAATGATACATTTTTCAAACGAAATTCTCCTCCTCTTTTAGGAAGCAATTCCCCCTTCCCCATATCTTTCGGTCGAATACTTTCCTCCATATTTCTTCCTTCATTTTATAGGCTATATATCGTATTTGAAATATGGTGGCGTAAATTTGATTCCAAAGCGACTGCTGAATGGCTTATATGTATTGTTACAAATCGATCATCGAACTTCAAAACATTTTTCAATCACGATTTAAAATCTATTTATCTCCACGTAGAGAAAATAGCTGGTCTGTAAAGGATTAGTTATGTGGTAAAGAAAAGTCACCGTATATGAAAGAAACAATATGGTGAACTGGTAAAGAACATTTGAGATGTTCATGCCTTTCATTTGGGTATAAACGACTGTATAATCAGACTGGTTTTGAAAGAACTTGCTCGCACTTCAAGTTTTGATATGCAACCATTGCATACTGTCACGAGAGCACACCAAAAGAGAATGCAATGCAAGTGACAAATTTACCAACAGGAGAAATACAATTTAAAAAATAGTGTAAAATATTTGAAACTAGTTGTTGAATCATTTTCAATACAAAATGTGCCGCCACTCTTCTACCGTAGGCTTTCTAATGTGCCGCCACTTTTCTACCGTAGGCTTTTTAATGTGCCGCCACTCTTCTACCGTACGCTTTTATATGCCGCCACTCTTCTACCGTACGCTTTCTGCGCAATCGTTTTTATGCAGCTTTAACATTCAATTCTCTTCACTGTTTTCATCTGCCGACAAATATACCCACATTGTCATGTATGCGGATCGGCTAATGATACAACATTTTCAATGTTTGGTTAAAGCAAAGCTGGAATTGAATAATATAAAATGTTTAGGTGTTATGTTTGATACTTCTCCGAATATTAAAGAATATAGTGATTATATTCCAAGAAAGTAAAACAAAAGCTCGCATTTCTACGAAAATTCAGGCACATTTTTTCCAACCAAAAAAATGACATTACTTTTTAATGCATACGTGCTACCGCATGTCCCAATATTGTTCCATTGTATGGGAAAATCGTAGCAAAATGAATGATAGTAAATTGGAAAAAATATTTAACAAGGGAACAAGACTTGTAACTCATAGTGGGAGACTCCATTTGATGAAGTGCTCAGTGATATTGTTTGTTTTGGGGTTTTTAAATTACAAAAACTTGCCAGGTCAGATTCAATGATAAATTTTAATACCCACCATATTGCGTAAGAATATTGGCACTCATCCAAGACATTCATACAAAACAAAAACCAACAATCCAAAGGTTCAAAAATTGTACGGATGCCACCAAACAGAAATGAATGTTACGGATGCCACCAAACAGAAATGAATGTTACGGATGCCACCAAACAGAAATGAATGTTACGGTTGCCACCAAACAGAAATGAATGTTACGGATGTCACCAAACAGAAATGAATGTTACGGATGCCACCAAACAGAAATTAATGTTACGGATGCCACCAAACAGAAATGAATGTTACGGATGTCACCAAACAGAAATGAATGTTACGGATGTCACCAAACAGAAATGAATGTTACGGATACCACCAAACAGAAATGAATGTTACGGATGCCACCAAACAGAAATGAATGTTACGGATGCCACCAAACAGAAATAAATGTTACGGGTGCCACCAAACAGAAATGAATGTTACGGATGTCACCAAACAGAAATGAACGTTACGGATGCCACCAAACAGAAATGAATGTTACGGATGCCACCAAACAGAAATAAATGTTACGGATGTCACCAAACAGAAATGAACATTACGGATGTCACTAAACAGAAATGAATATTACGGATGCCACCAAACAGAAATGAATGTTACGGATGCCACCAAACAGAAATGAATGTTACGGATGCCACCAAACAGAAATGAATGTTACGGTTGGCACCAAACAGAAATGAATGTTACGGGTGCCACCAAACAGAAATGAATGTTACGGAGGTTACCAAACAGAAATGAATGTTACGGATGCCACCAAACAGAAATGAATGTTACGGATGCCACCAAACAGAAATGAATGTTACGGATGCCACCAAACAGAAATGAATGTTACGGTTGGCACCAAACAGAAATGAATGTTACGGATGCCACCAAACAGAAATTAATGTTACGGATGCCACCAAACAGAAATGAATGTTACGGTTGGCACCAAACAGAAATGAATGTTACGGGTGCCACCAAACAGAAATGAATGTTACGGATGCCACCAAACAGAAATGAAATGTTACGGATGCCACCAAACAGAAATGAATGTTACGGATGCCACCAAACAGAAATGAATGTTACGGATGCCACCAAACAGAAATGAATGTTACGGATGCCACCATACATAAATTAATGTTACGGATGCCACCAAACATAAATTAATGTTACAGATGTCACCAAACAGAAATGAATGTTACGTATGTCACCAAACAGAAATAAATTTTACCGAAAACGTTTTATTCCTCGAGGTCAAAACATGAAATAATTCAAGTACAATAGAAAGAACAAGCCAATCTCTTCATTCTTTTAAACGCAATCTTGATTTTTGATTTTTACTTACTATCATGGTTTATGTTTTGATGAATGCATTTATACTTTTCCAATATGTATTTTTATAGTTCATTTATTTTCTTAACTTCTGCTTTTTTATTTACATTGTTTTCGCTTTAATTCACATGCTCTATCTTATGTTCTCATGGTATCTTTTAACTTGTTTTTCAATTGTGTGTAACTATCATTCAGGCCTATGTCTTCTTTGATGTAATCTTATTATCATTACCTGTCTGCCTGTTACTTTTATGTTTTAAATTGTATTTATATTTGTAAACATATATAAGCTCTTGCTGAATAAGCTACCCTGTTGAAATATGTGATTAAGAATAAAATTATATATATATATATATATATATATATACATATATATATATATATATATATATATATATATATATATATATATATATATATATATATATATATATATATATATATATATATATATATATATATATATATATATATATATATATATATATATATATATATATATATATATATATATATATATATATATATATATATATATATATATATATATATATATATATATATATATATATATATATATATATATATATATATATTATATATATATATATATATATATACAAATATATATATATATATATATGTATATATATATATATATATATATATATATATATATATATGTATATATATATATATATATATATATATATATATATATATATATATATATATATATATATATATATATATATATATATATATATATATATATATATATATATATATATATATATATATATATATAATATATATATATATATATGTATATATATATATATATATATATATATATATATATATATATATATATATATATATATATATATATATATATATATATATATATATATATATATATATATATATATATATATATATATATATATATATATATATATATATATATATATATATATATATATATATATATATATATATATATATATATATATATATATATATATATATATATATATATATATATATATATATATATATATATATATATATATATATATATATATATATATATATATATATATATATATATATATATATATATATATATATATATATATATATATATATATATATATATATATATATATATATATATATATATATATATATATATATATATATATATATATATATATATATATATATATATATATATATATATATATATATATATATATATATATATATATATATATATATATATATATATATATATATATATATATATATATATATATATATATATATATATATATATATATATATATATATATATATATATATATATATATATATATATATATATTTAAAACGGAATTTCAGGGAAGACTTGTTTGTCTATTTGCCGTCTGACCGACCACTACGCTAATCCTCACCCCTACCTTTTGTAAATGTTGTGTTTAAGAGATTTTGGTCCGTCGTTCTCAGTAATATTTCGGATGTGAAGTTTACGATTCTTCCTACACAAGGCGGGACTCGTCGAAAGTTTAAGATCCTGTCAAATATCAAAAACATTAAAACATTATCCATGGGTCACCCAAAACATAATACAGTTAATTCATCTTCCGCTTGATTTTGAACCATCAGTGGTGAGTGTGAGTTATGTTTATCCATGTAGTTCTTAAGCCAGGGCCCAATTTTTGGCAAATTGGTACCAAAAAGACCACCAGACGAAACATTACTTTTCTAGGTGCAAAAAAAATTGAATTTTTCGAAAACGTTTTCAGGACATCGATATCGGGTAGCTTTCTTGCAGTAATTTAATGATTTCTAAGAAGTCCGCCAAAACCGTAACTACTGAAAAGAAATAGTGTATTTTTAAAAATTAACTGGCAACATCGCCTTTCAAAGATATTATGGAATTTCTCATGTTGATTTTCTTATTCACAGACAACTTTAAAGTCAGAAGGAGTTTCCTTGACCGAGAAATATCTTGGAAATTCAAGATGGCTGCCAAAATGGCGGACATTTTGTTAATGTCTTTGAAAAACGTATAACGTACTTGATTTTTATCAAACTGAGTCATTTTTTTTTAAACAACTTCGTTTATTAAGTTTTCTAAATGAAGTTATACAAACAAACTTTTATGACTGTAAAAAGGTCTGAGGTAAAAATGTGATAAAAACGCTTATGCATGCTAATTTGCATATAAAGTAGGCCATTTGGAATATTTAATTAGGCATTAATGGAAAAGCAATAAATCTATTTAGGAGTGTGCTACTGGTGTAAAACAGGTCTCTTTAGAAAGTCCTTGAAAAGTCCTAAGGACTGTTCTTTTTCTTTTTTTACATTTATTACTTTACTTGAAAGAAAACTGACGATTTTTCATATTCATTGTTAGATTATGCTAATTAGTATGCCAAAATAAACAAAAATTAGTATGCATAAAACAAGTGTTTGCCTTGTTGTTGTAAACTTTCGAATTCAAAGACAAATTTAAATTAGGAGGAGTTCCTCTGACCGCGAAACGTCTTGCAAATCCAAGTTAGCTGTCAAATGACCGCCAAGATGGCGGACATTTTGGTGATTACTTTATTAAAAGATAAAGCGTACTTATTGTTTTAGGTAATTGAGCCAGCTATTTGTGCAGAACTGTATTTATCATTTTAAGAAGATTTAAAACAAAAATATTGAAGTAACATTTAGCTTAATTGCATTAATTTAATTATTTTTTTACATTCCTATTAGTGATGATTACATCCACCCGCCGCTTTATCTTGTTGGTGTTTTCGATATCAGCCCAAAGGATAGGTTAATATGTAAAGTATGGGCAAAAGCAAAATATACACAGCATAAGATGATCATGATACTGGAACGAAGTAAGACAACAAGTGAAACTGAAGATGTTTCATGCGAAGCCTGTACCACGGTACCACGACCACGAGGCTAGCTATGTATCCCAGGAACACCAGCCACGTCCTCGCGTGTCAGTGGCGTAGCTAGGGCCCTATGGGCCGGGCGAGTGGGGCTGACCCCTCTGGTATATAGGTATAATGATATATTTTTCCGGGCCCCAGCCGGGGCTGGGGAGGCTGCGTCCCCCCCCCCCCCTCCTACTTACGCCATGTCGCGTGTGGCACTGGGTTAACAAGATCAGTTCTGCTCTGGTCCAGATGGCTAACAGGCTAAGATGGCTAATTGCCGTTCCCTGACTGGGTAGACACGACCACAGCAATTGTCTAAGACCTCCCCAAGGTAAGTGGGGTTCTGAGTAGACCTCTTAATAAGTATAAATTCTGCTGGTTGACCACCCAGACTAAACGATGGGTGAGATCGAGGACCTGTGCGGTATGGGCGGCTGTCGTTTCTGGTCGTCCGCCATTATCAGCTAGTCGCCTAGGTACATAAATATCCTGCTGCCGCCAGTACACAGCAAACAAATGTTGGTACTCGAAGAAGAACGCCAGAAAGCTCCTGTGATGCCAATGAATTAGGATGTATAGGCTTGTAAGAGGTCTATGGACGTGTCCAAAAGACCCTGGCGTAGCTGAGGGAGGATTGCGTGATAGCTTTCAATCTTGCACTTTGTTGGCTTGATGAACTTGTTCAGAGGCTACTTTTTGTTGAGAGCCAAGAAAAATCGGAGGCGATAACTACGGCGCGACGGTTCTGCTGCCCGTTTGGCGAGCAGCGTCGAAATTTCTTTTTGAAGAGCCCTTTGAGTGCCGAATCTTGTGGTGTGAAAGTCAGACGGAGGTCACCCCACTGTGTGGGGGAGGTGAACCACAGACAGTTATCCTCTCGGATTGTCCGTCGTGGTTACGTGATTTCTTCCCACACCCCTGCAAATCAGGCTCCTCCAGGCACCGGACAGGTTCTCCCTGTTTCAAACCTGCTTCCCTTTCTTCCCCAGCTGCGGGAATTGCCCAAGCCATGGGGTGAAAGGTTTGTTTCATGACTGGGGCACATGAAAACCTTACCTGACCACTTTTGCTGATTTGAGGAAGTTCCAGGTGCTGGGGAGGACGTGAGGCGTGCGTAGTGGCACTACGCTGTTCTCACCGTCTCTGGCACAGTAACAGGTGACGAAGGGACAGCCATGTCACAACACCCATCAGTATTCCCCAAATTGTCTGCTCACGTTGCGGAGGGAACCACATCATCAAATCCTCCATCCACCCAAACCTCAAGCCCATCTGCATTCACTGCAAACCAAACCACCATGCCTTCATATACCCGCTCATCACCGCCAAGTACCCTAATCTCACCTCATCGATACTCCCATGACATCGCTCATTCACCTGCCTCACAGAATGTGAAAAGACCTCTCTCGCCCACTCAAGCTCAAATTCAATCTCAAGTTCAAGCTCTTGTCCAAGCGCAAGTCAGGCATATCCAGGCTCCAATACCGACCCGCCGGACTAAAAGTAAAGAGAAACAAACTAGTGACTACTAACTGACTAAGTCAACTCAAACCGCCGAAGCCATCAAACTGGTATTGCAGTCAACATTGAACGGCCTGCACTCTGATCATTCCAACACAGTCAGCCGACACCAGCGGTGGCGGAATGAGATTAAAAATAGGAAAGAGGAGGGGTGTTAAATGGACAATGCGTTTTCGCTGAAGACAAATTAAGGCTTTAGTGGCGAGTGCGTGGAGAGAAGAGTAGTAAGAGGCCACTTTACAGCCGCCGATCAATCAAAGCAAGCTTTGGTATGACGTCATAGCTTTGCCTTTGTTGGCTTCTGATTGGTCAGCGGCTGTATAGTGGCCCTGAGATTTTCCATCTGGGTCATCGGATTGCCGTCACAGGATATTCTTAAAGACGGAGCTTCTGATTCGTCGGGGTCTGTATAGTAGCCCCTGAGATTTTTCATCTGGGTCATCGGATTGCGTCATCTTAGGATGGAAGGGTTTTCAGGAAACCGTCTGAGGAGTGATGTTTGCGGTGAATTAACGGTCATTTTGGAGGGGGCACAGATAACCCCGCCCCAGGGGGAAGGTTTTCAGAAAGTTCTCACCAGAGCCCTCACCAAGAAATATCGACTGATCTATACAAAACGCGTCATTCAGCCCGATCTCACAGCTCTCCCGTACGGATATTAAACCCTTCATCCCACAAGTTTCTTTACATGAAACGGACAGGTTCATCTACGACAAACGGGTGATTGAACTAAACTGCACCACCATCTGCTGGATGACAACAGTAGCAACTCAGTCTTAGATGAAGCCACAATAGGTCATCGGATTGTCGTCACAGATATTCTCGACGATGGAGCTTCTGATTGGTCGGGGTCTGTATAGTGACCCCTAAGATTTTCATCTGGGTCATCGCATTGCGTCACAGGATGGAAGGATTTTTAGGAAACCGTCTGAGGAGTGATGTTTGCGGTGAATTGACGGTCATTTTGGAGAGGGCACAGAAAACTTTAAGGGAGAGGGTTTTCCGTCTCAGAAGTGTTGTTTGCGGTGAATTAAACAATCATTTTGGAGTGGTTCTGATCATTTTGTGTGATTTAGGTATCTAGGTTCTATGGGAGTACTAGGGTCTATATGTTTTCTATACCATCAGGGGTGTTCAGGCGTCCTGTTCACCTCTGGTGTAAGACAAGAAAAAAACTAACACAAAAATTGGTCCCCCCATGGTACGTTACCCTGGTATTATCTACTCAAAGGTGGGGTATCATGGTCACCACACCACATTTCAAAACAATAAACCATGATGATCTGTTGATTATAAGTTTAGATTTGTCAACGAGTTTAAGTTGAATTAACTATAAAAGGTATCAATAATATAGATAAATTGCCATGTCACGATTAATTTACTGAATCACATCATTCGAGAGACATTGTACTTGACAATTGAGAAAAATATGAAATTTTCTTTTTCTGAAACTTGTCATTTTGAGAACATGTTTTAGAAAATAAGTAAGATTTGAGCGACGATATTCTTTAAACAGTGTGATTTGAGAAGACGTTTTTAAAAAGGTGGACGATTTGAGAACAAAATTTTATTTTCAAATCCCATTGACTTTGCACAGAGAGCAAAATTTCAGCGAAGATATTTTGAAAACGTGAATGATTTAAGAAGACGTTTTTTTCTGAAAGTCGACAAGTGAGAAACAATTTTTCTGAAACACTGTCATTTAAAGCAATTTTTGCTTAAATATTTTTCATTTGTGAGGACAGAACTGCGTTTTTACGAGCAAAATGGGGTCTACGGGGGCTTAATCGTGGGAATAATTAGACAAAACTACGTTTCAACGGGAAAATGGCGTCTGCGCGGGAAAATGACAGGACAGAACTGCACTTTAACGGGATGGGACTTAATTCCAAACCACGCCCCCTGTTTTCCCGTCGCCGCACTTGACAGCAAAAGAGAGCGAGAAAATAGCTATGCGATTTTAGGCATTCCTGGGTTAAAACGATGTGTTAATAACTAAAAATTGCATCATATTTTAGACATATTAGAATAACATTTTGGGGGGCTAAACATGACTTACCCCCCCCCCACACACACACACACATGCACACACACACACACACACTGTTTTCATTGAGGTCCCGTCGCAGTGGTCTACATTGCAGTCAACACCGACCCCATAGGATACGAGACGTATGATAGTCCACCTTGGTCAGCTAGCCAAACACCTAACCTTCTGTCTAATCCACAACCTATTTGAAAAATGCAACGATGAAGTTACATTTCATACCAACCTGACAAAGAAAACTTTATAGTCAAATACCACATCATGCATCGTCACAACAAACATTCAAGACACAATTGCATTCAACAACGAATGCCATCGCACCTGGAATTACTTTCACACCACCTGGTACAACTTCGCCACTCAAACCATCGAACTTTATCAACAACTATGCATTATATTTTAGACATCTGAGTCGGAGATCAGTGCAAATCAAAAGGGCCACCAGTCCAAGGACATACTACCAACTCTCACCTCCACCATCTCAAACTAACACCAACCACTCATTAATACGGCTCACTGACTTGTCACCAAGCAAAGCAAAGACCCGCCGCCTTTTTCAAACTTTAAGCCTCATGCTTGCAACTTACGGACTCTACCTTACAGACTATACCGTGGTTGTTCAACGTGTGTTTGATTGAATGAATGATTTTCTTGTCGTCCGCTACCCATTGTTATGAAAGCATATGCCGGTCAAGACCTCGGAATAACGTCGCTTCGTAACTGGAATTACGTCGCGTCGTAATTATATTTACTACGTGACCTAAATATTTACCACTGAACGACCATATTGAAGCCTTGGAATTACGTTGTGACGTTAAATCTACCGTTGAGTCTTAAATCGATTTACGACGCGACCTTAATTCTACAGCTTGACGCACGTGCCTTTTCTTGTTTTAAGGGTGCGTCGTAATTGCGAGGCTTCTGTCTACCAACTGTGGTGTAGCGGTTATCATACATGTCTACCGACCACGAGGCCCTGGGTTCAAGCCTGGGTTGGGTAGACACGCCAGTGCACCGCAACTGGTTATCAAAGGCCGTGGACATTGACTTGGTTGTCGATGTTATATCTGTCCATACGTCGTACATGTGTTCTCGTCCGGGTCGTATTAAGCGTTTCGTTATAGCATTGTTACTATCATAACCGAATACGCAGGCGACAACCCCGTCATTGTAATCGTGTGTTCACTCATCTTGCGACGCTTAAATAGTCTCGTTGGGTGGTAAATATTTGGGTCGCGTCGTAATTCGAATTAGGCCTCAACCTCAGAATTAAAGTCGTGATAGGTTGTCACGTCGATTGTCGCGTCGTAAATAGTGCTGAATTAAGGACGCGGCGTAATTCCGAGGTTTTGACCGGCAAATGCTGACCGAGTTGAAGTCGTGATTGATTGTCACGTCGTGAATAGACTTGAATTAGGTACGCGACGTAATCCTGAGGTTTTGAATCTCGCTTACGTGATGTGCAACAGTTTTGATGGGTATACGGTATGTATGCAGTGCAGTCAGTCATGTCAGTCAGTTGTGGCATACATGAAAATTAATTTGGTGTTGAATAAAGTACAATTTTATTTTAGTAAATGTAAATGGGTCTTTTAGGTGTTTTTTACCACAATTCTCATATCATTTTAAAATTGTATTAATATTATTTATGGATTTCTCATACGTGAATAACAGTGGGCATCTCATTTCTCATTATGTCAATCTAATTTCCAGCATTTGCATGTTAAACATCGTTCGCCGTATCATTGGCCCATGTTCCGTCCGTCAATATCGTCAGTATAAGCGATGTCACGGACCCTTTGTGGTCACGTGTCAACGCAGGTAATAGGACCCATTCCTCCCGTAAACTGTACTTCCATTGTTGTTGTAGCGGCGGCAAGTGGAGGGCTGGGGTCATGTGTGCAGGGGCAGATTGAGACCCCAAAGTCGGCACTGGACACGAGTAATGAGTGAGTAGCAGAGTGGGTCCAGAGGCCTGCTTAAGCGCCCATTTAAAAGCTGTTGTGGCCTCAAAAACTTTCAGAGACCTTGGCGTGGTGATGAATGGCGCCGCCACTATGTTGATTTATGGTCCGACCATATCCATTTTTATTATTATTTATATCAATCAAGTTCCAGACTTTTGAAGAGAATGGAACACCAATGCCACGCAACATTTTTGCTTAGCAATGCCAGTATTTTTAAGCCTACAGGTTACCATGGTGAACCAGCTTGATTTTAACAGGTCGTCTGGTCCACTGTCATAGTGAGAAAACATGAGCATTGTTTTGCATTGCAACTGTTCAAGCAGGGATAGTAATCTCGAAAGGTTTCAATATTTCTAAGATGATTTTGTCTAGTGACAAAACTACACAATTGTTTTTCTGCTTGGCTCAGCTTTTTAGGAGATAATCTAATTCCATAAACATGCACTAGGTGGGGAGAATGACATTCGTTATTGGGTAATACCAATCACTGTCATGTGATTCATTTCAGAAACGGTATTATCAAAACTAGTATTACCTCGCATTTTAACGCAATATGTACATGTAATATGTTTAACACACATTGCCTGAAAACTAAAACCAGCTGTAAATTTTGAAAGCTACCCATCTGGACCGCCCAGACAGCATTTTCATCATCATATGACCACCCTAGATGTATGGTGTAAGGGCGTTTGGTAGGCATTTTGATTTACTGTGATTTACCACCTGTGATTTACCACCTGAATACATGTTATATCTTTGAAAATATTATTTTCATTTAGAAAGTTAAAAAAGTGAAGGTGTGTCGTCATTGTTCTTTCTACCCAGTCATTTTCATCTTAAAGCTCGATATCTCCTAAACGGAACAAGATATATAAGTATTTTATTCACCGTTCAGCCGTTCAGTTGTCTCTTTTAATCCTCGATATTAAATGACTAAACGTCTTTATTTCGTTTCTTTATCATTCGATAAGTTTGTCAATGTATTACTTAAAGGCCTTTTCAAGGGCATGTCATGGGTAGAGCGTGAAGCAAAAGCAATTGCCCCAGCTCAGATATTAAAAGGGTCATGTACACATGGTATGTCGTATTTCATTATGGCCGGCTATATGTAAGCTCATTCCAATACGCCACAATTAATACTTTGTATGAAGCTCACCTATCTAAATGAAAAGCGGCTATCTCAGCTGTGTGACGTTCCTCATCCAGCCAAAATGGTTGAGCTTCGTTATACTCATAAACCATGGTCCTTTCATGTCTAGACAGAGAAAAAAAGGTTTCAGTTAAACGAATGAAAAATTCCTACAAATAACGTATATTACGAGAGAAGGGTACCCTAAATCGACCATCACATCTGCGTCTCCGCCACTGTGTGACATTAGGATAACTACATTCTAACTACAAGCTTGGATCGAGGAGAATCATAAAGTCAGCAGAGGATCTGTAAGGTCGGCGGTATTTGTAAACGCATACGCACCCACACACACATGGGTCTCATTATTTGTACGGCAACGCCGATACCATACATCTGGTATAATGGCTAAAACCACAGATAAGGAATGCGGAGGGGTTGGGGTAAAAAACAAAATAATAAAGAATACCCGCAATTACCAAATAGGAGAAAAAGCAGATAGCAGTGGCGTGACCCGCAACCAACAAGATGACAAGTGAACATGTGTGTGTGAGGGCTGGAGGGGGAGGGGGCAGCCGTTACTTTTGATATCAACGTCCAAACACTTGGGGGTCGAGGGACCTTACCATTTATTTCTGACAAAGAAGGGGTATGACCCCTCATTCTCCAGTCCCCATGACCACGCCACTGGCAGATAAAAAGGTTGGACGGTCTTAAAGGTCCACAGCAATATTGACACGGATACTGACCCTCCTAGCAACGAGCTTTATATACGTCGATCGCCCTGACGAGGTTTTACGTTTTGATGTTACTACCCTACATTGCGAACTGCCCACAGAAAGACTAAAAGATGTTCGTCCATGATACGCCTCGCTTAAGAGCATTAAAAACATGTGGATACATAAAGAATGCTAGACTGCACCATTCTGGCCTTGGTGGAGTTACAGGTTAGAACTAGAAGAACAATAAGCAGAAGTTCCAATATAACTGACAAATGCCTCGAATGGTATCCCCCTGCCACGACACCAAAGCTTCCATCTGCCCATGCTGTATCGACATATGAGGTCAATTCCAATTGTCGTTGCCACAACTGACCAAATATGAATCTTGATTTATTTCAGACCTAGATCTTCAATTAGTTTGAAGTCAATTACTAAAACGATGCTGTGGACATGCATAGTGTATATGCACGGCCTCGTTTCCTGAGAATACCTTTGTATAGTATAGTCTAATAAAGTCCACTGCATGCATTGCACCATCCTATGCCGTTTTTCAACGCTATAACATTTTTTAACGGATAGCTGTATAAACTTTACACTTAATCTCGTTTACGCAGTGCTGATTTAGCTGAAATTCCATTTTGAACTGTATAGTGACGTGGCCAGGGAATGCATGGGGGTCCTCCGGACCCTCCACCCCCCCCCTTCACCACACACACACACATACACCGTGGCTACGCCACTGCTGGTGCATGGAAGATCCAAAAAATGCATCAAATTCCCGCCCTCCTCCAATTTTGATTCATTTGATTACAGAACAAAATAGCAGGGGTTGCCTAATACAGCAACATTATCTGATATATGCAATTTCATCTCTCTGCAGTCTTTTCGAATTTCCCCTACGAAAACGGCCAGATCATATAAAAATATAACTGTCAAATTAAAACATGGCAACAGTGATTTTGAATGTTGTTAAGGAAGGAGACACTACGGGGGTAAGGAGGGATATACTACGTTGTTAAGGTGGAAGACACTACGGGGGTGAGGGAGACACTTCGGGGGTAAGTAGGGAGATACTACGGGGTAAGGGTAAGAAGGGGGACACTACGGGGGTAAAAAGGAAGACACAACGTGGGTAAGAAGGAAGACACTACGGGGGTAAGGAGGAAGACACTACGGGGTAAGGAGGGAGACACTACGGGGGTAAGGAGGAAGACGCTACGGTGGTAAGGAGGGAGACACTACGGGGGTAAGGAGGGATATACCACGTTGTTAAGGTGGAAGACACTACGGGGGTGAGGAAGACACTTCGGGGTAAGTAGGGAGATACTACGGGGTAAGGATAAGAAGGGGGACACTACGGGGTAAGGAGGAAGACACAACGTGGGTAAGAAGGAAGACACTACGGGGGTAAGGATGAAGACACTTCGGGGATGAGGAGAGAGACACTACGAGGGTAAGGAGGGAGACACTCGGGGGTAAGGAAGACAATACGGGAGTGAGAGAGACACTCCATCCGATATGCATGTTTGAACCAAACATAAATCACTCCAGCACCTCGGTACAAACCAAAGAAATGTATTCAAATTTCTTTAAAAGTGATCAAATTCGTTGGACCATGGACCTTAGATGGTCTTAATGGCAACTTTGTGGATGGACTTACCTCATTGGTTTCGCAATAGCTTGATTGCCGTCGTCAAACTCGAAGAGGAATTTGACTTGTGAACCGCCCTCATAGATTGACGCTTTGGCTATCTTTTCTGTGGAAAGATGTTTTAGAAGTTTATGCAAGTAAGGGGCGCTCTCACTGTACATTTCCTCGTTGTTTATGTACTTTCCGAAAAGCTGCCATGGTTTTAAACTGCAATGTAAAGAAGAGAAGTTGATCAACTAAATTCGGAATTTGGGGGAAAATATAAACAAATAATGTGATTTGTATATATCTCTGATGCAGTAAGTAGAAGTCTCATATTCGCTCTACATTCATACCGAGATCTCGCGTTATTAAAAACTTAATTTGGTTTTCATGCTTAAAGTCTGATTTGAATATTCATAAGAAAAGTGTGTGGGAATATACTATAGGGACCTATATCAAAAACCCTCACTGCTGTGTTTTACAAGTCATTCTTCATCAAATTATGATGGACAATTATTATTGAAAATTAATCTTGACCATTGAACATATAATCCTTTGAACATTCCTACGTTAAATATTAATATATCTCAGCAGATCAGTTTTTGATGTTTGAAAATATCACTGCTTGCTTTCTATCTGTCATATTTTGATCACAATTTGATGAAGTTTCAATATTGAAAATTTGTGATGTACGTCTGGGCAGACAGCCGGAAATCTTCATACAATATGCTTAGATTCTTTTCTAAATTCCAGTCACTTAATTCATTCTTGCCATAGGCGTAGGAGGCGGGGATCAGAGGCAACTGCCAAATTGTAACTTTTTGGGGCAGGCATATACACAAATTCAGGCACTTTTTTGTCGGTTCAAAAAATGAGAACAATAAGGTTTTTCTGGAAGATAAAATTTAAAATTGTCTGAGCACTTACAAAAAGCAAAACTGCCTTCTTGAAATTTTCCCATCGATTTTAAGCCATTAAAATTATTCAGAGCTTCCGGGGGCTTCCCCCAATAGACTCCTACTAGAGCCCCAATTGTTCCCCACGCTATTAGGCGCACACTATGGGTGCGCAGTAATGCCATGGCAGCACACCTTTTTCAGACACGTTTCATTTGCCACCCAAATAAAATTGGGTTCCTATGAATCATGCTTAAATTTGGTATGGCAGTCTAAAATGGGAAAAAGTTGCGGCCGAATATACACTCATTGTCACATATTATTAACATAAAAGTGCGCATATTAAAGGAAAGTGAGGGCGTATTTTAGGGGGTCCCCAGTCAAACTGCTTATCTATCACGCAAGGGTATAGCAAATTTCTGGTTGATATAAATATTCAAGACCCTTTGCTCTCACTTCGTTTGTGTGCTATGGAGGCATAGAATTTATCAATCTTTTGTGCATGACATAACTGCGAAATTCGCTTAAACAAGCTTAAAACACTTTCGGCCTAGCGTTCCTTTAATGCAACCAAAAATGTTACGTGATCAATTTTAGAAAATTTTGATGAAAATTTGAAGTTTTAATAACAATTTGAACTTCAGTTTTACGGTTTTTAGTTGATTAAAAATCAATGTATGGAAATGTTCACATCTATCTGCCAGAGGAAGATCCTCCAGAGGGAGACCCTTCAGAGGGAGATCCTCCAGAGGGAGATCCTCCAGAGGGAGATCCTCCAGAGGGAGATCCTCCAGAGGGAGATCCTCCAGAGGGAGATCCTCCAGAGGGAGATCCTCCAGAGGGAGATCCTCCAGAGGGAGATCCTCCAGAGGGAGATCCTCCAGAGGGAGATCTTCCAGAGGGAGATCCTCCAGAGGGAGATCCTCCAGAGGGCGATCCTCCAAAGGGAGATCCTCCAGAGGGAGATCCTCCAGAGGAAGATTTTCCAGAAGGAGATCCTCCGGAGGGAGATTCTCCAGAGGGAGATCCTCCCGGGGGAGATCCTCCAGAGGAAGATTCTTCAGAGGGAGATCCTCCAGAAGGAGATCCTCCAGAAGGAGATCCTCCGGAGGGAGATTCTCCCGAGGGAGATCCTCCCGGAGGAGATCCTCCCGAGGGAGATCCTTCAGAAGGCTTGGCTTACTTCACTTCATCGAGGCGTAGAAAGCGTCACCTCTCGGGCGTATGGAGGGTCACCCTCAGAGGGCAGGCAAGTACACCAAAAATGTTCCGGTTACAAGCGGAAATATTGCACTGGAATTTTCTAAATTTTCGAGATCTTGAAATTTCCTTCAATTTCGGGAAATATCCTTCAATTTCAGGAAATTTCCTCCATTTGGGGGAAACATTTTCGGAAAACTTTCTTCAATTTTACCATGCACAATTTCCAATAATGTGTTGCCAAATTTTACCAAAATTTCCAATAACTGTGCCAATTTTTATTTAATAATTTCCCAATTTAAAGAAAACATTTAATAGTGAGGGTGAAATCCTTTCAGGGAATACCTTTCTTTCTGCTCCCCGTTTATAAGACTCTGCACCCTTCCCAATATGTTCCAAACTGTTCATGAAACACGTTATCACATCATCATTGGTTTGGTTTGGCTTGTCCCCTCCCTCTGATATTTTACCCTGGCTCCGTCCCCATAGACAACACATGTCTTCAACTATAGGCTTATTCATTTATGTTATTGATTTGGTTTAACTAAAGTTTGTATTCAATTTAATTCAATTCCCATTAAGCAAATATTAATTCAGAAATTCAGCCCCCAATACCATCCGACAGCACTGAACTAGGATTATTTTATGTTGTTGTTGATTTTTTGTGAACTAGAGTTTGTTTTCTTTGGAGCATCTGGGAAGGCCAAGCCAGATTTGATGTCAATTTATTTTTGTGTTTGCTCTTGAACAGTTGGTGGATACTTGATCAAAGGATGTACGAGAAGGAAATTATATTGTTATCAATGCCATTTGTGGTGAACAATGCCAAAGCTCATAACTGTGTAAATCTTTGGATTCAAGTTGTTCGGTGTGTGGGTGTGTGGGCACGACAGAGACGAGGAGTGCAGTCTTTGAAGTTTAAAATGTAACGCGTAGAATGAAATATTTCATACGCTTTAAAAAAAAAAAAAAAACCTCATTGAATTCCATATTGAAACGTTATGACTCCTTTCAGGTAATACAAACAGGTTTTTAACTAGCTGACAAGTGGCATCAAATATAAGCGCTCTCAGGTGCTGCAACGCCAGGCCACGACCCATGAGCCGGCCTCGATTAGGTACTTGTAACAAAAAGGGGCCTAACCCACCGCAGAGCTGTGGGGCCCTATCATCATACTTTCAAGCTCATCAAAAATTCCCACCACCAAACTTATACACGTCACTATTTTTGACGTCATCAACCTTTCAGCGCGCCAAAATGCAATGATTAAAAAAATTAATTGACGCGTCAAGGCAAAAATGCTTTCTGGTCAAGTCATTCATCATCTAAAAGTGCTATTTTCAAAAAAGTTGAAAACTGCACAAACACAGGTGTTAACACAGGGCGTTAACAACAACAGCTGTATGTGCAATAAATTAACAAGTTTGGATATTGCCTAGCTGGAAATAGTAAATACAGAAAATTCGTGTATGTAGCTTTGCTCCTCTTCAACTATAGGGCAGTAGGGAGTTGTCATTTACTGATGGCAAATTAACATTGGAAGGAATGTTACTTTTGTAATTAGATACAAATGTAGGCCTATTCATTTGTGATATATTCATATGTAAATATGTGATGTATTCATATGTAAATATGTGATGTATTTCTGGACACCTTTGGTATTTTCTTTTGTAAATGCCTTTTTTTAATTTTCTATAAATTCTGATTAAATATGTTTAGACTCTTCACATTTCATGAATAGACATTCACATCATTTTCAGTGAATGAAATTAATAAACGATTTTTTTAATATATTTTTTGTAAGACTATTAGCTGTCTCTCTGTCGCACATTACATTTAAGACTATTAGCTGTCTCCCTGTCGCACATTAAAATCAACTCTTAAAAGGTTTATCAGTCAAAAACTAAAAGTTCTATAATCAGAATTCAAAAACTGATCTGTTCAGATGCGCGCTCAGTCCGAATTCCGTCCACTTAATACATGCGCGTTGGGTCCGAATTCCATCCACTTAATACATGCGCGTTGGGTCCGAATTCCGTCCACTTAATACATGCGCGTTGGGTCCGAATTCCGTCCACTTAATACATGCGCGTTGGGTCCGAATTCTGTTCACTTAATACATGCGCGCTGGGTCCAAATTCCGTTCTTTTAATACATGCGCGCTGTGTCCGAATTCCGTTCACTTAATATATGAATTTCATTTTAATTATTATAAAGACTGAAATTTATCGTTTTAAAACAACCTATACTATTTCTGTAAATTCGTTCTTTTCACAATGATGGTAAATTTTCATTTTCGAAACATTGCTTAAGAAAACGGTGATGATTTCCGTTGGATTTGGGACCAGAACCGAACCAACCCTACTTTTAACCACCGTATATGATGCTTAATTACCCAACAGATGTACGATCCCCGATATGATCGAAATTAACTTCAATCAATATAAAGCATCTAATTAATGAAAATGGAGTTTAACTAACAATTTCATCAAACATGGATAAAATTGGCGAATGACGTGGTGACATTGGACATATCGTGGGAAGGGTGGGGGAGGAAGGGTGGAGGTGGGAGGGTGGAGGTGGGAGATTTGGAGAGGGAGGGCGGAGGAGGGAGAAACGGGGTTACGATATTTTTCATTGTACAACATTTTATACCAATAAAATAGCGAGAAAATTATCCCACTTTCCTGTTTGACTAAAAATGACGACACCGTTTATTTGAAGTCTGGAGTTCTTTGTTTTTTACTTAAAAATATAAGTGAAAATATGACAATCAATTAACTATTATCATACATGTGCATTCAGACTTCAGAGATAACTTTTTCTATGTTTGGACATGTACATTGTATGGACATGTAGATTGTATGGACATGTATATAGATTGACTGCCAGCTGCTCGACCCTGGGAACAAACACAGTAATCAATATATCATCAATCTGGACACACTTTGTTCAACACAAGTGCCTCCCATAGTTAACTCAACACAATTTCAGGAAGTTATTTCAAACTTAGGATTTCGTTCCGTCAAATTTTAACTTCTTATTAAAACGTCTTATAAACGTCTAATTAACTTCTTTTAAAAGTTTCAAACAATGTGAAAATTCGTTTGTTTAAAAATCCGTCCAACGTTCAGCGTTGAGAAAAAGTGACAAAACCATTGGACAGTTGGAATATTACATTTTTTTAACGTTTTCAGAACGTTGGCATGAAGTTAGTTTAAAATGTCCGTCACTTGTCAGATGTCAGAGGTCCTCATTCAAAAAGGGCCCTATAACGTGCACCCGCTGGGGGCCCTATAATGGGTTTCAAATTCATCAAAAATGTGAGAAGACTCACAAAATCCTATATACCCACGAACAAGCATGTTCGACCCAGATATCGTCTAGAGGGCTACGGAGAAACGTGGTACATTATAAATACCCTTACTAGATTCAGTTTTGCTACTTTTCTGACATATTCCATGGTTTTTAAACCTTAAAATCGCAGGACAAAATATGATAGAATACATAACAGCTTTGAGGAATCTGAGGCTATGACATCATAACTAGTCTGATTTCAGTCGTTTCTACACAAATGACACCATATTTTAAACTTCGATATCTCCTTAACGGAATAAGATTTTTCTTCACCATTTTGTTTCTTTTGAAGTTCTCTTTCATATAAGATGGACATGCTTGACCACTGAACTTATCCTTTAAAGGTGTATGGACGCCTAGAGATCTTTATCCAAAAAATAGCATTAAATTATAAAGGCAATGCAACAGCCTTTAAATCTTGTTAATAGCACGTATAGTTTTTGAATTATGACTGATTAAAGTTTTAGCAATCTGCAGTGAATGCATAATTTATGTTAAATATGTGATGTATGACCAGGCGGGTGATGTATGACCAGGCGGGTGATGTATGACCAGGCGGGTGATGTATGACCAGGCGGGTGATGTATGACCAGGCGAGTGATGTAGGACCAGGCGGGTGATGTAGGACCAGGCGGGTGATGTAGGACCAGGCGGGTGATGTATGACCAGGCGGGTGATGTTTGACCAGGCGGGTGATGTAGGACCAGGCGGGTGATGTATGACCAGGCGGGTGATGTATGACCAGGTGGGTGATGTATGACCCAAGCGGGTGGTGTATGACCAGGCGGGTGATGTATGACCAGGCGAGTGATGTAGGACCAGGCGGGTGATGTATGACCAGGCGGGTGATGTATGATCAGGCGGGTGATGTATGACCAGGCGGGTGATGTTTGACCCAAGCGGGTGATGTAGGACCAGGCGGGTGATGTATGACAAGGCGGGTGATGTATGACCAGGTGGGTGATGTATGACCCAAGCGGGTGGTGTATGACCAGGCGGGTGATGTATGATCAGGCGGGTGATGTATGACCAGGTGGGTGATGTATGACCCAAGCGGGTGATGTAGGACCAGGCGGGTGATGTATGACCAGGCGGGTGATGTATGACCAGGTGGGTGATGTATGACCCAAGCGGGTGGTGTAGGACCAGGCGGGTGATGTATGACCAGGCGGGTGATGTAGGACCAGGCGGGTGATGTATGACCAGGCGGGTGATGTATGACCAGGCGGGTGATGTATGACCAGGCGGGTGATGTAGACCAGGCGGGTGATGTAGGACCAGGCGGGTGATGTTTGACCAGGCGGGTGATGTATGACCAGGCGGGTAATGTATGACCAGGCGGGTGATGTATGACCAGGCGGGTGATGTATGACCAGGCGGGTGATGACCAGGCGGGTATGACCAGGCGGGTGATGTATGACCAGGCGGGTGATGTTTGACCAGGCGGGTGATGTTTGACCAGGCGGGTGATGTATGACCAGGCGGGTGATGTATGACCAGGCGGGTGATGTAGGACCAGGCGGGTGATGTAGACCAGGCGGGTGATGTATGACCAGGCGGGTGATGTATGAACAGGCGGGTGATGTATGACCAGGCGGGTGATGTAGGACCAGGCGGGTGATGTATGACCAGGCGGGTGATGTTTGACCAGGCGGGTGATGTATGACCAGGCGGGTGATGTATGACCAGGCGGGTGATGTAGGACCAGGCGGGTGATGTAGGACCAGGCGGGTGATGTAGGACCAGGCGGGTGATGTAGACCAGGCGGGTGATGTATGACCAGGCGGGTGATGTATGACCAGGCGGGTGATGTATGACCAGGCGGGTAATGTATGACCAGGCGGGTGATGTAGGACCAGGCGGGTGATGTAGGACCAGGCGGGTGATGTATGACCAGGCGGGTGATGTATGACCAGGCGGGTGATGTATGACCAGGCGGGTGATGTATGACCAGGCGGGTGATGCATGACCAGGCGGGTGATGCATGACCAGGCGGGTGATGTATGACCAGGCGGGTGATGTAGGACCAGGCGGGTGATGTAGGACCAGGCGGGTGATGTAGGACCAGGCGGGTGATGTAGGACCAGGCGGGTGATGTATGACCAGGCGGGTGATGTATGACCAGGCGGGTGATGTATGACCAGGCGGGTGATGTATGACCAGGCGAGTGATGTAGGACCAGGCGGGTGATGTAGGACCAGGCGGGTGATGTAGGACCAGGCGGGTGATGTAGGACCAGGCGGGTGATGTAGGACCAGGCGGGTGATGTAGGACCAGGCGGGTGATGTAGACCAGGCGGGTGATGTATGACCAGGCGGGTGATGTAGGACCAGGCGGGTGATGTAGGACCAGGCGGGTGATGTATGACCAGGCGGGTGATGTATGACCAGGCGGGTGATGTATGACCAGGCGGGTGATGTAGGACCAGGCGGGTGATGTATGACCAGGCGGGTGATGTATGACCAGGCGGGTGATGTAGGACCAGGCGGGTGATGTATGACCAGGCGGGTGATGTATGACCAGGCGGGTGATGTATGACCAGGCGGGTGATGTATGACCAGGCGGGTGATGTATGACCAGGCGGGTGATGTATGACCAGGCGGGTGATGTATGACCAGGCGGGTGATGTATGACCAGGCGGGTGATGTAGGACCAGGCGGGTGATGTATGACCAGGCGGGTGATGTAGGACCAGGCGGGTGATGTAGGACCAGGCGGGTAATGTATGACCAGGCGGGTGATGTATGACCAGGCGGGTGATGTATGACCAGGTGGGTGCTGTATGACCAGGCGGGTGATGTATGACCCAAGCGGGTGGTGTATGACCAGGCGGGTGATGTAGGACCAGGCGGGTGGTGTATGACCAGGCGAGTAGCTGAAAAGCTTTATGTAGTTCTTCATATTTCCTACTTAAATTTCAGTTCCTGAAAATGATGACAAAGTCTATTCCTGCTTGATTCTGCTTAAGGGTATGATCAACACTTAAAATTTCTTTCCATTTTTCACAAATGCGTGAATAGCAATTAAAGATAAATAAAACAAAGGGTTTACATAAGGAAATAGGAACTTTCGCCTTGCATGCCATGCATCACAAGAGGTACTTAAAGAGGAACAAAAATGTGCATATTTTGGCCTGAAAATAAAAAATGCTTTAAATTATAATTTTGTAACCGAACGTTGTTGCTATTTTCATCATTTTTCATGGATATTGAAGCAATTTAGCATAAGTTTTACCTTTAAAGATTTGACCAACTTATGGCCTTCTTAATTGTTTTTTAAAGAATGGGTGATGCTGGAACATGGAACGTGTATTTTATCAACATAATCATGACAGGCAAAATTTGGGCAAGTTATCAAACTTGCCGCATATTCAGGCGAATGCTCTGATAATTTCATGTTTTTTAGGGAAGGGGTGTATCTTCTGTCATTCTACCCCAAAAAAAAAATAAAAAAAAATGAAATTGCATTAATGTGCTTGTACTCGTGAATACCAACCTCATCAGCATTAATGTGCTTGTACCCGTGAATACCAAGCTCGTCAGCAATTATGTGCTTGTACCCTTCAATACCAACCTCATCAGCAATAATGTGTTTGTACTCGTGAATACCAACCTTATCAGCATTAATGTGCTTGTACTCGTGAATACCAACCTCATCAGCATGTATGTGCTTGTACCCGTGAATACCAACCTCGTCAGCAGTTATGTGCTTGTACCCGTGAATACCAACCTCGTCAGCAATAATGTGTTTGTACTCGTGATACCAACCTTATCAGTATTAATGTGCTTGTACCCTTGAATACCAACCTCATCAGCAATAATGTGCTTGTACCCTTGAATACCAACCTCATCAGCAATAATGTGTTAGTACTCGTGATACCAACCTTATCAGTATTTATGTGCTTGTACCCGTGAATACCAACCTTGTGAGCATTAATGTGCTTGTACCCTTCAATACCAACCTCATCAGCATTAATGTGCTTGTACCCGTGAATACCAACCTCATCAGCAATAATGTGTTTGTACTCGTGATACCAACCTTATCAGTATTAATGTGCTTGTACCCTTGAATACCAACCTCATCAGCAATAATGTGCTTGTACCCTTGAATACCAACCTCATCAGCAATAATGTGTTAGTACTCGTGATACCAACCTTATCAGTATTTATGTGCTTGTACCCGTGAATACCAACCTTGTGAGCATTAATGTGCTTGTACCCTTCAATACCAACCTTATCAGTATTAATGTGCTTGTACCCTTGAATACCAACCTCATCAGCAATAATGTGCTTGTACCCTTGAATACCAACCTCATCAGCAATAATGTGTTAGTACTCGTGATACCAACCTTATCAGTATTTATGTGCTTGTACCCGTGAATACCAACCTTGTGAGCATTAATGTGCTTGTACCCTTCAATACCAACCTTATCAGTATTAATGTGCTTGTACCCTTAAATACCAACCTCATCAGCAATAATGTGTTAGTACTCGTGATACCAACCTTATCAGTATTTATGTGCTTGTACCCGTGAATACCAACCTTGTGAGCATTAATGTGCTTGTACCCTTCAATACCAACCTTATCAGTATTAATGTGCTTGTACCCTTGAATACCAACCTCATCAGCAATAATGTGCTTGTACCCTTGAATACCAACCTCATCAGCAATAATGTGTTAGTACTCGTGATACCAACCTTATCAGTATTTGTGTGCTTGTACCCGTGAATACCAACCTTGTGAGCATTAATGTGCTTGTACCCTTCAATACCAACCTCATCAGCATTAATGTGCTTATACCCGTGAATACCAACCTTGTGAGCATTAATGTGCTTGTACCCTTAAATACCAACCTCATCAGCATTAATGTGCTTGTACCCTTCAATACCAACCTCATCAGCAATAATGTGTTTGTACTCGTGAATATTAACCTCATTAGCATTAATGTGCTCGTACTCTTAAATACCAACCTCATCACTGGTTGTGGGGTGGGGGTTGGTGTCTCTTCTATATTATGTGATTGTAGAAACATACCGTTTATAGATAAGTCAGGCTAGTGCAAATTGTCTTCGGTTTTTGATAGTTTGTGGTACACCAGCAACCCCCCCCCCCTTCCCCACGCGCGCTTAAAGTCTAGTTACGCCTCTGTATTAGGCCCCTGTATTAGTATTTAGGCACCCAAACAAGAAAATCAAGGGAAATTGGTCCAACGTTGACTGGTGACTCCTGTGCCTCTTCCCTCACTTTAAGCCTCTTGTCCAGTGGCATAGCAAGGGGCATCTGGGCCCAAAGCAGCCATTTAAATTAGGCCTTTACTTGGTCTCAGCCTCCAACCCCTCTAGGTACGTTAGTAGATTGTGAGATCGGAGGGGGGGTATGATAAACCGATTAAGAAAATATATATACATCCTATTTGAAAAAAATGCCTTCTAGCCGAAAATTCTACAAAATTGCCAAAAATGGTTCAGATTTTCCAATAAATTTTGACTGAGGCTCGGTTGGGGGAGGTGCTCCTGCAACTCCTTTTGTTACGTCACTTCACTATAACCGCAACATAGTATACGTGTTTTTCGGGGATGGGTTTCACACCAATCAGTGGCGGCGAACCAGGGCTTTGGGGCTCAGCCATTAACGAAGAAAGTGTGTGTGGGTGGAGGAGGACGGGGGGCGCATAAGCTAAGCTCCCAAAAGTGTTTTCTAAAATGTATACAATTTAATAAATTTTGGGGTATCACCACATCAAAACAAATTTGCTAGTTAAAGCAAGTTGACTGCGTTTCCAGACATGATTGTAACCCTGAGGAATGCCAAAATCGCAGAGCTTCCAAGGGGATTTCGCCCATGGCCCCCACTATGGTTTTGCCCTTTGACCCAAAAGTACCTTCACGGCTCCACCGCCCCACCCCCTCCCCTTCCCTCCCCATATTTTGAACGCTCTGCCGCCCTTGTTAATCAAGTAATTGATAATTAAATAATAAGTCCATGTTATATGACAGAGATTCAATAGGAACACAAATTACAAAGAAAGATTTAAAAAATCTTCGTTAACGGAGATATTTAAGTTTAAAGTTGTTTGGTGTCTTTTGTGTAGACACGACTGAAATTCAGACTTGATTTATCAAATCAGATTGTATTTTTAATACCTATTTTATATCTCAATTCATTTTTAACATCGGTAAATAGAGGCTAATTGGTCCAGGTTCCTTATGACATTAAACGGTCAATAACTCCAAGATTAAACTGGAGAAACTTAAAACACGACCCCGAAGTATTACGTATGGAGACATGAATATGCATACGCCATTGAGACATGAACATGTATACGCCATTGAGACATGAACATGCATACGCCATTGAGACATGAACATGCATACGCCATTGAGACATGAACATGTATACGCCATTGAGACATGAACATGTATACGCCATTGAGACATGAACATGTATACGCCATTGAGACATGAACATGCATACGCCATTGAGACATGAACATGCATACGCCATTGAGACATGAACATGTATACGCCATTGAGACATGAACATGAGACATACGCCGCCATTGAGACATGAACATGTATACGCCATTGAGACATGAACATGCATACGCCATTGAGACATGAACATGCATACGCCATTGAGACATGAACATGTATACGCCATTGAGACATGAACATGCATACGCCATTGAGACATGAACATGTATACGCCATTGAGACATGAACATGCATACGCCATTGAGACATGAACATGTATACGCCATTGTTTCCTAGCACATTTCGCGACGAACTATCTTTGGCAAGCATACAAATTGCGAACATATCCCAAGCAAAGGTATATATTACGAAGTTAACGTTTCTTTGGCGAACATACAAATTGCGAACATATCTGTTGCAAACATTTAAGATTGCAAACATATATTACCGAACTTATTTGTTTCCGAGCATATATGTTTCGAACATTTATAATTGTGATTATATATTTTCCGAGCATATTAGTTTTCCGAACATATATCCTGCTACCATATTGTTTCCGAACGTTTGATTTGCGAGCATATTAGTTTTCCGAACTTATATTCTGCGACCACATTGTTTCCGAACATATGTTTTGCGAACATATTTGGTGGTCCTTTTGGCGTTCCATAAAAAATAGCAACGAAGAAGAGGAAGTCCTGGAGAAAGTATTTGGTCTGCAACATGCATACGTTTGAGCCATTGGCAGCTGCGAGAGGTGGTGCAGAAGAGGGTGTGGCAGACGAAGTTCCTGGGGTTGATAGGCTCCAAATTGCCGTTAATGGATGGTCAATACCATATACCTGAAATTACATATTTAAATATTAAACAATCCCGCGTTCTTTTGTCTCCTTATCAGATCGCACCATTGATTTCGCGGAACTACTACTAGTAAGATGCTACCACTACGCACCGACTTGACTTGGAGCCCGGGGGGAACCCGGGACTTGGAGTTGAAGAAGTGTTAACGCCGGACTGATGCTCAAGATCTTCTGGTGGTTTTCTTTTGATTGTGGTGTACTTTCCGGGCAGAAGTACCCTTCCCCTAATGCCGCTTTGACTGCGAAGACCAAATCTTTCTTTCAATTCATGCGAACTCAGTATCAAAGCAATCTGGCTCGAAATGATCACTACATACATAGATGTAGTCCGTACATACAAAATCTGATCTAGTATTGTTCACAAAATTAATCCATATTTTACGGATTCTTGAGTCCTACGGGAATCTATAAAAACTTAGACCTTTTCTGTTGGTGTTACTACAGCCACCCACACATCGAACCGGCATTTTGACAAATGAAATCAAAATTCACAATTCTCTGTAATGACAAACAGTAAAAGTATGATACAACCTGCGACAATTGCGTAATATATGTGTACAGTGTACACTACTGTAGCTGTACATCACGAATGGAATGTCGGTTCAGGCAATGACGTCATTGGTGGGAAGTTGAAACCGCTTATTTTTTTCGAGCACAGGCGGAACGGTATTTTTTTTTTTTCACTTCTATTTTTTTTGCTAAAAAATGATTTTGTGATTAAAAAAAACTTAATAACTTTGTCTATCAAATTGTCCAAATATTTCATTCCAATAAGTGAAGGGTGCCCGTGTCATGACCTCTGCTGACAAGATCTGTTGTACTTGTTGTTTCTACCCTTCTGAACATGCAGAGAGGACTTTCATAGCAATGCATTTTGATACTTTGACTATGTATGCGGCCACTGTGTTAGGCCACTATAGTGATCTGCCAAAGTGAACAGCAGCTGTAATCTTATGCGATAAATGAGTATCAAGGTTTTTATTGCGAAATTGTACCTCCCAACCGGGAAGAAGCATGCAACACGGCAAGATGGTGAAATCATCTAAATATGGGAGGGGAAGAAGGGAGGGGTCTGATGTTTTGCACGTCCCGCCCTTCCTGCTCGTGTATAGGCCTATAGCTTATAGATAAGTTAGACAAACGCAAATTTTGGTCGAAAAAATTTGTCTTACCCCCTGAATCAAATTACGCCCTGCCTGTCAGCTACTAATGCTATTTTTGGACAATTTAAATTGAATTTCTTTTGACCATGACTAGGCACAACTATTTTATCAACAATTATGTAAGACAATCAAAGGGGCTGATGGCAATCAGGGTGATGTAATATTTTAAGCCCTCTGTTTTTCTTTATAGCATTGTTAGCAAGGAGGACTGTGCTTGGTGCCCTCCTAAAGCGGCCAATTCCCCTCCTAAAGTGCCACGGCGTCGGGGAAGGAGGGTAAATTCCACCAAATCGAACTCGAACAATATCTTGATATCTTTACGATTGAATTCGTGGCCAAATTTACTGGGGAATCCACCACAACATAATCCAAGAATTTGCTTCAAAATGAACCCAACTTACCTTCCCACTTCTTGTTGTGAATCCCTAACTTCTGGCGATTCAATGACATTTAGTTTTCGTAGAAGACTTTCCCCAGGATCCCATCGTTTCTTAGTTTTGACTTTAGCAACAGTGTCCACTCGGAACTTGCTGACGAACTCCGACTGAAGTTCAGGATCCGAGGAGTAGAAAACAGTAAATGTGTGAAAAAATATCCACACAAAGAAGAAACTGCAAAGAACCAACGAACTTTTCTTCCTTTTCCTTGAACACACTGTAAACATTTTGCATTTTACATCCTAACCGCGTCACTGAATAACGCTTCGTGGACGTTAATTAATGGCAATCACATTGGTATATAAATGCAAGTTAATAACACAGCGCTATGAAAAATCTATAACTACCTTATTTTAACTAACAGTCAGACAGTATCAACTATGGATCACATCCCGTTTCTCGGGGAGTTTCGGGTTATTAACCTTTTCCATCTGACTTCCGTTTACAACCGTTAACTGCAGTATATATGCAATAAATACGTTCTTCCTGCCGTAATGATGGACAGCTTAATGATTCTGCAAGACCGAGGTAGCCTTTCTGCATTACAGTATATTTTTCGATTCGGAACACCTGACGTTTATGCAGTTAGGGTGAGGAGGAAAATTCAGTTCAACCTATGAATAGGGAAGATTATAGTAATACAAATGTAGCTATTACAAGTTTGTTGTGGACTTTCTTTTTGAACAAAGTATCGGATGCTGAGTATCAACAAGTACTTTTAATTTACAGTATCAAAACAGGGACGGCGTGGCTATTCTTTGTTTGGGGTCATGAAGGTAACGTCCCAGTCAACGAATGAAAACATTAATTTTAAAAAGAAAATAGGAGATATTTCATCCCACCTCAAAATATAAATAAATGCTTTGCATCTTCTGGAATATAGTCTCAATAAAATTACAATGTTCCTTTCTCCACGTCACACCCAGTTGCAGATCGTTTCTAATTCAGCATACGTACTGTTGCATTGTGTTTTAGTACAGTGTGCTGGTCACTTCCGCGGCGCTTATTGATTGGTTGTCGGTTTTCGTGTCTGACCAATCAGAAACGTTGACTTTTGTTGTACATTACTGTCCATATTAACACGATATCTGCAGGGGCGTAACTTGACTTCGAGCCCAGGCGGTGTAAGACAAATTGGCCCGACGAAAATTTGCATTTGCCCGACTTATTAAAAACCATATACATGTGTCTATGTAAAACTGTTGGAAACAGGTACCCCCTCCCCCCCCCCCCCCCCCTTTCCCTCCATGGCGTTGCCAGAGATTCCGGCTTGGGTACAGTACAGAAGTGCCAAACATGGTACTGCGTAACACAGTGCGCCCACTTATGAACCTGGCGAGGTCTATAGGGCGAAGCCTTGGTTTGGGTCCTAAGGGCAAAGCTCTCTGAAGATTTCTTGTTTTTAAAGCTTCAAAATGGCGGGAAATCAACACAAAGTTTGATAATTTGATTGATGAAAAGAAGAAAAATTGTATAATACTGTTAAAATCTACTAAGATAATCATTTGGGTTATCATTTCTAAACATGCAGAAGGAAAATTTTCCCTGCAAATTCAGGAATTTCGGGCAATATTGTGGTGTTCATGGGCTGAACCTTGGAAGCTTAGGTCCAGGGGTGAATTCCCGGGAAGCTCTGAAGATTTCTCTTTTTGATGCCCGAAAAAAGATTCAAAACTAACACAAAGTTCCACCAATGTAAGTGATATAAAGAGGATAATTTCAAATTATAATGTTAATATCTCCTCAGAAAACTGGATAAGCATTTGGGTTACCAAGTTTTCTAAACAGGCATAGGAGAAATATCTCCTGCAATTGAGAAAATTCGGGTAAACTTGTGAGGTTCGTGGACGAATCCCTGCTCTGAAGATATATTGTGTCTAACTTGTCTAATGCCCCAAAATGTCTGAAAATCAACCCAAACTGATCAACGGAAAGTCTTAGCGATGATAAGACAATCTTAAATTCTCATGTTCTCTACTCAGACAGTCAGATAAGCATTCTATAAGGCTACTATTATACAAGGTTACCATTATATAAGGTTACCATTATATAAGGCTACCATTATATAAGGTTACCATTATATAAGGTTACCATTATATAAGGTAACCATTATATAAGGTAACCTTACCATTATATAAGGTTACCATTATATAAGGTTACCATACCATTATATAAGGTTACCATTATATAAGGTTACCATTATATAAGGTTACCATTATATAAGGTTGCCATTATATAAGGTTGCCATTATATAAGGTTACCATTATTTATTTAAGGTTAGTATTATATAACGTTACCATTATATAAGGTTACAATTATATAAGGCTACCATTATATAAGGTTACCATTATTTAAGGTTACCATTATATAAGGTTACCATTATATAAGATTATCATTATTTAAGGTTACCATTGTATAAGGTTACCATTATTTAAGGTTACCATTTATAAGGTTACCATTATATAAGGTTGCCATTATATAAGGTTACTATTATATAAGGTTACCATTATATAAGGTTACCCTTATATAAGGTTACTATTATATAAGGTTACCATTATATAAGGTTACCGTAATATAAGGTTACCATTTCTAAAGAGGCAGAAGAGAAATTTCCCCTTAAGACTGAGAAAATTCGGGCGAAATTATGCAGGGATTCATATGTGAAGCCATGGTCTGAAGATTTCTTGTATTTTTATGCCCCAAAATGAATTAAACTCTTCACAACCAGACATACTTCCAAAATATAATTGATAACACAGACAAAAGGAAAATAATTTTAAATTATAATGTTGAAGTCTGTTATTCATTTGGGGTAGACATGGACGATCAATTTTCCCTGAAAAATTAAGAAAATTCGGGAAAAATTGTAGGGCTGAAGGGTGGAGTTTTGGTCTAATTTTTTTTTTTTAGGCCCCAATGTGGCTTAAAACCAACACAAACATAATTGTAAATCATAAGAAGAAGAACAATTATTTCTGATATAGCTAAGATCTACTCAGATAAGCATTTGGGATAAGCATTTCCCCTACCAATTCAGCCACAATTGTTTGAGTTCATGGATGCAGCACTGATAGGGTCCAAGGGGCGGAAGATTTATAGTTTTGATGCCCAAAAATGGCCCATGATCATCAGGGCTCTTGATTTTAAACATGTGTGGTCGGCCATCTTTCATATATACATCCTTTGCAGTTGCCAAATCCGAGCCCAATCAGCATGCCATATCCGAGCCCAGTCAGCATGCCAAATCCGAGCCCAATCAGAATGCCAAATCCGAACCCAATCAGAATGCCAAATCCGAACCCAATCAGAATGCCAAATTCGAACCCAATCAGCATGCCAAATCCGAGCCCAATCAGCATGCCAAATCAGAGCCCAATCAGCATGCCAAATCCGAGCCCAATCAGCATGCCAAATCCGAACCCAATCAGAATGCCAAATTCGAATCCAATCAGCATGCCAAATCCGAGCCCAATCAGCATGCCAAATCAGAGCCCAATCAGCATGCCAAATCCGAACCCAATCAGCATGCCAAATCCGAGCCCAATCAGCATGCCAAATCAGAGCCCAATCAGCATGCCAAATCAGAGCCCAATCAGCATGCCAAATCCGAACCCAATCAGAATGCCAAATTCGAATCCAATCAGCATGCCAAATCAGAGCCCAATCAGCATGCCAAATCAGAGCCCAATCAGCCTGCCAAATCCGAACCCAATCAGCATGCCAAATCCGAACCCAATCAGAATGCCAAATCCGAGCCCAATCAGAATGCCAAATCCGAGCCCAATCAGAATGCCAAATCGAGTGGAGATGATTCTGAGAGACGATTCAGGCATGATAAAGATGTGTATCTTGAATTCAAACAATACATACAGAATCCAACATTTTAAATCTCTGCCCTGCTAAGTGCCCAAGTATGATGTTGTCAGTATGATGCCGAGTTAGCTAAGTGCCCAAGTATGATGTTGTCAGCATCATGTGCCGTGTCGGCGGTCGGGAGCATATGATTTGGATATCTAGCTGAGATATACCCTTATACACAAGTACACACGTCATTCTACATTTCTGCCCGACTAAGATCGGTATCAGGCCAATGCCAATGGAGAGGGGGAGAAAGGGGAAAGGGGGGGGGGGTAACACAAAGGTAACAAAAGAAACTATGATGTTATCCAAACATTTTCAAAAGTTTTTTGTCTTTTTGCGAAGAAACAAAAACAAAACGTACAACCATATTAATTTTCTAATTTTGTTTCAATAAAATAGTCAAAATTGGAATTGCTCGACAAAATATTTTTTCTATTTTTTCCAAGAGGTGTAACCCCCTCTTCTCCCCCTTCCTCACCCCCTCTTCTCCCCTTCCTCCCCCTCCACATACACCCGACTCAAGTTACGCCTCTGGATTACTTGCCTTTAACATACTCAAAATAAACGTCATTTAGTCAAGTGAAATAAAATCATGCATGTTGTTTGTTCATGCAGCTCCCTATCTCATATAGTAATATGTAATCAACATAATGATCGATGTCATATAGATCATGTTGAATCACGCTCTCGATTACAGGTAAATGCCATCTCATTAGGTCTCGTTGATGTTGATGCTTTTTATTTTTAGTATTATATTTTCCCATGAAAATGTTTGGTATGACATTTCACACAATTGCAATAATATAAGGATTAGGATTTTAAGTACATGCCCCCTGTGACCTCGGCTCTGCCGCCTATGAGTGTAAGACCATTTGCATTAAAAGAAAGTAAAATGTTCCTCTCGATATTCATGCCAGAATTAGCGAATCTACCTAATCCTAAAACCTAATCCTAATTAACTTAAGATAGTTAGTGTGAAGTGCCTATTCATATCTAAGTTTGCACCTTCCTTTGTTACACACAGCTTGTAACTGTATAAGGACAACAGCTCGCTCCCGATGAATTCCACGAAACTTGTAACAATGTAAAATTCGAAAGCGGCTGGTTCCTCGTAAAATAATTCTGATGGTTTTAATGTCTATTTAGGCGTCATGCATTATACTACTTATTATGACGGTCTATATATTCGAATACGCTTTTATTGCACGCGATGGCACTGATAAACTCTGATATGATTGTTCAAATTAAAGGAGACACGTAGTCCCATGTTCTATAATGTTCTTAAATTTTTAAGAAGTTTCTATTAATTTTCGGAAAATTTCTTTCAATTTTCGTAATATATCCTTCGTGTTCGTGAATTTTGCATCATTTTCGTGAAATTTGCTTCAATTTTCATGTATTTCCTTTTCAGCCATATATATATATGTATATATATATATATATATATATATATATATATATATATATATATATATATATATATATATATATATATATATATATATATATATATATATATATATATATATATATATATATATATATATATATATATATATATATATATATATATATATATATATATATATATATATATATATATATATATATATATATATATATATATATATATATATATATATATATATATATATATATATATAGATAGATATATATATATATATATATATATATATATATATATATATATATATATATATATATATATATATATATATATATATATATATATATATATATATATATATATATATATATATATATATATATATATATATATATATATATATATATATATATATATATATATATATATGTATATATATATATATATATATATATATATATATATATATATATATATATATATATATATATATATATATATATATATATATATATATATATATATATATATATATATATATATATATATATATATATATGTATCTATCTATCTATCTATATATATATATATATATATATATATATATATATATATATATATATATATATATATATATATATATATATATATATATATATATATATATATATATATATATATATATATATATATATATATATATATATATATATATATATATATATATATATATTTTGACTTCATATCACTGAAGAAGGAAACAGGAGTTTTCGAATTATTTGGTTTATAAAAAAATCTGTTGGCTAGAGACATTGTCCTTTTTACTATTTTGTTTTGTTTGTAATGGCCAATGCGCGAACTTATCCTTTATACATTGATACATCAAATGATATACATCAAATGTTATACATCAAAGGTTATACATCAAATGTTATACATCAAATGTTATACATCAAATGTTATACATCAAATGTTATACATCAAATGTTATACATCAAATGTTATACATCAAATGTTAGACATCAAATGTTATACATCAAATGTTATACATCAAATGTTAGACATCAAATGTTAGACATCAAATGTTATACATCAAATGTTATACATCGAATGTTATACATCGAATGTTATACATCAAATGTTAGACATCAAATGTTATACATCAAATGTTATACATCAAATGTTAGACATCAAATGTTAGACATCAAATGTTATACATCAAATGTTATACATCAAATGTTATACATCAAATGTTAGACATCAAATGTTATACATCGAATGTTATACATCGAATGTTATACATCGAATGTTATACATCAAATGTTATACATCAAATGTTATACATCAAATGTTATACATCAAATGTTATACATCAAATGTTAGACATCAAATGTTATACATCAAATGTTATACATCAAATGTTATACATCAAATGTTATACATCAAATGTTATACATCAAATGTTAGACATCAAATGTTATACATCAAATGTTATACATCAAATGTTAGACATCAAATGTTATACATCAAATGTTATACATCAAATGTTATACATCAAATGTTATACATCGAATGTTATACATCGAATGTTATACATCGAATGTTATACATCAAATGTTATACATCAAATGTTATACATCAAATGTTATACATCAAATGTTATACATCAAATGTTATACATCAAATGTTATACATCAAATGTTTCTCAACGAACATACAAAATAATTTCTATAATAACTATGTATCTCTAACAAGATGTAAACAGTCTGCACAACCAGGGATTGTTGTTATAAATCGCTGACATACAACGTATGATTTATTGTGTAGGAATACATTTAATCAACCTAATAGATATTATATTAATACTTAAACTCAACAAATATTTGTCATTTAAAAATAGTTGTTTGGTTTCTAAAATGCAATTAATTTTCGCTCGTAGGGGGCTTTTATTAGTTCTCCAGAGGAATAAAAGGAGGGTAATTTGATCCTTTATGTCATTTGCAATTGTATATCTTCTACAAAGAAGTGCTCCTGGTGGGTAAAACCGAGGGTTGGATACCACATTCAATCGCACACAATGTTAGATCATAAAAACAACTTCTGTCTCATTGAAAAGAGGATTTATGTTATTTATAGTTAATTTGAATTAAGTTTAGTTCTTGTAGATATTCGTCAGGTTTTGTTCTGACGTGTGATTGACTGCACTATTCCGGGTGCACTATTCTATATGAAGTCATGTGAAGTACTAACTTGTCGCAGATCAATTGTTAGTGTTTTACCATGGATGGGATGCACCTTTTGCCCGTTTCTTCTAGCGCGAGTCAATGTCTTTAACTGCACTACCTCAATGATATGACCATGGTCAATGTGCACAACAAGGTTTGTCAATATGTCGAGAAATGACCTGCGATGTACATGACATTACATCATGGCGCAAAATATATATAACTTTTAAGCACAAAGTGTGGTTTAACCTTCGTTGTTGTAATTTTCTCATAGGATATCCTGTGTAGGATGTAGTATATCATTTTCCTTTTTAAATAGTTGGCTTATATTTCTACACTTTTGGATAATGACGGAGCATGGGACGTGCGCAGAGCTCAAGTATCTTCACAACGACCAAAGGATTATACGCGTAAGTATAAACAATGCGTAGCTGGCGCATAAGCCTTAATTCTTCAATTACAAACTATGTTTAACTTGTTTCGCAATTACCAACAAATACTTGGCAAATGGCTTTACCTGTTTGGAGACAGGAATGGGTGTTCCTTTCTCATCACGCAGAACATAAGGCTTTATTTTCTAAAATTGGGCACCTTTAGAGAGTGGGTTAAGGTTAGTGCCAACGTTAATATGATAAAAACGCGCCAAGCATAAACAAATAACCTTTTATAATCACTAGAGCAAGCAAATGTGGCAAAACTTTGGACAGACCATGCTTTACGAGCACTAAAGTAACACAAGATAGCGGGAATTTTTTGAAGCTGGGGGCAGAGGACTTGAGGGAAACTTTCCAAATAAAGTATTTTGAAAGCATGTACGACAACATTATAGCTTTAAGAGCGATTATGTCCCTCCACCCCCCCCCCTCCCCCCTTCTTTCTCCCCCCACCACCAGTTATTGGAAAATCTGTAAATAATGTCGGTCTGAAAATTACAAGTGATCTTCTTTTCTTCTTTTTGGTTCCAAAACCTATTTAGTCATACTGGCGTGTGTGTGTATGCGTGTATGTATGTATGCACGCGCCAATGGTACATTATGGGGACCTGCGTGAGTTCCAGAGATACATTATGGGGACCTGATGCATTACGGGGCCCTGAGTCAGGTCCCCATAATGTTTTCAATGTATTATGTATGGAGATAATGGTAAAAACATGTTTCAGAAGGAAAACTGGTTCAAGCTTTCTGTGTCTATCACACAAGGGGGATAGATGATGCAGTTGTTTGTTGTCGCCATCGTTTGAAGTCCCGATAATGATGCGTATATCAGTTTTTAGGATAGTGATGCATACAGCTCTAAATGTCAATAACACTGTATGCCATTATATAAAATAACTTTTGAAGGGAATATGTCTTTATGAGTCATGGGTACATTCTCAGCACAGTTCAGTACTTTATGCAACCATGGCCAATGTGTGTATGTATGTATGTATGTATGTATGTATGTATGAATGTATGTTCAAGAGCCGTGTGGTGGATTTATGTCATACTTGGCACATGGAAGTGTTGTGGTCTATGGATGATTCCTTTTCTTTTTGGTGCTGATATAATGTAATGAATATTAATGATTAGGCGGCGCTAAATGTAAATTTTGTGAACAAGCTTGTAAACACGATATCTCAAGAATGGTGGATTTATGTCATACTTGGTATATAGATGTGTTGTGGTCTGTACATGATCCTATTGTTTTTGGTAGTGATATGATAATTAATTAGTAAGCGGGGCTAAATGTAAAATTTTGTTAACAAGCTTGTAAACACGATATCTCAAGAACCGTGCGGTGTATTTATGTCATGCGTGGTATATGGATGTGTTGTGGTCTGTAAATGATCCGTGTTGTTTTTGGTGCTGATGTTATGAATATTGATTAATAGGCGGGGCTAAATGTAAACTTCTGTTAACATGCTTGTACACATGGTATCTTAAGAAACAGCGAGGTGGATTCATATCATACTTGGTATATGGATGTGTTGTGGTCTATAGATGATCCTATTGATTTTGGTGCTGATGTCATGAATATAAATTAGTAGGCAGGGCTAAATGTAAAATTCTGTTACCAAGCTTGTAAACACGATATTTCAAGAACCGTGTCGTGGATTTATGTCATATCGTTGCAGGAAAGTAAGGTTGTCCTATGTCCAAAAATGCCATATTGAGATAATCACATTTTAGGTTATTGATTTGTAATGTACATCTTTGAAATATTACAACACATTGTTGCAATATTTCATTTTGTATGTGATATATTCAGAAAGACAATTATTTAGAAAGAACCTTATTTAGTTTCAGAGCATTTTGCAATAAACAACTCAATTTGACCAAAAATGGACTTAGGACAACTTATATTTCCTGCGACGGTATGTGGTATATGGATTTGCTGTTGTTTGTAGATGAGCCCTATTGATTTGCTGTTGTTTGTAGATGAGCCCTATTGATTTGCTGTTGTTTGTAGATGAGCCCTATTGATTTGCTGTTGTTTGTGGATGAGCCCTATTGATTTGCTGTTGTTTGTAGATGAGCCCTATTGATTTGCTGTTGTTTGTAGATGAGCCCTATTGATTTGCTGTTGTTTGTAGATGAGCCCTATTGATTTGCTGTTGTTTGTAGATGAGCCCTATTGATTTGCTGTTGTTTGTAGATGAGCCCTATTGATTTGCTGTTGTTTGTAGATGAGCCCTATTGATTTGCTGTTGTTTGTAGATGAGCCCTATTGATTTGCTGTTGTTTGTAGATGAGCCCTATTGATTTGCTGTTGTTTGTAGATGAGCCCTATTGATTTGCTGTTGTTTGTAGATGAGCCCTATTGATTTGCTGTTGTTTGTAGATGAGCCCTATGGATTTGCTGTTGTTTGTAGATGAGCCCTATTGATTTGCTGTTGTTTGTAGATGAGCCCTATGGATTTGCTGTTGTTTGTAGATGAGCCCTACTGATTTGCTGTTGTTTGTAGATGAGCCCTATTGATTTGCTGTTGTTTGTAGATGAGCCCTATTGATTTGCTGTTGTTTGTAGATGAGCCCTATTGATTTGCTGTTGTTTGTAGATGAGCCCCATTGATTTGCTGTTGTTTGTAGATGAGCCCTATTGATTTGCTGTTGTTTGTAGATGAGCCCTATTGATTTGCTGTTGTTTGTAGATGAGCCCTATTGATTTGCTGTTGTTTGTAGATGAGCCCTATTGATTTGCTGTTGTTTGTAGATGAGCCCTATTGATTTGCTGTTGTTTGTAGATGAGCCCCATTGATTTGCTGTTGTTTGTAGATGAGCCCTATTGATTTGCTGTTGTTTGTAGATGAGCCACATTGATTTGCTGTTGTTTGTAGATGAGCCCTATTGATTTGCTGTTGTTTGTAGATGAGCCCTATTGATTTGCTGTTGTTTGTAGATGAGCCCCATTGATTTTGATGCTGATGTCATCAATATTAATATATTCATGACATCAACTGTCATATTCTGTTTATGCTCATATTTCCACAAACCCATGTCAGATTTAAATCAAACTTGGTATGATGCTGTTGATAAAAGCAAGGATGATACAGGATCCCATAGCATGTTGAGTTGTTGACTTCATCATTATTCATGTCAGGCGGAGCCAAATACAATAGTTCGTTGGTTGTTGTGATTGCGCCTTAAAGCAATAACCTTAACACTTAAACAAGCAATAATATACACACAAATTACATGTTCCAGTATGATAAGTAAACTGTAAGAACACAACATTTAAAGATATAAAATGAAAAACAAAATTGCTCCTAGCCCATAGTTAGCATCGGAACCACGTGGGATTTCTCCCTCTAGTTTTATTTGCATTTATGTATATATTTGTATTAAAACCACTCCCGTTACCAGTTTGTGGAACCAATAAACTCCCTTTCTCTCTCAGAACCACCAAAATAGGCCTTTTCTTTGCTCTCCGCAGGCCTCACTGACTCAAAGAACCCTTGTTTTCTATTTGCTCTCTTTCCTTCACAAACGTCTTCAATCTCAACAACTCGTACCTCCACTTGTATCAGATCTCACCACACCAAAGCCTACCTCAATATTAACTTAATAGACAGACACACCATTACTGGACCATACCCTACTCTGTCTAGTCTTCCTTTGCCTCGCTTATACGAAAGCACTTTTTAACCCCGCCTCTTTTCTCACCAAATACTGTCAACTTCCACTGTATAGCTTTTTTTTTCTTTTTCTTTTTTAACTGATGGTTTTACACGAGAAAGCTCCGATGCAGCTGTCAGTTCTGACCTTACGCCTTTTTCAAGGCAAGGGCTTTAATCTATTCAGCTGAGGGAAAAGCCATTATCTTAGCCTTGAACTTAATAGAACTCTTGTTTCGTTCTCACTTCGTCATTTTCTCAGACTTTACATCGGTTCTCACAGGCATCCTAAATATGATCTGGTTTAGTCCCCTTATCTTAGTCTCCTTATCCCAACTCTTAAACAAGATTAACCTCCTCTTTTCCTGGCAGACTTAATTAAAAATGATTTTCTTCGAACTTTCAGTCAACCACATCCTCTTAACTTACCCCTTATACTTAAATTTCATAAGCTCTTCACCTTTATCACAGATCTCTTTGAGAAAAATTCCTCCTCAGATATCATAAGCTGCTTCCGCAACAGTAACTTATACCGTTCTATATCATCCCATTTTATTATAACCTCCATCCTCCTCCTCTCTCTGTCTCTATCGCTCTCTGTCTCTATCGCTCTCTGTCTGTCTGTCACTCTCTAATCTAGCACCATGATTTTCTAATACAATCTTGGCACATTTGACTGACTGTTGCAGTGCCGTTAAACATCAACAAACTAACATTTTAATTTACAAGTACGAACACTTTTTATCAACATTTGGGAAATTGAACAAATTTTATACCAAAATCTACACAAATTCAGAAATGTATAGATGATAAGTCTCGAAATTGAGATTTTGATGTAGGAAATTGTACTGATCATCATTCGGACTATTGGATACCCCAAACAATGTTAAAGGCAAAAATAATAGCTCTTTGGTTCAAGAGGATTTTCATCATTTTCTCAGTTGCATATTATAGAAATAAGGGTAAGCAGATGTCATTGTTTTGTCAGTATATATGTTAAAGTTTAATGTAAGCGTGTTGAGTCCCAACGTTGTCTTTTCAGCTTTAGGGAAAATTCGAAATAAAAATAGATTATATGCACCCCAAGCGCGTAAAATTCAGGACAATATTGTGTTACTTTCTTCAACAGTTCAATAAAAAGATCAGACATATAATATAAAGAGAAACATTTTTCAATGTTTGAAAGGGCGCACGTTCCTTCCCTGAAAAAAGGGGCACATGTCCTTTTAGAATGACACTTTTTTCCTATGAAAAAAGGAAAAAAGACAATTCCAGTGTGAAATATGCATTCTGTTACATGTATCCAGAATACAATGTCCACATCATGCGTCTTTTTTGTCTTTAAGAGCCTGTGTTGCTTAGTTCAGTCCGGAAACTTGGAAGAGGTTCGCAATATCATGAGGGTTCACGAGTACAAGCACATTAATGCTGACGAGGTTGGTATGCACGAGTAAAAGCACATTAATACTAATGAGGTTAATATTAACGGGTAAAAGTACATAAATGCTGGTGAGGTTGGTATTGACGGGTACAAGCACATTAATGTTAACGAGGTTGGTATTTAAGGGTACAAGTACATTAATGCTGATGAGGTTGGTATTCAAGGGTACAAGCACATTAATGCTGATGAGGTTGGTATTCACGAGTACAAGCACATTAATGCTGATGAGGTTGGTATTGACGGGTACAAGCACACTAATGCTGACGAGGTTGGTATTCACGAGTACAAGCACATTAATGCTGATGAGGTTGGTATTGACGGGTACAAGCACACTAATGCTGACGAGGTTGGTAGTCAAGGGTACGAGCACATTAATGCTGATGAGGTTGGTATTGACGTGTACAAGAACATTAATGCTGATGAGGTTGGTATTGACGGGTACAAGCACACTAATGCTGACGAGGTTGGTAGTCAAGGGTACGAGCACATTAATGCTGATAAGGTTGGTATTGACGGGTACAATTACATTAATGCTGATGAGGTTACAAGCTGATGAGGATACAAGCACATTAATGCTGATGATGTTGGTATTCACGAATACAAGCACATAAATGCTGATGAGTTTGGTAATCACGGGTAAAAGAACATTAATGACGATGAGGTTGGTATTCACGGGTACAAACACACTAATACTGATGAAGTTGGTATTCACAGATACAAGTACATAGTATGCTGATGAGGTTGGTATTAATGAGTACATGCACATTAAATGCTGATAAGATTAACATTCACGGGTGCAAGTACATTAATGTTGATGAGGTGGGTATTCACGGGTACCAGCACACTAATACTGATGAAGTTGGTATTCACGGGTACAAGCACATTAATGCTGATGAGGTTGGTATTTTTGAGTTCAAGTACATTAATGCTGATGAGGTTAGTATTCACGAGTATAAGCATAGTAATGTTTATGAGGTTCGTATTTACGAGTACAAGCACACTAATGCTGATAAGGTTGCTATTCATGAGTACAAGCACATTAATGCTGATAAGGTTGCTATTCATGAGTACAAGCACATTAATGCTGATGCGGTTGGTATTCATGAGTACAAGCACATTAATGCTGCTGATGCGCTTGGTAATCACGGGTACAAGCACACTAATGCTAATGAGGATGGTATTCATGAGTACAAGCACATTAATGCTGATGCGGTTGGTAATCACGGGTACAAGCACACTAATGCTGATGAGGTTGGTATTCACGGATACAAGCACATTAATGCTGATGAGGTTGGTATTCACGGGTACAAGCACATTAATGCAGATGAAGTTGGTATTCATGAGTACAAGCACATTAATGCTGATGAGGTTGGTATTCACGAGTACAAGCACATTAATGCTGATGCGGTTGGTATTCATGAGTACAAGCACATTAATACTGCTGATGCGCTTGGTAATCACGGGTACAAGCACATTAATGCTGATGAGGTTGGTATTCACGAGTACAAGCACACTAATGCTGATGCGGTTGGTAATTATGAGTACAAGCACATTACTGCTGCTGATGCGCTTGGTAATCACGGGTACAAGCACACTAATGCTGATGAGGTTGGTATTCACGGATACAAGCACATTAATGCCGATGAGGTTGGTATTCACGGGTACAAGCACATTAATGCAGATGAAGTTGGTATTTATGAGTACAAGCACATTAATGCTGATGAGGTTGGTATTCACGAGTACAAGCACACTAATGCTGATGAGGTTGATATTCAGGAGAATGAGGGATGTGAAGGTGGAAGATCGCCAGTCAGATCCGCCAAATTGCTTGCACATCCAGACATCAAGCTTGCAGTTTCTCGAAGTGTTACTCTCTGGCGGTGAACGAATTAGATGCCATTAATATGCGAGTACTCTAGACTCCCCCAAATCCAGACGGTGGAAATGAAGGTTAATCGAGCTTTAAACTCCTCAAGGTCCTTAGTCAGAGACGTCGCTGTTCTCTAAAGCTTAAGCTAAATCCATTAGAGGAATCAGGATCATAGAGCCGATGCTTATCTCCGGTTTTAATGGCACAAACTGAGAGTACATGACTGCCCCTGCTCCATCGCAGATTAACTCCCCAGCAGTGCTGGTACTCATTCTACAGCTGAGTAAACTGAAGCAAGTAAAGTGTCTTATTCAAGGACACAATGCAGCGCTCACGACGGGAACCAAACTTGGTATTTTCGAATATTTCGAATATGTGAATCCTATACTACTGAGCCACTGTACCTCTTGCTCCCCCTTCTCCCTCAAACTGCACGTCAAGTTGGAAAAATGAACATGACACTTGGAAATTCAACCCTTTTTCTTGAGGCACCTTCACGAATCCACCCAGTTGGAATCTAATGCCTCTACACCCCTCCAATCAGAAGACCCTAGCGACGTCCCTGTCCTAATCCTTGCCGCCAGAAAATTGAGTAACGCGGAGCCAGGAACATATCATAAAGAGATGTATTTTCGTTTCGTTTATGAAGAATATATTGATTCATATTAAAAGAATCTTATCAAATTTTGATTTTATTTAATTATATTCTTTTCTAATTCTAGCTAGTGATTCAGTTCGCAACTTGTAGCTAGGAGTCCCCTCGCCTGCTTCTACATCACTGCCAGGCACGTTTTCAGTATGACAATTTAGGGTAATGTTATAGGCGAGAGCTGATTTGACACATTTTGTTTAAAATATCGTTTTATAATCAGATCATGTTTGCCCCTTGACCTGTTGACTACATTCCTGCAAAAAAGCTACAAAATTAAATAGCAGTATTTCGAATCGACTGCAATTGTGTAGGCCTACACTTCTTTCATAAATTCGCCGAATTTGCGTTTCTATTTGTCTTCCAAGATAGGAAACTTGCAAGCACGATCGCTCTACAGAAATCTATTGATGCTCGCTGTCGACGCTGTTCAACCAGAAGTCGCAAAATTCTTGATATCGGCGGGAATCGATATTCGTCACAAATATTGGGTAAGAAATCTGGGTCGAGCACTCGACCTGGGGGTAGGAAGTGTAGATAAGGCTGGAATGGGGGTGTAGATAAGGCTGGAATTTTATTCTCTTCTGCTCCAATGGTTTGGCCCCATAAACTATTGGCGTATCATCCATGCGCACAATGATCAGTTTTGAGAGAATCCCCATATAATTTATCGCATTGTCCTCTCGAATCAGTTATTCAGCGTCCGCACTTCCCTTTCTTCCACTTAAGTACCGAAATACGAACGATTCATTACAATATTTTTCAATATTTATTACGCCTGATGTGGTTTGACCTGATAAGGAACGCTGCAAATCGCCGAAATGAATTGCCTTTGAAAAGAAAAGAAAAAAAAAAAAAACCCGTCTGTATCACTTTTCCAACTGTGTTCGGATGATTTTTTACGGGGCCTTATCCTCAGCGACAGCGCACCGTTACACATTCTTGACACTTCATCACAAAAATGAACCTTTCCATTTATCCACCAGGGGCACAGCATCAGGGTGGTTAGGAGAATAATGCAATTTGCCAAAGGCCAAATTCAACATTGACCCCAAAGATCTGAGTTGTGATAACCACCCCACCCTTATGGTAGCTCTTACCCTTTACAGTGTAGTGTCGCACCCAGAGTGCAATGACTGACAAGATGTAGATATGTGATATGCCTTTAGCCATGCAAAACACTTTTTTGTTTGTTTTTGTGTCTGTCTGTAGAAGTCAAAAACTTACTTGTTTGGCTGCTTAAGTTTGGGCCACTTGAGAGTTACACAAATTCGTCCATCGCTTTATCAGTTTATCATTGTTCGAATGCGGAATCTTTCGCTGCTCTTGGTAGAAAAACTATACAAACTGACAAACATTTGCACCGTCGGGCACCGTTTCTGGTCAGGGGTGTAGAAGGGTCCCCTCTCAGGAGAGGTGGGGAGGGGGAAGGGGAAAGACCCAACAGTATCCAGGTTACATGGGGAAAATTGTACTGGTAAAAACAAGATTCTATACATTTTTAAGTTACTGCTGATCATTCTTTTATTTTCTGGCCTTTTTTCGATTTTCGGGAATTTCCTTTAATTATCGGGAAAATTTGCTCATTTTCTGAAATGTTTTGGCCAATTTTCGGATAATTTTTTTCAATTTTTGAGAAATTTCCTTTAGTTTTGAACAGTCATTTTGTATCGATTTTTGGATCATTTCTCTTACTTACCGGGAAATTTTCTTCAAATTTTAGGGTAATGTTGCCAAATTTTACCAAAATTCCCAAATAATATTGTCAAATTGTCTTAATTTTACCAATTTGATCATTTTCATTTTAATAATTTGCCAATTTTTCCTTTGGACAGAAAGCATGCAACCGGGGAGGTAAATCCACCCCTACCTCCTTCCGCTTCCTACGACTCTGTTTCTGGTACCGCGCATAATTTGGAATCCTCGAAAGGGGGCGAAACTAAAGAAATCTGAAAGGTCAAAATTCAATTAATCTGTCCACTGTTCCAACCCAACCTTTTCCATTCCATGCATAGGTGTAGGAACATGGGGGAGGGGGACACTTTTCTGAAAATGACAAAAGCACCTCTTTTGAAAATGAACAACGCCCATTAATTACTGTCAAAGGTGCAAGAATTGGTAGAATGTGCGCACATTATTCCAAAAGTGCCCCGTATACCCAATAGTAGGAAATTGGCGACTTTTGTCAGTCGCATGCACGAACGAATATTTAGATGCAGATTTAGATGCACCTAACAGCCTAATGAGGAAAGTTAATCTCTCCAGATTTGGCATGCACCTAACAGTCTAATGAGGAAGGTTAATCTCCCCAGATTTAGCATGCACTTAACAGCCTAATGAGAAAGGTTAATCTCTCCAGATTTAGCATGCACCTAACAGCCTAATGAGAAAGGTTAATCTCTCCAGATTTGGCATGCACCTAACAGCCTAATGAGGAAGGTTAATCTTCCCAGATTTGGCATGCACCTTACAGCCTAATGAGGAAGGTCAATCTCCCCAGATTTGGCATGCACCTAACAGCCTAATGAGGAAGGTCAATCTTCCCAGATTTAGCATGCACCTAACAGCCTAATGAGGACATTTAATCTCCCTAGATTTAGCATGCACCTAACAGCCTAATGAGAAAGGTTAATCTCTCCAGATTTGGCATGCACCTAACAGCCTAATGAGGACAGTTAATCTCTCCAGATTTGGCATGCACCTAACAGCCTAATGAGGAAGGTTAATCTCTCCAGATTTAGCATGCACCTAACAGCCTAATGAGGAAGGTTAGTCTCCCCAGATTTAGCATGCACCTTACAGCCTAATGAGGAAAGTTAATCTCCCCAAATTTGGCATGCACCTAACAGCCTAATGAGAAAGGTTAATCTCTCCAGATTAGGCATGCACCTAACAGCCTAATGAGGAAGGTTAATCTCCCCAGATCTAGCATACACCTAACAGCCTAATGAGGAAAGTTAATCTCTCCAGATTTGGCATGCACCTAACAGCCTAATGAGGAAGGTTAATCTCCCCAGATTTAGCATGCACCTAACAGCCTAATGAGAAAGGTTAATCTCTCCAGATTTAGCATGCACCTAACAGCCTAATGAGAAAAGTTAATCTCTCCAGATTTGGCATGCACCTAACAGCCTAATGAGGAAGGTTAATCTCCCCAGATCTAGCATACACCTAACAGCCTAATGAGAAAGGTTAATCTCCCCAGATTTAGCATGCACCTAACAGCCTAATGAGAAAGGTTAATCTCTCCAGATTTAGCATGCACCTAACAGCCTAATGAGAAAAGTTAATCTCTCCAGATTTGGCATGCACCTAACAGCCTAATGAGGAAAATTAATCTCCCCAGATCTAGCATACACCTAACAGCCTAATGAGGAAGGTTAATCTCCCCAGATTTAGCATGCACCTAACAGCCTAATGAGGAAGGTTAGTCTCCCCAGATTTAGCATTGCACCTAACAGCCTAATGAGGAAGGTTAATCTCCCCAGATTTAGCATGCACCTAACAGCCTAGCGAGGAAGGTTAATTCCCCCTCCCCTGATTTGGCACCAAACAGCCTAAAGAGGAAGCTTAATCTCCCCCGATTTGGCATACACCTAACAGCCCAATGAGGAAAGTTAATTTCACCCAATTTGGCATGCACCTAACAACCTAATGAAGAAGGCTACTCCCCCCCCCCAACCCCTCCCTATACCGATTTGGCATGCACCTAACAGCCTAATGAGGAAAGTTTTTTTGAATATTTTTTGTAAGGCATGTAGGGAATGGATTGTTAAGGAATTTATCTTGCTTATTTTTCTTGCAAAAGAAGGCAAGAGTTTTAAATACATGAATATTTTTTTTGACGGCGGTGTCGAGCCTAATACTACTTACCTTTATAGTATTGTTGCCAATTCAAACTTCTGCGACTTACAACTTTCAGAATTTCTACAGAATGTATCCTGGAAAATTGTAGATAGATGCCGAGGAGGAAATACTGATGTCCTAAATTGTGGATAGATGCCGAGGAGGAAATACTGATGTCCTAAATTGTGGATAGATGCCGAGGAGGAAATACTGATGTCCTAAATTGTGGATAGATGCCGAGGGAGAAATATTGATGTCCTAAATTGTGGATAGATGCCGTGGGTTAAATAATGATGTCCTAAATTGTGGATAGATGCCGTGGGAGAAATGATGATGTCCTAAAATGTGGATAGATGCCGAGGGAGAAAACGCTGATGCCCTAAATTGTGGATAGATGCCGAAGGAGAAAATGCTGATGTCCTAAATAGTGGATAGATGCCGAGGAGGAAATGCTGATGTCCTAAATTGTGGATAGATGCCGTGGGAGAAATAATGATGTCCTAAATTGTGGATAGATGCCAAGGGAGAATATGCCGATGTCCTAAATTGTAGATAGATGCCGAGGAGAAAATGCCGATGGCCTAAATTGTAGATAGATGCCGAGGAGAAAATGCTGATGTCCTAAATTGTGGATAGATGCCGAGGGAGAAAATGCCGATGTCCTAAATTGTGGATAAAAGATGATGTCCTAAATTGTGGATAGATGCCGTGGGAAGAAATGCCGATGTCCTAAATTGTGGATAGATGCCGAGGGAGAAGTGCTGATGTCCTAAATTGTGGATATATGCCGAGGAAAAAACGCTGATGTCCTAAATTGTAGATAGATGCCAAGGAGAAAATGCCTATGCCCTAAATTGTGAATAGATGCCGAGGAGTAAATGCTACTGTCCTAAATTGTGGATAGATGCCGAGGGAGAAAATGCCGATGTCCTAAATTGTGGATAGATGACAAGGAGAAAATGCCGATGTCCTAAATTGTGGATAGATGCCGAGGGAAAAGTGCTGATGTCCTAGATTTTGAATAGATGCCGAGGAGAAAATGCCGATGTCCTAAATTGTGGATAGATGCCGAGGAAAAAGTGCTGATGTCCTAGATTTTGAATAGATGCCGAGGAGAAAATGCTGATGTCCTAAATTGTGGATAGATGCCGAGGAGGAAACGCTGATGTCCTAAATTGTGGATAGATGCCGTGGAGGAAATGCTGATGTCCTAAATTGTGGATAGATGCCGAGGAGGAAATGATGATGTCCTAGATTGTGGATAGATGCCGAGGAGTAAGTGCTGATGTCCTGAATTGTGGATAGATGCCGAGGGGAAAATAATGATGTCCTGGATTGTGGATAGATGCTGAGGGGGAAATGCCGATGTCCTCAATTGTGGATAGATGCCGAGGGGGAAGTGCTGATGTCCTAAATTGTGGATAAATGCCGAGGAGGAAATGCTGATGTCCTAAATTGTGGATAGATGCCGGGGAAGAAATAATGATGTCCTGAATTGTGGATAGATGCCGAGGGAGAAATAATATGTCCTGAATTGTAGATAGATGACGAGGAGGAAATACTGATGTCCTGGATTGAAGATAGACGCCGAGGAGAAAATGCTGATGTCCTTAATTGTGGATAGATGCCGAGGAGGCAATGTTGATGTCCTAAATTGTGGATAGATGCCGAGGAGGAAATGCCGATGTCCTATATTGTGGATAAATGCCGAGGAGGAAATGCTGATGTCCTAAATTGTAGATAGATGCCGAGGGAGAAATAATGATGTCCTAAATTGTGGATAGATGCCGAGGGAGAAATAATGATGTCCTGAATTGTAGATAGACGACGAGGAGGAAAACTGATGTCCTATATTGAAGATAGATGCCGAGGAGGAAATGCTGATGTCCTAAATTGTGGATAGATGTCGAAGAGGAAATGTTGATGTCCTAAATTGTGGATAGATGCCGAGGAGGAAATGTTGATGTCCTAAATTGTGGATAGATGCCGAGGAGGAAATGCCGATGTTCTAAATTGTAGATAGATGACGAGGAGGAAATGTCGATGTCCTAAATTGTGGATAGATGCCGAGGTGGAAGGCTGATGTCCCAAATTGTAGATAGATGACGAGGAGGAAATGTTGATGTTCTAAAATGTTGATAGATGTCGAGGGGGAAATGCGGATGTCCTAAATTGTGGATAGATGCTGAAGGCGGAGGGTTGATGTCCTAAATTGTGGATATGTGCCGACGGGGAAATGCTGATGTCCTAAATTGTAGATAGATGACAAGGAGGAAATGACGATGTCCAAAATTGTGGATAGATGGCGAGGAGGAAATGCCGATGTCCTAAATTGTGGATAGATGCCGAGGGGGAAATGCTGATGTCCTAAATTGTAGATAGATGACAAGGAGGAAATGACGATGTCCAAAATTGTGGATAGATGACGAGGAGAAAATGCCGATGTCCTAAATTGTGGAAAGTGCTGAGGGAGAAATGCTGATGTTCTAAATTGTAGATAGATGACGAGGAGGAAATGCCGATGTCCTCAATTGTGGATAGATGCCGAGGGGGAAATGCTGATGTCCTAAATTGTAGATAGATGACAAGGAGGAAATGACGATGTCCAAAATTGTGGATAGATGACGAGGAGGAAATGCTGATACCCTAAATTGTGGATAGATGACGAGGAGGAAATGATGATGTCCTGAATTGTGGATAGATGCAGAGGGGGAAATGCTGATGTCCTAAATTGGAGATAGATGACGAGGAGAAAATGCTGATGTCCTGAATTGTGAATAGATGCGGAAGGGGACGTGCTGATGTCCTAAATTGTGGATAAATGCCAAGGAGGAAATGCTAATGTCCTTTATTGTGGATAGATGCCGAGGAGGAAATGCTGATGTCCTAAATTGTGGATAGATGCCGAGGGAGAAATGATGATGTCCTGAATTGTGGATAGATGCCGAGGGAGAAATAATGATGTCCTGAATTGTAGATAGATGACGAGGAGGAAATACTGATGTCCTGAATTGAAGATAGATGCCGAGGAGGAAATGCTGATGTCCTAAATTGTGGATAGATGCCGAAAAAGAAATGTTGATGTCCTAAATTGTGGATAGATGCCGAGGGGGAAAGGCTGATGTCCTAAATTGTGGATAGATGCCGAGGAGGAAATGCTGATGTCCTAAATTGTAGATAGATGACGAGGAGGAAATCTTGATGTCCTAAACTGTGGATAGATGCCGAGGGGGAAATGCTGATGTCCTAAACTGTGGATAGATGCCGAGGGGGAAATGCTGATGTCCTAAATTGTGGATAGATGCCGAGGAGGAAATGCTGATGTGCTAAATACTGATGTCCTAAATGCTGATGTGCTAAATACTGATGTCCTAAATGCTGATGTCTTAAATGCTGATGTGCTGAATACTGATGTCCTAAATTGTGCATAGATGCCGAGGAGGAAATGCTGATGTGCTAAATACTGATGTGCTAAATGCTGATGTGCTAAATACTGATGACCTAAATGCTGATGTCTTAAATGCTGATGTGCTAAATACTGATGTGCTAAATACTGATGTGCTAAATGCTGATGTGCTAAATACTGATGTGCTAAATGCTGATGAGCTAAATACTGATGTGCTAAATAATGATGTGCTAAATACTGATGTGCTAAATGCTGATGTGCTAAATGCTGATGTGCTAAATACTGATGTGCTAAATGCTGATGTGCTAAATACTGATGTGCTAAATGCTGATGTGCTAAATACTGATGTGCTAAATAATGATGTGCTAAATACTGATGTGCTAAATGCTGATGTGCTAAATGCTGATGTGCTAAATACTGATGTGCTAAATACTGATGTGCTAAATACTGATGTCTTAAATGCTGATGTGCTAAATACTGATGTGCTAAATACTGATGTGCTAAATGCTGATGTGCTAAATACTGATGTGCTAAATGCTGATGTGCTAAATACTGATGTGCTAAATAATGATGTGCTAAATACTGATGTGCTAAATGCTGATGTGCTAAATGCTGATGTGCTAAATACTGATGTGCTAAATACTGATGTGCTAAATACTGATGTGCTAAATACTGATGTGCTAAATACTGATGTCCTAAATGCTGATGTCTTAAATGCTGATGTGCTAAATACTGATGTGCTAAATGCTGATGTGCTAAATGCTGATGTGCTAAATACTGATGTGCTAAATGCTGATGTGCTAAATACTGATGTGCTAAATAATGATGTGCTAAATACTGATGTGCTAAATGCTGATGTGCTAAATGCTGATGTGCTAAATGCTGATGTGCTAAATACTGATGTGCTAAATACTGATGTGCTAAATACTGATGTGCTAAATACTGATGTGCTAAATACTGATGTGCTAAATACTGATGTGCTAAATACTGATGCCCTAAATGCTGATGTCCTAAATTGTTCTCGAAAACTTTGTCAAACTAATAATCAACTACACTGCTCTGGAGCTAAAAAAGATGGAACAATGTCACCGCTATGGTGGCGTGTCTATAATGGGGTGGCCATTGGGGGAGTTAGACCCCTAAAATATGCCGTAGCTCCCAAAACTTGATCAAAGCCCTAAATATATTTAGGTGAGATATCAAATGAATCACAGAAAACAGAGACGATAATTTTCTTATTGTATCGACTGAATTATCAATCAATTAATCCTCAATTTTGGACCAAAATCTTTAATTTTAACCGAAATCTACCAAATCAAGGACAACAAATCTTCAATTTTAGACCAGATTAGGAGGGGGGGGGTCAACGTCCAAGTTGTGTTTTTAAGGGGCCACCAAAAGACAAAAGCTAGACAAGTTTCTGATCATAGCCTCAAAATCTGGAATTGGAAAACATATTTTTTGGACCCTTCTTCTATGTTTTACTGGGAGGAGGGGATCGTGTGACACATTAAACTCGGTTTTCTTGCTACACCCATGATTGTTTCATGAACATTGTTGTTTCGAGTTTAACAAGTATTTTGTAATGCCTTTTGGCCAAAACTTTTGATCTATTTCGAGAAACTTTTCATTACTTTGACCTATTTTGGCCAATTTTCTTCATTTTGCTCAAGAGAAGTTGTGAAAATAAAGTTCGACGCTAAATTTTCCTTTTAAGGGCTACGGAAGGGAGAGTGGGGAGGGTAGCCTAACATAAGATATCCATCTATGTTATTGTGTGAAGTAATAACTAGACTACTGCTAAATTTGTGCTATGATAAATATACAATAATGGCCCCCCTCAAAATTTCGTTTTCCCAAATTTTGCATCTTGGCTACGCTCTTGTCTTGAACTCAAAAAATGTCCCGGTTTCAAGCGGAAAAATTGCGTTGGTAATTTACGTTTCCATCAAAATTTGCTGTTTACCGGCAATTCTCTTGTAGAATACTTAGATTGAGCAATTTCTTTCTCAAGTATTTTAGTCTTCTATAACATCTCCCCAATTTCATCTTCGATGGGCAGAAAGTATATAGGCGGGAATTCAAAATCCTCTCATTAGGACACTTTTCCCCTTACCCCATATCCAATGCCTCTGCCGGAATTAAACGTTGATGTCCTAAACTTTTCTTAGAGCAAGCTTGGGAAGCAGAGTGCAAGACATCTGGCAGTACATCGAGGTCTAGATGACGTCAAAAGGGAGATTGACAAGAAGTTAACGCCAGCCGAGGTAAGGTTTGGCATGTGACACAGCTGCTTCTATCTTGCACACAGCAACAAGTTCGCCTGGCGATGCTGATCACATGCACCACTGCATGAAACATCTTTCTCTGTTGTTAACAGCGACTCGAAATTGAAAATTTTAAGCCTAGTCTAGGCTATATCAAGCTTCAAAATGAATTTATATTACGGTACGGATATAGAACCTCAAGAACACATTTATTGAAAACTTAATATTGCGCACTTGGCCAGATTGCCATAGGCCTACTTATTGGCCGGGGTCATTTTTAACATCATTCAATTTTAAATCTACTTTAGATGTCAGTAAGAACTGAAGAAATATGATACAATGTAATTTTGGAAAGTCACAAGAACTTCTCTGAGACTTATTGATGTTCAGAAACGGAAACGACAAGTTGACATCTCATAATATTAAAACTTTTGAATAATATTGTATTTATAATTACATTTCGTTTTGAATTTGGGAATCATTTTTTCCCCTTAGAAGCTCTTCTTCGCTGTAGAGGACGGTACCGTGAACGCAGTGACTACACTTCTTAGTCACGTGGACGTCGATATCAATGCCAAGTTTGTGAGTGCTTACTTCAACTTGTTTTGTTCTAGTAAGCCCAAGCTATTCTTGAATGAGAGAATCAATATTTAAATGAGCCGAGGTTATGAGATACACTGGTAACACTATAAATATCCCACCCACCCAACCTGCCAACTGCTGGGTCGGTTCCAAATTTACTCTTGCGCTATTTTTACACCAATGTTCTTTTAAATTTCAGTTTGACAAATAAGCATTTGCTTGTACAGCCATATACAAAGCATTCTTTCTGGTTTATATTGATCTGTTTGAAACAATGCATATAATAGGTTGTGTCAGGGTTTTCTCAAAGGGAAAACAAATAGTTCAAGAGTAAGCAGATTCTCCATTCCTCTTGTCATATAATTGTTGTCATATATTTGATTTTACTTAAGGAGAATGCCTTCGCAAGGGGAGGGGGGTGGGGTGTGTGTATGGGCCAGTCGTGCCAACGCATACGGACCAGGATTAGGTACATATAAAGATGCAGGCAGTGGCCAGGCTAATTATTCACGTGGAACAGCTCATAGGGTCAAGCCCGATAATCACCCTACATACCGCCGATGTATTCACAAATTGAATAAGAAGATGATCTACAAATGTAGAGAATAACGAATTTCATATTAAAAACGACTGCTTTGAAGATGATACACCTAAATGGGCGTTCAAGTTAGCCAGACTTATTTTTCACATGACATCGCTTACTGCTCAGTTTCTTTTCTGCAGGATCGATACGGTGATCGCACAGCCGGGTCTGTGGGTTTTTCTCTCTTGATGATCGCAATCGACCAAGGTCACGAGGTCACAGCGGAAATGCTAATCAAACGAGGGATCGACTTGGATTTTAGGCATGAAGTAAGAGGAGGCTCTACCTTTTTCCAATTTCCAAAGAGCATGATTTACCCTTTCCGGTCATGCATATACCATTTGAGGCAGGTGAGGTGAAGGGAGCAAGAGAAGGAGAGGGGGGGGGGGAAAGCCCCACAAATTTTCCCGTCACATCCATTCTGGTAGATTGCACTGGTAAATTGAGTGACCAACAAATCGTTGATGCTAACAGGGAAATATCCGTCACTTTTGGTTACCAAATTTTCGATAAATTTCTTTAGTTTTTATAAAATTTTCAAAACTCTCGGAAAATGCCTTCAATTTCGAGCAATTTCCTAAATTTTCGGGAAATCTTACCAATATTCCTTTAAGTTTATTACGTTTTATTTATTGGAATAATACCTAATTTTACCTTCCAGCCGGGAAGAGGCATGCAACCAGGAAGTCAGGAAGTATATTCTCTCAGACGAGGCAGTCTCCCCCTTCCCCCTCCCCTTCCCCTGTCTGTAACGGAACAAGCTTGATTGGTTTGATTCCGCTTCTGGTAAGAGGGTAACGTTAGTGTTCTGAAGTTCTTATAACAATATTTTGTGAAAGTAAGGCAACAAGGTTCCTCCTGATAAGGCCCAGGAAAATAACGATGTTTGCCTTTTGATGACATTTTCCTTTGATAATGCATCAGGTTTCAGGATTTGTTGGCTGCATTGGATGACTGATAGACTGGGAACCTCCCTGAATTCCGTAAATAAATGACCACTCAGAATAATTGTAAGCAAGATAAAAAGTTCGTTAAGCATATTCGTCTCACCCAACAAATACACAACCTAAGAATATATCATTAATTTTCACCACTTTTTTCAGGAGTGGGAAGTACCAGGGGATGATCAGGATGCAATACTGCTCACGTGGTATGATGCGCGCAGACTCGCTGAAATGCATGGTATGTCAAGAATAGCTAGGATGGTCGACGAATCTATCCCACGCAAAGGGGCACATGAGGTACAATACTTTAAATATGATTATAATTTCTTATTACATATGTGTAAGATGCCAAAAAAAGAGAACAAAAATAGAAAACAAAAACAAAAGTAATTTGAAGTATCTCTATCTTCATTTATTTCAGACGAAACAAATAATCCAGCGATTACTGAGAGCCAGTTATAAAGCAATTGCTTTACACAATAATAACAAAATCAAATAATAAATACAATTGGAAATAAGAGACAATACACTACGAGTAGGTAACATCATAACTGGCCACGAGGCAGTAATGGGCTCTCGATAAGAGCAGGGATATGTTATAAGGAACGACAATACAGAAAGATTGTACAACCTTTACGATATGAACGACCTGGTAGTAGCAGGTACATTTCCCCACAAATCGTTTCATGTGTACACATGGATATGGCCCAATGAAACACAAGAAACCAAATTGACCACACATTGATCAAAGTGGGCAGATGCTGCACGTGACCAATTAGTACGAACGGAGATAAGGTTAATAGGAAGATAAGGAGAAGTAACCCGAGCAAAGAGCTTCTACACAAGCTCTTTGATAGGAGACTGTATTGAGGAAGAAAACAGGAACCAAGCTCTACAGGAAGTAGGAATGAACTCACAGATAGAACAGCTCCTTCTACACAAGCTCTTTGATAGGAGAATGTATTGAGGAAGAAAACAGGAACCAAGCTCTACAGGAAGTAGGAATGAACTCACAGATAGAACAGCTCCTTCTACACAAGCTCTTTGATAGCAGACTGTACTGAGGAAGAAAACAGGAACCAAGCTCTTTGGAAGTAGGAATGAACTCACAGATAGAACAGCTCCTGGATAGAAAAAAGAGCTTCTACACAAGCATAGCTCAGGAACCAAGCTCTACAGGAAGTAGGAATGAACTCACAGATAGAACAGCTCCCTTGATAGGAGCAAAGAGCTTCTACACAAGCTCTTTGATAGGAGACTGTATTGAGGAAGAAAACAGAAACCAAGCTCTACAGGAAGTAGGAGAAGTAGGAATGAACTGACAGATAGAACAGCTCCCTGGATAGGAGCAAAGAGCTTCTACACAAGCTCTTTGATAGGAGACTGTATTGAGGAAGAAAACAGAAACCAAGCTCTACAGGAAGTAGGAATGAACTCACAGATAGAACAGCTTCCTGGATAGGAGCAAAGAGCTTCTACACAAGCTCTTTGATAGGAGACTGTATTGAGGAAGAAAGTGAACACTTGGAGGTGGCGTATGTGCAAAGAGCACAAGTGGTACTCAGATTCAGAAGGAATGAGACAAAACCTTGGATTTATGGAAGATTCATGGAAGGTAGTTGACCATGCAGAGAAAGACTAACGCAAAAAAAAAATGAAAGTACCAGATCTGAACGTACAAGGAAGAGACAAGATAAGGAAGATAAGACAAAGATAAGAAGGTTAAAGAGTAGAGAAGACAAACGAAAGTGGACTGAAGGTATAGCACCGGAAGCTGAAAATTCATCTGCCAATCATAAAATGAAAACCCTTTACCAGCTGATAAACGTGTTAAGCAATGACAGACCACGGCGAGGCGCTGCACTTTAAGAGATGGTTACATCATTGTCAACAAAGAAGCAAGGAATACTAGATGGAAGGACCACATAAATGAAATTTTAGATAGAGAGGAACCCATCAATCCGGCGCCAGACGAGGATACATAAGAACAAGGTATTTCTGAGATAGATATTGACGAACCCACTCTAGAAGAAATCTGTGATTCTATAAAAAGTCCGAAGAATCTACAGGCAGCTGGCATCGAATTAATTTGTTAATCACCAGTGAAATGCTTAAAGCAAACATAGGCTTTTTCACCAGAGAAATAAAAAACTGCTGGACCAAATATGGGACCAGGAGCGAACACCTAGAAAAATCGTCAAGATATCCACAAAAGGAGACCTGGAGAAGTGCAAAAACTGGAGAGGGATAACTTTGCTACCGGTTATCAGCAAATTTTCAGTTTCATAAGCAACGATTGTGTGTGTCTATGCTCACATCAAGAATCAGTGATTAACGTGCCGTTATATACTTTCGAGTAAGATGATAAAACCAGGGAAGACAGCTGGTATAGATGGTGTGCTGATTGAACAAGGCCCTAGACAACGAAGCTATAGACATAATCGTCGATATATGTAAAGAAGTGTATATAATTGGACACCTACCACATGACCTAAAACACTCCAGCATCATAAAACTACCAAAGAAAAGTAATGCCTAAGAGTGCGCAGAACACTGAACTGTAAGTCTAATGAGTCACATGGTAAAGATAATATTAACGATCACTTTGGAACGAAATGAAAGTAAGATTGAAAGGGAGATAGGAGACACACAATCAGGTTTTAGAGCCGGAAGTGGAACCAGAGAAGAAATTCTGAACTTGGGATTAATTTTAGATAAATACCTCGAAGTTGGAAAAGGCATATATATCTGCTACATAGATTATGAGAAAGCGTTTGATAGCGTCAACCATGAAATGCTGATGCAATCATTGCAAAAGCTACCTATTGACAGCAATGACATACATTTCATACATCATCTCTACTGGAACCACACTGCAAGTATCAAATTAGGTGATGAAGAATCCAATAGTTTCGACATTAAAAGGGATGTACGTCAAGGATGCATCCTTTCACCAATATTGTTCAATTTGTACACAGAAGAGATTTTTAGGAAAGCAAATGAAGAAACAGGGATTAGCATTGGTGGAAACAACATAACAAACTTGCGCTATGCGGACGACACCGCCCTTGTTGCCGAGTCAGAAGCATCGCTACAAAAGATTGTCAACATAGTAGATGAAGAAAGTAAGAAGAGAGGCTTGAAGATGAATGTAAAAAAAAGACAAAAACAATGGTGGTCAGTAGAGCAGTGGTGAAGCCGAAGATTAGCATTGTAGTAAAGGGAATGTGCTTAGAACAGGCTAAGACGTTCAAGTACTTAGGCCGATCAATTACAGAGGATGGAACAACAGACACAGAGATAACAAAAATAATCGAAATAGCCAGGCAAAGATTCATCAACATGAAAGATATTTAACTTCTAAATCAGTAAAAATAGCAACTACAAAGCGGCTCACTGAAATGCTATGTTTTGTCAACTTTCCTATATTCTAGTGAAACTTGAATTTTAAACCAACATATCATGAAAAAGATTAATGCTTTTGAAATGTGGCTTCATAGAAAAATGATTAAAGTCACATACACAATACATATGAGTAACAAAGATGTTTTAATTAAAGTAAAGGAAAAATGCTTTAACCTCAATAACCTGATAGCCCCAGGGAAACTTAAGTATTTTGGACATGCTGTAAGGGGAGACAAACTACAGAAGCTACTCATTACGGGGAAGGTGAATGGCAGACGGGCTCGAAGCAGACCACGGAGGACCTGGCTGATTGATATAAAAAAAAATGGACGGGTCTCAACCTTAAGGAGTGTGTGAGACATGCAGATGATCGCCTCTACTGGAAACGGATGATCGCACATCTACCTTTGGTAGCTGCGATCTCCTGGTAACTGGTCAAAATACTTTCATTGTAAATTAGGATTATCAATCACCATTGACTTCTGCTTGAGGATTCAAATTATCAGAGAGATCTCTATGCCTTAAACTGACAGAGAATAAAAAATGTTGCTAGCTTTGTGTATCTGGGTGCTTCCACTACAAAAGAAGGTGATACGAACGACTTCAACAACAGGATAGAGACGGAGCTTTCTCAATTTAAAGCTAAAGAAGATCTGAAGTTCCAATAACATTAACAGGAAGGTCAAGATTAGATTCTACAAAACCTTGGTCCTTCCAGTCCTAATGTATGGCTGTGAAACCTGGAGGATGAACAAAGGGGTGATTGACGTGTTCCAGACATGTTGCATGGATAAGGATGTGGAGAGAAGTGCGCCAACCACAGTAGACTGACTATACCAGTCATTTCTACAAAGATAAGACAGGAGCTTTAAACTTGGGCATCTCCTTAACGGGATAAGATTTTTGAGTGCTTTCTTCACCATTGTGTCTTGTTTTTAAATCTTCTTTCATATAAAATGGACTTGCTTGACCCCTGAGTGAATCGATGAAACTGTAACACATCACACACATACATTCGCTGAGGGTAAAAAATCGTTTGGGAAACCAGTACCCAGGACCTATTGGTGGATAAATAGGGCACCAGGGCGCGTGGTGAAAATGAAACATGTTTAAAAGTTAATAAATGTGGTAGAAATGCATCATAATCAGTTTCAATTTAGAACGCCTGACATGAGTCATGCCTAGAACACGAGCCGTAGAGGAGTATGGGCATTCTACTCGCCAGTGCGGTCACCCCACCAGGAATTCATAAATCCGGCTTTGCTGGGCCTTATACCTGCATTGGAAGACCATTGTCTAATAATTTAAATGTATGGAGTGCATTAGCCTGCCAAAAGCAAATCCAGCAATTGTGACTGCAAACAAGAGTATACCTTTATCAGATAAAAATGATGTGCAGAACCAGATGACATGAGGCCTGATTGCTGAACAAGCATAATTATGGGACCACAGAAAAGGGAATTTTATTTCTTGTTATTGGAAATTGGTATGAACGTACAGAGTAACCACTAACTGCGTTTAGAAAATCAGACATTTTACAAATATGACATCAAACATTTCAATTGAAATGAAATTTGTCTTCCATCTTTTAGGATCACAGTGAGACTCTTTTGACGCAAGACCCTTTACTTATAGCTTGCTTGTGCCTAATTCCAGCATTCTTTGAAATGTGTCAAAGAAATGTGGTCAGGCACTACATTATGCAACTGTGGAGGTATTAAACGTGACACCTATGTTATAACATCTGAAATGCAACAGCTACAAGTCTAAGAGGTGCCAGCCCACTGGTCCGAAAACCTAGTAGTCCAAATGTTCATTAGTCCAACGGAAAAACCCACTAGTCCAAAGGTTCTATAGTCCAAGGATTCACTACTCCGAAAGGTTCACTAGTCAGATGGCCCAATAGTCCGAAGGTTCATTAGTCTGAAGGTATATCCTAACCCTAAACTTCAGACTTTTTGGCCTTCGGACTAGTGAACTTTCAGACTGGTGGGCCTTTTCTTTTGGACTATATAGTCTTTGGACCAATGGGCTTTTATTTTGGACTATTGAACCTTCAGACTAATGGGCCTTCAGACCAGTGGCCGGACACCGCCAAAATATCACGACAAAACGTTATAACAAGTATCGATTGTTGCTTGGTGGTCTCATATACAAAAAGTATCAACGCGGGCTTTCTAAATGTTAATGAAACTTTGTACCGTCGTTTAACCTATGACACAGCAAATGTTGTTTTTTCAGAAAGCAGGGGAGGAGGAGGAGACAATGAAATTTAAGGAGGAAATTTCTCCAGTTATATACAAACACCTCCAATATTAATACATATTGTCCTTTTATTATTTAGGGGGCAGAATAAGCCAGTTCACTGAAACTATAATATGTATTGCGCAATGCACTCAAGAGGTCAATTGGGAATGTCTTACCATAAGCATCACTGACACGAATTGAATAACACTGTCACTTCCAGATTTTTTTCGTTTAATATTTGAGTTGATTTGGTGCCTTACATGTATGTATTTGTGGTTTCGAAATAGATGTTCCTTCGATTAGGGACATCGTATGGGATGCCATGTGGGCCAACTGGGTTGGATGCCATGTGGGACAAGGTTAGGAATGTCATGTGGGACATACATTAGGGTGGGATTCCATGTGGGACATAAATATGAATATAGGTTGGGGATGATATTTGAGACATATGGACGGAAGCCATGTAGGATATACGGATATCATGTGGGTCATAGGGAGGGATGCCATGTGGCACATAGCGAGGGATGCCATGTCCAACTTAGGGTGGGATATCATGTGAGACATAGATATGGATGCGATATGGAGCATCTTGGAGAAACGGATGCCATTGTTAGAGATAGGAAGGAGCAAAATTTATGACATAGGGAAGAATGGTGACATATGGGACATACATTAGAAATGTCTTTAACCAGGAACATCTTAAAACCTCAGTCTCAACATCTCAACCAGCCTCAACCAGCAAATGGAGCAGGGCTGGTCAGAGTAAAAGTTATATATTTCTTTGCTTCCCAAACCACAAAACTGTATACAGTTTCACCTCCCCAAAACTCCTTTAAGATAACAATTACTCCCACTGGTGTTACATGGTGTTTTTAGTGACACACGTCTGAATATAATGGCAATCCTTTGTGATATAAATCAATGCTGGCATTGTTTGTCTTTGCTGCTGGGGAAAGGTGAAATGAACTATGAGCATAGAGCAATTTATACCTCAATGTTATGATGCAAAGCTAATCTTGTGAAATAATATGTTTAATTTGTTGCTTCAAAAGTGCAGGCCATATTTTTAAGCAGTGTCTTTACTAATGTAGGGAGAGATGCTATGTGTGACATAAGGAGGGATGACATGTGGGACATAAGGTGGGATGCCACATGTTTTTAACAATATTAAATTAAACTAGAACGATAAATATTGTCATGGCTCGCATACTGATTCTAATTGACACACATATCAAAAGTCCAATTAAAAAAACATCCCACTATCCACCCCACCCATGTCACATCTAACATCCCACCCTATATCCCACATAACAACCCACCCCTGTTCCACATGACATCCATATCTCTATGTCCCACATGACATCCCTACCCATGTGCCACATGTCATTAAGCCCAAATGGATCCTTCTCTTTGTCCCACATGACATCCCTCGCCTTCCTATGTTCCAAATGCATCCATCCCTATGTCCCACACATGGTTTCTCATCCTAAAGATGTACCAAATGGCATCCCACTCAGATGTCCCATATTCCATCACACCCTATGTACCACACAGTATCTTTCCCTGTGCCCCACATGGTAGGACATCCATTTCTGTCCCACATGGCATCCCTACCCATTTCCCACCCTCCTATGTTCCACATGACATCCATCTCTATGTCCCACATGGCATCTCATCCTATGTACCATACACTGTGCCCATCCCATCCCCCACATGGCATCTTTACCCATGTGCCACATGTCATTCCTCCATATGCCCCCATGGAATCCCTCCCCCTGTCCCACATGGCATCCCTCTCCATGTCCCACATTCCTATGTTCCACATGGCATCCATCCCTATTTCCTGCATGGCATCCATCTCTATGTCCCACATGGCATGTCACAAAGCCATCATGTGGTAGAATTAATAGAGAAAGCTTTGGTTTACATATAATCAGACTGTACCGTGATGGTTATTATCACTTGACCTGACCCCACAATCAATTCCGGGCATGCCCGTTTGTTACCATGAACTGGCTTATTGAAATTCAGGGTAAACCACTGCATTAAAATGTGATTATGTATCACCATTTTGCAGTGAAAAATGACCATGCCATGACAATTCATGCAGTTAAAGCCTTAGGAATAATAAATAATGATTTCATGATAATTCCAATTTTTCTTCTCTTATAAGTCTAAACATTAATTCAATTTTCTTCTAAAAATGCAACTTTTGACATTTTCACGTGTTATGGCCTTTATCATGTACAGCATGGAAAGATTGAGGACCATGATCACCATTCTCAGAAATTGACCAGAACTGCGAGCCACAAGGTAGGTACCATCCACCAGTGGCGTAGCTAAGAAGGGCAGCCACCCCCCGGCCCAGGCCCCATGAGGGGGCCCCGTAAAAAAGTATACTGTTATACCATAGGTTCCCACAGGACACCACTAGCCCCCCAGCACGTAGGGCCCTAGTTACGCTACTGCCGTCCATCCGCCCTATTCAACTATTACATACCCTCTGTGTCAAAATGGACTTATTGATAAACAGGGACAGACTTAGCCTTGTTAGGGCTAGGCCACCTTGTTAGGGCCGGGCCACCTTGTTAGGCCGGGCAGCCTTGTTAGGGCCAGGCAGCTTGTTAGGGCCAGGCAGCCTTGTTAGGGCTAGGCAGCCTTGTTATGGCCAGGCAGCCTTGTTAGGGCCAGGCAGCCTTGTTAGGGCCAGGCAGCCTTGTTAGGGCCAGGCAGCCTGTTAGGGCCAGGCAGCCTTGTTAGGGCCAGGCAGCCTTGTTAAAACCAGGCAGCCTTGTTAGGGCCAGGCAGCCTTCTGGGAAGAACAAATTTGGGGTCTGTCTCAACAACAATTTAAAGCGGAGCAAAGCTTTTTAAAGTGAAGAATATTTCTTACAGAGGCATGAGAATATCATTCTTACAATGATCATCACTTACAGAGGCAAGAGAATATCATTCTTACAATGATCATCACTTACAGAGGCATGAGAATATCATTCTTACAATGATCATCACTTACAGAGGCATGAGAATATCATTCTTACAATGATCATCACTTACAGAGGCATGAGAATATCATTCTTACAATGATCATCACTTACAGAGGCATGAGAATATCATTCTTACAATGATCATCACTTACAAAGGCAAGAGAATATCATTCTTACAATGATCAGCACTTACAGAGGCATGAGAATATCATTCTTACAATGATCATCACAGAGGCATACAGATCATCACTTACAGGCATGAGAATATCATTCTTACAATGATCATCACTTACAGAGGCAAGAGAATATCATTCTTACAATGATCATCAATTACAGAGGCATGAGAATATCATTTTTACAATGATCATCACTTACAGAGGCATAAGAATATCATTCTTACAATGATCATCACTTACAGAGGCATAAGAATATCATTTTTACAATGATCATCACTTACAGAGGCATGAGAATATCATTTTTACAATGATCATCACTTACAGAGGCATGAGAATATCATTCTTATAACGATCTTAATTTACAGAGGCATAATCTTATGGATTGCATAATATCTCACTGCAAGTTGGCTCGGTTGCAGTCCCTAGATCTGACTTTTTCAGGAAGCTTGGGGCCTATTTTGTTAACAGTTTATCAATGTCCAAACATGTGAATCAGGTGTGCAGCAGTGACAACTTTCACTTGTGGCAGCTGCGTAAAATAAGGCCTTATCTTACTCATGATGCATGTAGTGTGCTGTTCAATCACTGGTGATCAGCAGAATTGATTATGCTTCTGGTTTACTGAGTGGTTTGTCAGGTGGCCTGTTAAACAAACTTCAACTTGTTCAGAATACTGCTGCAAGACTGATCTCTGGCATGGGTATAAGATCTCATACTACTCCTATAATTTCCCATTTGCATTGGTTAAAGTACAGTCACAAATCAGGTTTAGGCTTTATGTTTATCTTTTCAAAATTCTCCATAGTCTTGCACCAATTTATCTGTCTGAATTAATTCATTTGTATGTCCCAGATCCCAGACTTAGGTCTGCCTCTAATGGCCCACTGATAAGGAGACAGTATGGCAGCAAACAAGTTAGTCGTTACAACTTTGCTGTCACTGAATCATCTCTCTGGAATGAGCTGCCTGTCCACATCAGATCTGCAAGTGACATTATCAATTTCAAGAAGCAATTGAAAACACACCTTTTTACCCAATAATGTAAAGCGCTTAGTTTTGTTCTCAATATAAGCGCTATATAAGCATCTACATAATAATAATAATAATAATAATAATAATAATAATAATAATAAGATCATTCTTACAATGATCATTTGTTTCTATTTGCTGGTGTGTATGTTCACTGGTGTTGGCCCAGGATTGCCATTAATCAATTCATGTATTCATTCTCATTTGTTAAGTGGGGCACTAGGAGAGGGGATATTCGACTTGTTGAAAGAAACAATTATGGAATCACAGCATAGGCGGGAATTAAGGGGGCAAGGGAGCACCCCCCACACACACTTTTTTAAGGAATGTATATATTTTACATGGTGTTTTTTCTGGGCATGTTTTGCCTTTTAGATTTGGACGGAAAACCAATCATATCCTTTCACAAAAATTTTTCCGCAGGCACATTACCATCAGAAACATCATACAAAACTGTGCTGCCTGCAGTAACACAAACAACATCGAGCTGAAAGAAATAGATGCCGCAGTCCCGCAGCAAGTCATTTGAAACGAAGACTGACGATCAAACTGTAGTAAGCACGGGGCTTCGTTAACGCAGTCTGACCAGGGATGGTAGGTCATCCACAGCGTAAATAGCCAAATGAATTTAAACGAAAAAACAAATTTAGTTTTAAAAAAGCCATACTGTACATCCTTGCTTTCTTCCTCATTCATTAGTCAAGGCACTACCATACATTTCTGACAAGTCTTTTCCTTCCCTTCGCTCCTGTACAGAAAACTTTCTGGCTTAGCACCGCATCAACACTAGAGCTGGTTCCTATTCATTTTCTGCTGCTGACCCCATATGTGGAACTCAATGCCTTCAAATATTCGCCATGCAAGTTCACTTGGACAATTTAAGAAAATGCTCAAGACACATTTAAATCTTAAATTGTAACCTTCGTTTTCTTTTTGTTTATCATTATGTTGATCTGGACTGTGTTGTAACTTTCTGGGCACTTTGTAATTCGTGGCAAAAAGGTGCCTTATATAAATGTTAATATGTATGTATGTACAAGTGTTATGGAGCGTTCAAACTATTGGGGGGAGGGCTAGGTCAGGTGACATATGATAACAATATTAAGGGTGGCTAATGAAGTCGTGTAGCGTTATTACACATGTTTATCTAAAATTACTGGAGACCTGAGGCCACTCCCCCCTTCTCCCTTTCCAGCTCCTGATGTATATTACTGTTAAATTTGCAGCCATTAAACTTGGAATATCGGAATATTGAAGGCAAATATGAGACTAGGATCTCAAAATATCTGCACATTTTCAACCCTAAATCTGGAGAAAAAAAATATATATATATAAATCAATTAGGTAAAACATACAATTCTGAGCTTCACCTCCTGCACCCCACTGCAATCGTGGGCCTCCAGTGTTTCATGCTTGCAGACTTTGGTAACCACCATTGGCGTGGTGGCAGGGGCCAGGGGAAGTGGCAGGGATCCCCCGGTGAAGCTTTCTGAGGGGTGCAAAAATAGTCCTGAGAATATATTTTAATATACTTTTTATTCTTAACTTCTTCAATTTGTATCTTTATACAACATAAAATCATCCCTGGACCGCAACTAAAGACACATATTGTAGTCAATGCAATCCTACATTTGAACATTCGTTCCAAATTGTATACTCCTCTTTAACCATAAATTTAGTCAGTTAGTCATAGTTAGTCAGAAATGACACGATTTTAAGCAATTTTGTGGCCCAAAAAATCTTCAATTTTGTTTCAAAAAATCTTCAATTTGCATTTTGCAGAAAGTTTTCTTTAATTTTCATAAATTATCTTTCATTTTTTGTTAAATTTGCTTTTAATTTGCATGCAATATCCTTCATTTTCGGAAAATTTTCTTCAATTTTTTAAAGTTGTCTTTCATTTTCATAAAATTTTGTACAATTTTTATGCAATTTCCCTCATTTTCAGGAATCTAAAACAAAATTTCTTGAAGTTTCCTTCCTTTTCGTAAAATTTGCTTTAGTTCTCGTGTAATTTCCTTTCATTTTTCTTCAATTTTGGAAAGGTCGCAATTTTCTTCATTTTCAGGAATGTTTTCTTCAATTTTTGTAAAATATCCTTCATTTTTGTGAAATTTGCTTCAATTTTCTGAATATTTCACAAAACTACAAATAGTTTTGGGACCGTGATAAGAGACTCATACATTTTGGTACTGAGGTTTGTTGAGACAAATGATTAAATCTGGCCCCCCAATGTCAAATACTTTCCTACGCCGCTGCATAAGGCTAAGCCATTACAATCCCTCGCATCATCATTCTGGCATTTATAAGCTGCGTCTTTTGCCCAAACAATGGTTACAAAGCGTAGGTAAAGATAATGCACCCATATCGTGTACATCTGCTTAAAAATTATGCAGATATGCCCACTTGCCTCCTTGCTATGAAAACACATTTTATATACTAGCTGCACTTATGGTTCAGAGATTAATTGGTTCTGTTAACAATTTATCCATGCTATATTTAATTTACCATGAATGAGTGACATCAAAGGTCAATGGTGGTCAATTGTTTTTTTACTGAACCGCCGAAAATGGCCAAAACGGTGGTTGGGGAATAAAGGAGATGTACACACATGCCTGAGTTCACAATAAAATATAGCTAAAAGTGTGTACAAGTTAGTTTGAGAAGTTTCTTAAAGAAAGCTGTAGAATGAGCTCTTAGCGCTGAAAGGGAGACTAACGAGCTCTTAGCGCTGAAAGGGAGACTAACGAGCTCTTAGCGCTGAAAGGGAGACTAATGAGCTCTTAGCGCTGAAAGGGAGACTAACGAGCTCTTAGCGCTGAAAGGGAGACTAACGAGCTCTTAGCGCTGAAAGGGAGACTAACGAGCTCTTAGCGCTGAAAGGGAGACTAACGAGCTCTTAGCGCTAAAGGGAGACTAATGAGCTCTTAGCGCTGAAAGGGAGACTAATGAGCTCTTAGCGCTGAAAGGGAGACTTACGAGCTCTTAGCGCTAAAAGGGAGACTAATGAGCTCTTAGCGCTGAAAGGGAGACTAATGAGCTCTTAGCGCTGAAAGGGAGACTAACGAGCTCTTAGCGCTAAAAGGGAGACTAATGAGCTCTTAGCGCTGAAAGGGAGACTAATGAGCTCTTAGCGCTGAAAGGGAGACTAATGAGCTCTTAGCTCTGAAAGGGAGAGCTCTTAGTGAAAGGAGACTATCGAGCACTTGGCGCTGAGGAGACTAACACGCTCTTAGTCTGAAAGGAACAGCTTTGAAGCTTTGAAGGGAGACTAACGAGCTTGAGCTGGTGTATATATTTGGAAGCCGTTGCTTATGTAAGATGGTGACTTATCTTTCGGAGCTTTATACACATGGAGGTAAATCTTGAAATTATTTCTCTGGGAGACTGTAACCAGTGAAGGGAGACTAACTCTTCAGCGCTGAAAGGAACTATTGTCTTAGCGCCTGAAAGGGAGACTAACGAGCTCTTGAAGATAAAAGGGAGACTAACGAGCTCTTAGCGCTGAAAGGGAGACTAACGAGCTCTTAGCACTGAAAGGGAGACTAACGAGCTCTTAAATAGCTCTTAGCGCTGAAAGGGAGACAGCTCTTAGCGCTGAAGCTCTTGGGGAACTTGCACGCTGAAAGGACTAACCATTTCTTTTAAGTTCAAGATAACAACAGATCAATAAAATACAGCTAAGAGCTATGCAAGCTCTTGGGGAACTTGCACCTAAGCATTTCTTTTAAGTTCAAGATAACAACAGATCAATAAAATACAGCTAAGAGCTATGCAAGCTCTTGGGGAACTTGCACCTAACCATTTCTTTTAAGTTCAAGATAACAACAGATCAATAAAATACAGCTAAGAGCTATGCAAGCTCTTGGGGAACTTGCACCTAAGCATTTCTTTTAGGTTCAAGATAACAACAGATCAATAAAATACAGCTAAGAGCTGAAAGGAGACTAACGGAACTTTAGCGCTGAAAGCATTTCTTTTAAGTTCAAGATAACAACAGATCAATAAAATAGACTAAGAGCTCTTAAGCTCTGAAAGGAACTTGGGCACCGTTGGAAGCATTTCTTTTAAACAGTTCAAGATAACAACAGATCAATAAAATACAGCTATGTAAGAGCTTATCTTTCAAGCTTTATACACATGGGAAATCTTGCACCTATTTCTCTGGGAGATTTCTTTTAAGTTCAAGATATTTCTTGAAGATAAAACGACCCGATCAATAAAATACAGCTAAGAGCTATGCAAGCTCTTGGGGAACTTGCACCTAACCATTTCTTTTAAAAGTTCAAGATAACAACAGATCAATAATGAAACAAGAAGACTTGAAACGTTTCTCATTCGTTACATATCTATTTATATCTGTACAAACATAAAAAATGTCAATTTCTTTCAAATAAAAATCGCAAACTTGCAGTTCACAAGGCCTGACAAACAAAAGATTGACCCCAAATAACCCCAACGATACAACCACTGGGAAATACAGGAAGACTGTTAGATCAAAATACACTTCAATGTACTGTGCATAAAAGTACTTGTGGTAAATGTAAGTACTTAACTCATGGTTTTATATTAGCAGTGAAAGTACTGATTCAAAATTCATTATTATTGTTTTTTGTCCTGGGTGCAGAATTTGTATAAAAACCCGAAGGGATTCACTAGAGCTACCTCATTTATTCCTGCTCAAAACTTATGTACCTTTGTAATATTCCTACGTCTGACCCTTTTATCAAACATCCCATTGACCCCTCTTGTCTGTATTTACCTGACCAGATCAGATGCACAATGACCAAATCAACAAACATCTTCAGTCACCACAAATTACAAGTGACCTAGAAATAAATATAATACATTACATTTGATTGTTTTGTGGCAAGTTACATAAGCTCTAAAATATACATTTAAGATAAAACTACATCTTTGATTATCCCACACTCAATAACAAACAGTAAAGCATAAATATAAAGATACTTTGGAAATAAAAAATTAAATTTCAGGGTAAATTTCAAACACAGTGATCAAAATTCAATCTAAAATATAAGTGTTAATACAGGTAATGGTTGCCTGAATTAAGAGATAAATGAAAGCAAACATCAAAATCAGATACCAAGGCTAACAACATGAATTGAAGCCATTGAAGATTTTGGTTGAAATGTAAATAACTTAATATTTAAATGATTAGTTTTTAGTTATCAACAACTAACTTGACTAATAATTCACTTTAAAAAGTTAGTGACCACTGAGTTAAAAATAGTAATAGGTTAATTTAAACTGTTCCATATAAATATAAACATATACAAATATATGTAATCATATAAATATATACATATATGAATATATGTAATCATATAAATATATACATATAGATATATGTAATCATATAAATATATACATATATAAATCTATGTAATCATATGAATATATACATATATAAATATATGTAATCATATGAATATATACATATATAAATATATGTAATCATATAAATATATACATATATTAATATATGTAATCATATAAATATATACATATATAAATATATGTAATCATATAAATATATACATATATAAACATATGTAATCATATAATATACACATATATAAATATATGTAATCATATAATATATACATATATAAATATGTAATCATATGAATATATACATATATAAATATATGTAATCATATAAATATATACATATATAAATATATGTAATCATATAAACATATATAAATAAATATATGTAATCATATAAATATATACATATATAAATATATGTAATCATATCAATATATATACATATATAATTATATGTAATCATATAAATATATACATATATAAATATATGTAATCATATCAATATATACATATATAATTATATGTAATCATATAAATATATACATATATAAATATATGTAATCATATAAATATATAAATATATAAATATATGTAATCATATGAATATATACATATATAAATATATGTAATCATTGTAAATGAAATATTAGTACAACTATAGCAATCTCAGCAAAAGCATCTTTTCTGGTTCACTTTTTAGTCAATGGATGCTTTGCATTGCTAACATAAGTGTCAACAAAATTCCTTTTGAGATGTTTTCTTTGTTTTCCACATTATAAACACACTTCATTTTACTGGCACATTTGTATCTGAGTCACATTGTCAACCTCAAATAAGACACATTTGTATCTAATGAGTCATTGTCAACCTCAAATAAGACACATTTGTATCTGAGTCACATTGTCAACCTCAAAAAGACACATTTGTATCTAATGAGTCACATTGTCAACCTCAAATAAGACACATTTGTATCTAATGAGTCACATTGTCAACCTCAAATGAGACACATTTGTATCTGAGTCACATTGTCAACCTCAAATAAGACACATTTGTATCTAATGAGTCACATTGTCAAGCTCAAATAAGACACATTTGTATGTGAGTCACATTGTCAACCTCAAATAAGAGCAGGCAACATCACTTCTGCAACCCTCCCTTAAACATCAACACATTGACGCCTGCCACAACAAGCCACAATGTTATGACTATAATTACTTATTAGGGGCAAGGGAAAATACATACATGGGGGTGAAGGGGAGGGGGAATTGCTGGACTACTCCTTATCTTGACCCAAGGGTCTGGTTTGTTGCTTGAGTGGAATTCATTATCGAACATTCTCCATGGCTTCATAATTGTTTAAAGCTCTCTGTAAATCCAAACTTTGGAGTCTACAATTCCACCCACTGCCATTAACAGATCAACACATGTACACACCTGTACTTACATACCTCTTTACTTGCATACTACATATTCTACCAAGTTCAATTAGTAAAATATAAACCTTTAATTGACATACTCATTTGCATGTATATATCAGCCAGTAAACTGCTGTACTTACATCTGCACACAACTGTAATACAGAGTTGCAACTAAGTTATATTTTTTCAAGTCAGTTCATGTAAAGTCACAAGTCATTTGCTTGCAAGTCAAGTCACAAGTCATTTGCTTGCAAGTCAAGTCACAAGTCATTTGCTGGCAAAGTCAAGTCACAAGTCAATTTCTGGCAAATCAAGTCACAAGTCATTTTCTGGCAAGTCAAGTCACAAGTCATTTTCTGGCAAGTCAAGTCACAAGTCATTTTCTGGCAAAATAAAGCTAATGTTGCTGTACAAGCCCATATACCTTAGAGAAAGTCATACAAATGATTTTTAGATCCTGGTGTTTTTTTTTTTGCTACTGTCATATTTTAACTTATTCGGTGGTTAGGGCTCTATAACTTATTCGGGGTTAGGGCTGTATTAATGGTGATTTTTTTTATACGCCTTTCCTTTTTTCTTTGTTTCTGTTAAAAATGAATCACAGATTGTGTTAAGAGAAAGCACCAAGCTTATATAAACTACAATATAACTTCAGCCATGACGTGGTTTAGTAGTTGTTAGAAATGTATCTGATATTGTATTTATAGAGAAAGAGTTAGGTTTATACAAAGTATGTACCACGATATTGTTGAGCAGTTTTCTATTAAGATAGCCATGGAGGAGGTACCATAACCTCCTGGCTGCTTTCTGTGCATAATGTTGCATCAAAAGTAATATCAAAAATGGAGATACTGATTAAAAATGGAGATACTGATCAAAAATGGGGATACTGTTCAAAAATGGAGATACTGATTAAAAATGGAGATACTGATCAAAAATGGAGATACTGAAAACACACTCTTGTGACATTCCTAGCCATGTATTGCAAAAACTAAATATCTATTTCATTTAAGCATTCTTACTTTGAACTTTCCTTTTGGTATAATAATAGACCCTTTTTATTTTCTGTATCTTATAAAACAGCGTCTACTATGCAAAACGTTATTAAAAGATAGAAGAAAAAAAGATAGAAAGCAAATTACTAAATTGATGTGAATGACATTTAAGTAGTGGTGTTGCCTGGATATTTTGTTTGGGGGCACAGTAATTTCTTACAAAAACTGAGGGCATACAAATGTTGCAGACAGTGGCAAAGCTAGAGTTTTAGGCTAGAGGGGAAAAAATCTGGAAGCTTGATATTTTTCTCACTTCATAAACATTATTCGATATGCTAAAGTGCAAAAAAGTTACCGACATAATTATTAAACAAATATGGGGCTTTTAAATACTTTCCTAAACAGCTGCCCAAACAATTTTTAATATTTTTTGTAACCAAAAGAGGTGGTTGATTCAGTAATCATAAGATCCAGTAATTTCCCCCTGGATGCACGATTAATTTCCAAGGGCACATACATTTGTACTTATTAGCTACAAACTGGTGCATTTGTACTATTAGCTACAAACTGGTGCATTTGTACTTATTAGCTACAAACTGGTGCATTTGTACTTATTAGCTACAAACTGGTGCATTTGTACTTATTAGCTACAAACTGGTGCATTTGTACTTATTAGCTACACACTGGTGCATTTGTACTTATTAGCTACAAACTAGTGCATTTGTACTTATTAGCTACACACTGGTGCATTTGTACTTATTAGCTACAAACTAGTGCATTTGTACTTATTAGCTACAAACTGGTACATTTGTACTTATTAGCTACAAACTGGTGCATTTGTACTTATTAGCTACAAACTAGTGCATTTGTACTTATTAGCTACAAACTGGTACATTTGTACTTATTAGCTACAAACTGGTGCATTTGTACTTATTAGCTACAAACTGGTGCATTTGTACTTATTAGCTACAAACTGGTGCATTTGTACTTATTAGCTACAAACTGGTGCATTTGTACTTATTAGCTACAAACTGGTGCATTTGTACTTATTAGCTACAAACTGGTGCATTTGTACTTATTAGCTACAAACTGGTGCATTTGTACTTATTAGCTACAAACTGGTGCATTTGAAATTATTAGCTACAAACTGGTGCATTTGTACTTATTAGTTACAAACTGGTGCATTTGTACTTATTAACTACACACTGGTGCATTTGTACTTATTAGCTACAAACTGGTGCATTTGAAATTATTAGCTACAAACTGGTGCATTTATACTTATTAGCTACAAACTGGTGCATTTGTACTTATTAGCTACAAACTGGTGCATTTGTACTTATTAGCTACAAACTGGTGCATTTGAAATTATTAGCTACAAACTGGTGCATTTGTACTTATTAGCTACAAACTGGTGCATTTGTACTTATTAGCTACACACTGGTGCATTTGTACTTATTAGCTACAAACTGGTGCATTTGTACTTATTAGCTACAAACTGGTGCATTTGAAATTATTAGCTACAAACTGGTGCATTTGAAATTATTAGCTACAAACTGGTGCATTTATACTTATTAGCTACAAACTGGTGCATTTGTACTTATTAGCTACAAACTGGTGCATTTGAAATTATTAGCTACAAACTGGTGCATTAAGTTTGCCAACAAGCACACAAAACCACTGATTCCCTAATCTTTCATCCATGCCCCGTCATGCATCTTTTGATATCTTTAGACCTATGTGTGTTCCAAATCAAAATGTAGTGCATAAGGAATATTGTATCAATGTATAAGGGATAGATTGTATCAAAAAAATCATCCGAACTTTACTAAGTTTCATTTTTGTTTGTTTAAACAGTTAATGTCCCTAAGTCCAATTTTTCAAGTCAAGTCATATGTTTGCAAGTCAAGTCATTTGTTTGAAAGTCAAGTTCAGTCACATGTCAAAACAAATGTAACTCGATTCAAGTCCAAGTCAGTAACTCAAAATCAAGAACTCTGCTGTGATATAAATCCATGTGGATATGAAACTGCATGCACCTGTACTTGCATGTATCTGCACTTATAACTGCTTATCTGTTTACTTGCATTCATTTCAAGTTGCATACACCTACACTCAGTTACACTTTGACATTCCCAAAGTTGCATACATCTCAACATGTACCACATATACTTAAGAAGCTCTAATAAGACCAAGATCATGCATGCATCTGCAAATAATATGCAGTCATCTGAGCTATTATAAGGTACAGCCTATGCCAGGTATTGCAATTAGCGCCATGGAGGTGCCCAAGCACAAATTTGCGCTAAAATAGGTTACTGTACTGCACTGTACCAGTACTTGCAAACTGTAGCTTTGCACAAGTATTCATTGAATCCAGAATTGTTTGTCTATTTCCATCTGTAATGCCTTACAGTAGGATAATTCACATGAATCATGATTATTGACGTGAATCATGATTATTGAGGTGAATCATGATAATTCACATGAATCATGATTATTGACGTGAATCATGATTGTTGCATGAATCATGATTGTTGACGTGAATCATGATTGTTGACGTGAATCATGATTGTTGACGTGAATCATGATTGTTGACGTGAATCATGATTGTTGGCGTGAATCATGATTGTTGGCGTGAATCATGATTGTTGGCGTGAATCATGATTGTTGGCGTGAATCATGATTGTTGACGTGAATCATGATTGTTGACGTGAATCATGATTGTTGACGTGAATCATGATTGTTGACGTGAATCATGATTGTTGACGTGAATCATGATTGTTGACGTGAATCATGATTGTTGACGTGAATCATGATTGTTGACGTGAATCATGATTGTTGACATGAATCATGATTGTTGACGTTAATCATGATTATTGACGTGAATCATGATTGTTGACGTGAATCATGATTGTTGACGTGAATCATGATTGTTGACGTTAATCATGATTGTTGACGTGAATCATGATTGTTGACGTGAATCATGATTGTTGACGTTAATCATGATTGTTGACGTGAATCATGATTATTGACCTGAATCATGATTGACCTGAATCATGATTGACGTGAATCATGATTATTGAAATTGATTCTGGTGCTTTGATAACCATCAGATTAATCACATGATGTATAGCTTTTTTAACTTTCCCCCCAAACAAAAATTAAACAGGGAGTATGTTTCCGGCAATTCACAATGTGGGATATGTCAAACATACTGGCAGATATGTCAAACATACTGGCAGATATGTCAAACATACTGGCAGATATGTCAAACATACAGGCAGATATGTCAAAGATACTGGCAGATATGTCAAACATACTGGCAGATATGTCAAACATACTGGCAGATATGTCAAACATACTGGCAGATATGTCAAACATACTGGCAGGTATGTCAAATATACTGGCAGGTATGTCAAACATACTGGCAGATATGTCAAACATACTGGCAGGTATGTCAAACATACTGGCAGATATGTCAAACATACTGGCAGACTTGTCAAACATACTGGTAGATATGTCAAACATACTGGCAGATATGTCAAACATAATGGCAGATATTTCTTCATTCATATAAGAAAGGTATTTCACCATGCAAAAGGAATACCAGATGTCAATTCATTACGACAATTCCACTATCCACATTATGGTATTGGGTCATGCCAGTCATTGATCTACATGAAATTCCATCACATGATTACCATGAAGGTAAGTTGTCGCCAATACCTTTCATGCCAATGCAATATAAGTGTTTCAGAGATTGAAGAGTTAACTCAATTTGTAAAAAAGTGCAGGTTTCTACTTCTTACACAAAATCTCAACTGTTCTATAACAAAAAACTTAAATCCAGTAACTCAATTCTAGCATGTTGTGTAACTTAATTCTAGCATGTTGTGTAACTCAATTCTAGCATGTTGTGTAACTCAATTCTAGCATGTTGTGTAACTCAATTCTAGCATGTTGTGTAACTCAATTCTAGCATGTTGTGTAACTATTCTAATGTTGTGTAACTCAGCATGTTGTGTAACTCAATAACTCAATTCTAGCATGTTGTGTAACTCAATTCTAGCATCTTGTGTAACTCAATTCTGTTGTGTAACTCAGCATGTTGTGTAACTCAATGTTGTGTGACTCAATTCTAGCATGTTGTGTAACTCAATGCGTGTTGTGTAAATAAGTCCCACTTATAGTGAGAATTGACTGCCATACAATCGTATCATCAGGAGTCATCCTGCATTGACATCCCCTAACCCACAGAAAGCAGAGATAAGAACATCAGGCTCATAACAGATATATATCACTTACACAGTGGAAGGGGCAAATGAGAGGAGAGCCGAGAAATTGCCAGAACTTTGCACTGGATTCAACTATGAATAAGTGAATTGGTGAGGTGTTGGTGCACTCTGCATGTGTATTCTTGTCAATGGCAGATGTTGGCATAAGGCAAGGTGGTTCATAGTTTCTCTGGTGGTTCCTCCGAGGGTGGCCTTGATGGGTTTTCTAAGGAGTTTCTTCTTCTGGTGGAATGCCCCTTTTTGGGAAGTGGAGGCGGTTCCTGTGTAGAAAATAAACAAGACATGGTTTCACTATATTTCTGCATAATTACCAAGAAGTTCATCATCATCATTTGAAATCAAATGTATACAACAGCAATTCACATTCCTGGGAGGAGAATGTAAGTGGTCAAAATAGAAGGTCAAATGTTCCTCAAAAATAAGCATCCTGCAAAGAGAGGACCAAATATTGATCACACATCATACAGATGGTTGAGGGCCTGCTTGGCTAAGTTCCAAGATTGAGTAGATACTAACACATTAAAAAGGAAAACACCCAAATTCAACCCGCTTGGTTAGCGGGGGTATTTACGAGAATCATACTTACCTTCTATTATAAATATATGCAATCTGGTCTCAGAAACCTGATTCACCACACTATACAACCAAAACAAAAAGCTACCGCAATAACGTCTCCTCTGTGGCTCGCATATTCCGACATGTATTCACTAAAATAACACCAAGGACTGAACCACAGGGGGGTGGGAGGGATGCATAGAAGGTAGGTATAATTCTCAAAAAGCACCTCCGCTAACCAAGCAGGGTGAATTTATTTCAAATTATACCTTAACTTCTATGCCATAAATATATGCAATCATATTGCAACCGAACCGACAGGAGGAGGGAAGTTCAGGACTCAGTTGCTGCAACCAATGAACCTCGTGCACCACTCCCGAAAGGTACGAGACATACTTAGTCCGACTGTAACACTCGCTCGAGCGACAGCACCAACTTACAAGAGTCCATAGCTATTTAGAAGAAAACAAGACATCTTAACACATATACTACGTAAATGTTAGGAGAAACAGCATGATAGCTCACCTTAGTGGCTGGTCTTGTTCCATCTAGACAGACAGAACTGTTCTTGCGACATTCTCATGATCCCCAGGTACCTTACAAGTAAGCTGACACAAAAGGTTGCCTGTGTCTTCCATACAGCTGTGCTCATTAATGGGTTCCCCCCGAAGAGGGCCTTGGATGCAGCTAAACCGCGCACTTGGTGTGCCTTCACACGCTCACTACCTAGCAGGGCTGCTTAGGTAAACGTGATTGCCTGCACAATCCAACCCAAAATGGTGTCCCGTGACACCGCGTGATGTAGTTTTTGTAGAGATATGAAAAGTGCCTTAGAGTCGCCTCTAAGTAGCTGAGCATGCTTAATTCAGACAGCAGACCCTGTCCTCGTGCATGTCTGAAAAGGCTGAAAGAGACAGGAGAAAAATTGCCTGTGGTAAGAACTCCAAAGCCTGATTTTTGTTTGGCCAGGAAGGACGAGCCGAGACTCCCCCTGACTCAAACATGATGTTTGGACGTCAATCACCCCTCTCCATCTTGCGGAGGTCGCTGAGAGAAGGAACACCATTTTTAAGGTGAGTTCTTTTAGGAGACAGGAGGCGAGAGGTTCAAGCAGTGGCTTGGCTAAGGTGTCTAGGACAACCTGTATATTCCAGGCCAGGGAGAGGTTATGGACTGTGGCTTGGCTAAGGTGTCTAGGACAACCTGTATATTCCAGGCCAGGGAGAGGTTATGGACTGTGGCTTGGCTAAAGTGTCTAGGACAACCTGTATATTCCAGGCCAGGGAGAGGTTATGGACTGTGGCTTGGCTAAGGTGTCTAGGACAACCTGTATATTCCAGGCCAGGGAGAGGTTATGGACTGTAGGCTGCTATGAGAACATCCCCTTTACAAAGTTCTTTAGTGGCTGTGTCGTAGAGACTGTTGAGCCATCTGTGAATCCTTGGTAGATGGCTGCTGTGGCTAACCTGAACCCTTTAATGGTATTAACTTGCTTTCCAAGGTTGAACTGGTGCATGAGGAAATTATTGCACCTGGTTCAGAAGATTCCGAGTTTTGATTATACATGCCCAGGGTGGCGGCCCTTCGGGACTGTGCCATTATTTGGGCAGCATTTTGCGCAAGCATTGATCGGCAGACAGCGGCCACACAATCAATGTAGTGCCCCTGGATTGTATTGGAGCTCGTCGGACCCTGGCATGGATACCAGGTCTGTGTGGTTTGGGAGCTCGTAAGGCACCCTGTTCAGCAAGTGTAGGTACCAGGACAGGCCTGGCCAGTTGGGTTAATGAACTTGTCCAGTACCCTCGGGACAAGAGCGAATGGTGGGAAGGCGTAGTCCATGAAGCTGTCCCACCGGAGAGTTAGTGTATTGACCCGCCACACCCTGGGGTGTGGGGTCAGAGTGCAGAAAATTGGTAACTTGTGGTTGGTCAGAGAGGCAAAGAAGTCCACGTCATGGTGACTGAAGGTTGACCAAATGGTCTCAGCCACCTGGGGGTGGAGCAACCACTCTGTGGGCGCCCCCTGCAGATGTGATAGGAAGTCCACCAGCATGTTCTCCTTGCCTGGCAAGTAAAAAGTGCAAGTGAATTCAGCAGTGATTTGGTGTGAAGCCAGAGCGTTCAGGATCTTGTACCTTCTTGCTTAATGACAACGCCACTACCATGGTGTTGTCTGCGCAGACTAAAACCATATTGTCTCTAACCTGTGGCAGAAAGTGTTTCAGGGCCTGGCGTATTGCCTCCAATTCCAGCAGGTTTATGTGCTGGTGGTACCAGAATCCCGGCTGCTGGGGATGTGCTCCCAGCCCAGAAGTGAGGCGTCAGTGACGAATATCACTGAACGCTTGGGGGAAAAAAATTCACTCCTTGTGCAACGTGGCGTTGGTCGCACCACCACCGCAGGTGTGGGACCACGTCCAGGAAGAGAACGACTGGGAAAAGCAGGTCTCTCTCTGATAGGATGAAATGTCCCAGGCGGTGAAACTGGAGGACCTGCACTAAATAGGTCCGGGTCCGAGAGAGGACTAGGTCCGACTTCCCAGAGTTAATCAACCAACCCAGTCTCTGGGCTACAAAGATCACTGTGTCCATGTGTCTGGCCACTTACAGCGGGTCATTTGCGATGATGAGCAAATCGTCTAGATACGTAAAAATGGTATCTTGCGCAGGTAGGCTGCTACGACCATTGTCACCCTGGTAAATACCCCGGGGCAGTCGAAAGACCAAAGGGGAGAGCTTTGCGCATATAAAAGGTTCCTTCGAACATGAAGGTGAGAACTTTCTGTGGCTGGCATGGACGGGTACATGCAAGTAGGCATCTAAAGAGGTCGACCAAAGTCGCCCACAGGCCTTTGTGTAAAAGGGGGAGAATGCTGTGCAGTGTCTCCATTTTGATTTTCATGGGCGGATGGACTTGTTCAGCGGTTTGAGTTTCAAGATTGGCCGCCACGAGCCCACTTTCTTGGAGGTCAGAAAGCAGGTGGACATAAAAAAAAGTCTTTCGGTAGCAATGGTATCGAGGTAATTGCCCTTTCCTTGTTAGCTCTTTTGATTTCCCCGCGTAACATTTGTACGTGAGAGATTGAAGGAGTTGGCCTTAGGATCCCCCCGACCCTGGGAATGGGGGTGAACCCCAGTTTGTACCCTTTTTGTATGGTATGCAGCACTCACCCTTCTGTGGTTATTTGGGCCCACTCTCTGTGGAAGTTCCCCAGATGACCCCAACCAGGCCGCTCTATAGTGGGGGTGCTGGGGATATCAAAAGTGCTGCTGACGCTGCTTCCCTTTCTCGCAGGAGGACACCCTTCGGGCGGAAGGGAAGGAGCGTTTATCCAAAGTCACAGAGACCTTCCTAGACAACCTGACTTGTCTAGAAGGCAGAGGAACTAGGAGGTTTGGAGGTGGCTGCAGTCCGGAAACCGCGGAAGCCTGTGCCCTACCCTGTCTGGGGTTGGGTAAACACTTTGCCAATAGTGCCTTTACTATCAGCTTGCGTTTCTTCCGAAGGTCATCTTGCCGGCACCGGCCTGGGGCAATAAGATGTCCTGAAATCATCCCGCAAAGAGGCCCCGACCTTCCCGTGGCAAATGCCGTAGGTCACTCAAGGTACCCTCAGACAAGCCCAGCAGGGGAAGGATGTTCTCCCCACGTTCCTGCGATCAGACCTGCAGTGCTTGGTACTAATACCCCACCCTTAGGGCGCTATCAGCACCCCCGCAGAGTCTCTTCCCTCTTCTGCACGGCAGGGTTATGAAACTTAGTTCATTTTCCCTCTGTGTGTACTGCTGAGGGGGTCACTGCCTGAGGGTGGAGAAGGAGGCACCAGACCTCCTCGAGGATCAGCAGAACCTAGACCAGGTCCGAATAATCGCTGTCGCGGACTCTGATTGACTTGGACAGATCCTTGGAGTAGGCAATCCAGTTTCCGATGGGCTTCCACCCCCAATGCCTTTCTTTCTGGGTAAGGGAGCACTTGTTGATTTGGTTGAGGTATGACTTGTAAGCGACACAGTGGACAATATTGCCATAGTCAAGCTTGGCACGAATGGTGAGCCTGATAACTTTGAGGAGAGCATAGCAGTTTGCTTCACAAGTGGTCTTGGAGAGGAGTCGGAGGATGTTGAGGGAGCTGTTGCATTTTAGTTTCAGGCTAGTAATGTGTTGCTTGTAGGTGAGCTTGGGGTCCAGAGTTAGACCCAGGAACTTCGTGTGTTCAACTTTAGGGATGCGATTACCATTGAGCACAAAGCTCGGGTTGGGGTGGAGGTCCTTGAAATGACAAAAGTACATGCAGACTGTCTTGTCTTTAGAGAATTTAAAACCGTTATTGCTGGTTGAGGCTTATTTGGAGCCTATTTTGTGCCTGTATGGATTGCCTGCTGGCAACCACCGTTTCATACATACTGATGCACCAGTGTCTGTATGGATTGCCAGCTGACAACCACTGCTTCATACTTGCAGCCATCTTCTAGTACCCTTTTGGTGTTTCTAGGTCTTTTTGGAAGGCATCAAAAGGGGTTGATGATATAACTAATTCTAAAATATGCTTTACCAACTTTTAAAAAGAAAAACCACATTGCTCTTTTTTTTATTGAGAGATTCATTGTGATTTTGTTTAAATCTCATAAGCTCTAGCATATGTATTCTAAAGTTCATTTTAATTTGCAATTGGTTCTTGAAAAGCAACCAAATTTTTTTGGTTGCTCTTAGTCTTCTGGTGAAAGACCAAATGAGTTTATTTTTCAGAGTCCTTTATTGCCAATAGAGATTTTAATGGCTTGTTTTGATGGTTTGTTTTAGGAGGTCCATTTTATTGTCTATAAATGAGTTCCATTCGTTGTTTGAACAGCTGAAACTCATCTGCAATGTCCTCTGCAGACCAGTTCATTTCTAGAAAGTCAGCCATTATGATGTCTAATTTGGTTTATTGCTTAAAACAAACTACATGGAAATGTTCAGTATTTTTAAATAGAAAAAAAAGCCTCTGTCGCTGAGTGGGAGTCTTCATCCACAAGGGCAACACAAGGTTGAAACACTGATAGAGATGTCTAGGCTGTAATTAAAAGTTCCTTTTGGTGAATTGAATGAAGATGTACGGTTACTGCATGGTGAGTCCAGTTACTGACACTGTAGGCCAGGCTATACTTAAACAAATATATAAAAAATCCATGTTTTTAGGTATGTTTTTACTACAATTTTTTCGTTATTTGTTTGTTTTCCACAAAAAGGAATGGGTGATTTCTTATTTCCATGGGTGAAATTGCATTATTACTGTACATTTACTGATAAGTTGACAACATGCAGACAGAAAGGAAACTGTTCACTAACTGTACAGCTAAGAATATGCTCAATTAAAAACTTGTAGCTTTGGCCAAGAGTATTAGTTTTACTGTGCCTGTTTTTTTTTTTGTGTTTAAGTTTTTTAATAGGCCTATGTCTGGTATGGAATCACAGCACATTAATGTGTTGCTGGCTATGTGTGTATTGCCATGCTAATGCAAATGTAAGGTTTTTTTTTAATGGTCATAACCTTGATCGCTGGTTAGGAATTTGAGCAAAGTTGTTTCCGCTTGGCAAGCTATTCATTTCAGAAATCAGAATCAAAATCCATAACATATATCTCTGGTAGATAAACATTCCGTTATTAACACACAAGATTGTATGCAAATAGTTTTCAAGTTCAATGGCTGTCAAGTTGGTGCTATACCCATGGAATATGTCATGGATAATCAACGTTTGTTACATCAAATTCGTTTGTAGCGGAACTTCTAATGGGTATACTCCATGATACGACATCCTCGAGGGTTTTGAATCTTAACAGTTCAAATATCGCTTGATGTGTGCATATTCTACAAGAATAGAAATGAAAACTCACTGGGAGATGTCCCAAAGGCTCACCCAAGGATAACAATACTCTGTAACAAAGGCAGACTTGTAATAGATTTGCATTATGATGATAAAAATGAGTCTGAATCTCCATTGCTTGTCTATGCAAGCTATACACTGAGATCCATCCAACACCAAGATGGGCAGCCAAGAAAAGTAGCCCTGTTACCTGTATTTCCTTGGAAAAGGGTTCCAAACACCTCAAACATGTGGCTAGGTAGCAAGGAAGCAGGTGGAAACTCTTCAGAGAGACTTTTGTGGGTATAGAACCAGGGATTTCAGCAGTGAAAACCAGAGACCTTTGCAGTCTACAGCTTGCCTCGTAGATGTACAAAAAAAAAGTGAATACGTATGTAATACGTGAGCCACAGAGAGGGTACTATAGTGGTAGCTATTTGCTTTGGTTGTATAGTGTGGTGAATCAGGTCTCTCAGAGCAGATTGCATATATTTATAACATAGAAGGTAAGGTATAATTTGAAGTAAATATTTCTATTAATTTCACTTGTAACAGCAACCATTTAACTAGAATGGTAAACACCGCCATGGTTTGCATGCTCATGCAAATTGACATCCATATCATATGACCTGGCCAATTATAAAAATGGCATCTCACACTAAGTCCCACATGGCATCCCTATCCCACATGGCATCCCAACCCACGTCCCACATGATATCCCATCCCACACCATGTCCCACATGACATCCCATCCCATCCATTGTCCCACATGGGCATTCCACCATATTTCCCAAATGGCATCCCACCCCATGTCCCACATGACATCCTATCCCATCCCTTTCCACACATGGCATTCCACCACATCTCTTACATGGCATTCCACCAAATGTCACACATTGCATTCCACCACATGTCCCACATGGCATCCCATCCTATGACCCACATGGCATCCCATCCTATGACCCACATGGCATCCCACCCCATGTCCCACATGGATCCCATCCAATTTCCCAAATGACATCCCACCATATGTCCCACATGACATCCCATACCATCTCGTCCCACATGGCATTCCACCATATCTTCCATATGGCATCCCACCCTATGACCACAAGGAATCCCACCCTATGTCCCACATAGATCCCATCCTGTCCCACATGGCATCTCTCCCTAATGGCATTCCACCATGTCCCACATGGCATCCCATCCTATGACCCACGTGGCATCCCATCCTATGATCCACATGGCATCCCACCCTATGTCCCACATGGATCCCATCCCATTTCCCAAATGATATCCCACCCCATGTCCCACATGACATCCCATCCCATCTCGTCCCACATGGCAATCCACCATATCTTTCAGATGTCCCATATGGCATCCCACCCTATGTCCCACATGGATCCCATCCCATGTCCCACATTAATTCTAACATATGTCGCACATGGCATCCCTCCTATGTCCTGCATGGCCCCATCCATGTCCCACATTGCGTCCCTCCCTATGCTTATATGCAGTCACATCTTGTCACACTCCATGACTGAGCATACTAAGTAAAAAATGTCTTGTCAGTTCATACACTGTAGAAACTTGTATGCAAATAAACACAATAACAAAGACAGAGTCTAATAATCATGCCTGATACAGCTGTTGGTGCACAAATATGTTGAAGAAGTTTAAGGGTTTCAAACCTCCAGTGTTATGAGAGACACTTGAGGATCTCAGAAGAATTTCTGAAATTACATCATCTTACAGTTATCTTCGAAGGAAATATCAAATATTTTGTAGACTTTTTAAGGAAACTAATCTTCAACCTGTCGGAAGTCTCTGAAAACTTTAACATTTAGTAAGGAAATTCCAACCTTCTGAGGATATTTGAAGAAACTTTCACTTTTTTAGATAAACTCTAAAGAAACTTTTAACATTTTCTGAGGAATTCTTAAAAAAACTTTTCTGAGGAAATCTCAGGCAAAACTGTGGACGGCTGGACGGACAAAATCGCCATCATGTAGGTTCGCATTATGCTTTGCATCCCCCCAAAAAAAAATACACCCTTGTCACCTGTCATTTGCTTTTGATTTTAAAGGCAAACAATAATGGTGCACTACCCCATACCCCAGATGCACACCTGTATACCAGATGCACACCTGTATACCAGATGCACACCTGTATACCAGATGCACACCTGTATACCAGATGCACACCTGTATACCAGATGCACACCTGTATACCAGATGCACACCTGTATACCAGATGCACACCTGTATACCAGATGCACACCTGTATACCAGATGCACACCTGTATACCAGATGCACACCTGTATACCAGATGCACACCTGTATACCAGATGCACACCTGTATACCAGATGCACACCTGTATACCAGATGCACACCTGTATACCAGATGCACACCTGTATACCAGATGCACACCTGTATACCAGATGCACACCTGTATACCAGATGCACACCTGTATACCAGATGCACACCTGTATACCAGATGCACACCTGTATACCAGATGCACACCTGTATACCAGATGCACACCTGTATACCAGATGCACACCTGTATACCAGATGCACACCTGTATACCAGATGCACACCTGTATACCAGATGCACACCTGTATACCAGATGCACACCTGTATACCAGATGCACACCTGTATACCAGATGCACACCTGTATACCAGATGCACACCTGTATACTGTAGATGCACACCTGTATACCAGATGCACACCTGTATACCAGATGCACACCTGTATACCAGATGCACACCTGTATACCAGATGCACACCTGTATACCAGATGCACACCTGTATACCAGATGCACACCTGTATACCAGATGCACACCTGTAGATGCACACCTGTATACCAGATGCACACTGTATACCAGATGCACACCTGTAGATGCACACCTGTATATCAGATGCACACCTGTATACCAGATGCACACCTGCACACCTGTATACCAGATGCACACCTGTACCAGATGCACACCTGTATACCAGATGCACACCTGTATACCAGATACACACCTGTATATCAGATGCACACCTGTATACCAGATGCACACCTGTACCAGATGCACACCTGTATACCAGATGCACACCTGTATACCACACTCAGTTGCAATACTCATGTTGGAGATTCAAAGTAACTGCCCTCCCTCCTTATGGCTAATTAAATATTGCCGACAAACAAACCTCTTCATCCATGTTGTGCCTCATAATGGGGAACCCAGCAGGCTTGGGCGGGGCTACATCTGATGGAGCATCTTGTATCAGTGCGTAGTCTTGATATGGCTTGCTTTGGGGGTAGCTTGGGAGGAATGTCAGGATCAAACTCTGTGGGTGTAGATGTTGTTGATGATGATGTTGAGGGTGGTGTTGAGGTTGCTGAAGCTGCAGAAGAGACAAAAGTAATTTAAAGTCCCACAAACATGTAAACAAATGTATAAAACATTTGACAAAGTTAGTTTAATTTTCTTACAAATATGTCTAGATATTATATCATCAGTTATCTAAGGAAGATGACTCCACTGATACAAAGGTGTACAGGAGTACAAGACATCCATAACATACTGGTACAAAGGTGCACAGGAGTACAAGACATCCATAACATACTGGTACAAAGGTGTACAGGAGTACAAGACATTCATAACATACTGGTACAAAGGTGTACAAGACATCCATAACATACTGGTACAAAGGTGTACAAGACATCCATAACATACTGGTACAAAGGTGTACAGGAGTACAAGACATCCATAACATACTGGTACAAAGGTGTACAAGACATCCATAACATACTGGTACAAAGGTGTACAGGAGTACAAGACATTCATAACATACTGGTACAAAGGTGTACAAGACATCCATAACATACTGGTACAAAGGTGTACAGGAGTACAAGACATTCATAACATACTGGTACAAAGGTGTACAAGACATCCATAACATACTGGTACAAAGGTGTACAAGACATCCATAACATACTGGTACAAAGGTGTACAGGAGTACAAGACATTCATAACATACTGGTACAAAGGTGTACAAGACATCCATAACATACTGGTACAAAGGTGTACAAGACATCCATAACATACTGGTACAAAGGTGTACAGGAGTACAAGACATCCATAACATTTAAGCATTGAACTTTTAGTAAGTAATCTACCATCTAAGAGTATTCAATCCACACTTAAGAGATCATGTAGGTACAATCTCCAATGTAGGTACAATCTCTAATGTAGGTACAATCTCCAATGTAGGTACAATCTCCAATAGAAAATACTTTATTATGATCTGATCCAAAACATGTTACCTCTCACTGAATTGAGTAGACTTTAGAGGGAGGTAGACAATGTAAAAATGGAATGTATTCGTAACTTCTTATTATTTTTAGAGTGGTGTTGAAATGGTAGGAGGCACAACTTATTCTTTTTTCACCATGAAATCAAGAGCAGTTGCATATATTTTTTAGATACATGTACATTATTATTCATTTTTTAATCAGGGAGGAAAGTAAAGAAAACTTCTTCAGTCTGACATGTGGCAACTCTACCTCAGTAACTATATCTTTGTCAAATCACTTTGTTATACTTACTCATGCCTTGTAATGTCATGGCTCTGATTGGTCGTGGCATGTTAATGGGGGAGTGGTTCACTTTCTTGATGTCCTTCCTTAGTGGTCGAGCACTTGATAACTGTTAGAAAGAAAAAATAACGCAACATAGACACAAACACAGAATGCTATATACCTATCCTCCCTTGGTCTTGATCGTCAATGATGCATTAATAACAAGTTTTTTTTAACTGAGGTTCTAAATACCTGAAACAGCAATGGACTCTTTTGTACAAATAAATCTACATTTTTATCTCATCACCCACATATACATATATGTGGGGATAAGATATTGGTATGTCATCACCCACATATACATATATGTAGGGATGAGATATTGTAGTCACTTTTCTGTATAGGCAGATAACTGCCTATACCTCCTACACTACATGGCCACCCAATGATATTAGGGAGGCTGGTGGGGTCTTATATGATGATCTCAAATTAGGGGTTAGGGGTCATAAGTTTTTGGAATGGAAAAAATTTTGGTGAATTTTGCGCTTGTCCATGTGTTTGTGTGTGCATATGCAACAATTAATTTTGTGTTGCTTGTAACTCAAATACTGTCATACACACATGAACCAAAATTGGTGGAAAACTTTTGTCTCCAAGGTTTTGGGGTAAAAAGGTCACAGGTCAAATGAAACAAGCTTTTTGTGATGGCTGTATCTTTTGAAGGAATTACTTAGTATCTTCACAAATTGCATGTGGGTTGGGTTTAACATTCTAACCAAAATCATAATTGGAGGTCAAAAGGTCAAAGGTCAAATAAGTGCTTTTTATGCAAAAGTTTGTGCAACTTTAAAACTAAAAAAGTACAAGACCTATACCAACCCTATGCTGTACTATGATACCATGGTACATGAATTTGTGTTCCGTAGACTCAAGGCTCAAAAAGCTACATGTATTTGACCACTTTTTACCATTTCCCCCAAAAGTTAGGGAATGGTGAGACGTGAGTAGAATGGTGTCATACAGTAGGGTACAATAAATGTCAACAATTTCAGATGTTGTTTTAATGATTAGGGTCAAGGGTCAGAGGTCATTCATGTTATCATAGGGGGTAATTATGTACTAATTTGTACAATTTGTGTGCCATTTTAAATTCTGAAAGTGCAAGGCCTATACCAAATCCTATGTTTGTATCACATGGTACATGAACTTGTGTCCTGTAAACTCTAGGGTCAAAAGTTCAGAGGTCAAAGCTCACAGAGCTAGTAACCCCTTTTAACCATTTCCTTCATAGTTATCATTATTATTGCCACTATTATTATTTCCCCACTATGCTGTATCCTAAAGGTGATGAGATCAGCAACTCCATGGATTGCTTTCTTGTTGCTTTCTTGCAACAGTGGTTAAAGAAAGTCATGAGCAATTAACATCAAAATGAGTTGTACTTTGGGAACTCTAGAATATGCAAAATACACTGCTACCAATCAACATGGCATTCCTCATGTTTATAAATTGTACATAATTTATACTGGAAATAAATAAATAAAAATAAAATAAAAACTAAAAATACAGTATCTTCAGTGACAGCATCTCGCACTTTGTGACTTTTTATAGTCTGGAGCTCTTAAAATCTTTAAATGGTGAAGAAGAGAAATCAGATAAGTGTCAAATAACAATCTAGCTGATGGTATGCAATACACAGCTCTTTGAAATCAGATAAGTGTCAAATAACAATCTAGCTGATGGTATGCAATACACAGTCCTTTGAAATCAGATAAGTGTCAAATAACAATCTAGCTGATGGTATGCAATACACAGTCCTTTGAAATCAGATAAGTGTCAAATAACAATCTAGCTGATGGTATGCAATACACAGCTCTTTGATCTCAAACCATATTTTCCATGGTGTGATTTAATACTACACCAGGTTACATATACACCCTGCTCTTATATTTTAAACAAATCATACATCTGAAAATCATTACATAATAATTAATCAAAACTTGGTAGAAATATCAACCAGAACCAAAAGGTTTTGAGGTTCCAATGCTTTTTCATAAGCTGATTGATTTGCAAAAGTTGTATTACCTGTCATGTAATTGCATATCATAAAATATTTGTTCCATATTCATTCATAAGCCACATCCGTTAAGCAGATCAATAACCAGACATCAATGATGTTATAGCTCAACCCATAACAATGCAAGAAGAATTGATTGGTATCATTGATTATATTTTTTGTCATATCTGATATTTTTTAAAAGTTTTATTGGAAGACTATTCCATTTTGGGACAATCATTCATTAAGTTAGAAATCCAAGAGTTTCAGCTTACCTGTATGAGTTGTATTCAGTTTGTTTGGGTTTAATGGCACCTTAACAGTCAGGTCATATGTGCCAGACGAGCTTAGTTGTGAATAATTGCCAGATTGATTCTCAGTGATGCCTTAGTTTTGCGGTGGGTGCAATGAGGTTCACTTCATAGTGATATCTGAAAAATTATGCTTCTGACAAAAGCTATGTGACATTCAATGCATGGTGCCATCATGTCTTGCTTGATTACTGACGTTGGCAAGGTCAAAGGTCAATTTCACCACAACATATGGTTAGAAAATACATTTTGTAAAGATAACAAACTTTCTAACATTTACAAATTAATCTTCATGAATGTTAACTTAATTTTATTTGACTGGTACTGAAAAAAGATTACAAAACAAACATGTTTCAAACGGCCAAATTTGCCATATTTAGCCGGTAATCGGCCAAACTAGCAGTAGCAGTGATGCCCCATTGAATACTACCAGCGATACCCTAACCTCAGTGATAGATAGTGCATTTAAGTATAACATTCTAGCCCCGCGATGAAATAACCAGGAAGTTGTCATTTAGAACTCCTTGCTCCTTGCAATAACTGACAATTGCGACTTACTGTACAATAATACGACAAGCAAAAATGATCAAACAACTTCACACTGTCACATGTTATCTTCTAGGTTATGCCATGATCTACTAAGAACTCATACTCCAATCCGATATGATACAGCATGGCCTAAATAAGATTCTAAGAATTTGCATATTCATAAAGAATGTCCAAATTCTGATTGGAAAATACTACGATATGATTAACAACAAGACACATACAGTACATGTCTGTACATGTAACTAATTAACATGCACGTGTATAAATGACCTCCACACCACTATCACAGCCTGGCGCGGTACGAAACGCAAATAGGATTATTATTAGGAATAGGATTACTGTCTACAGCTAAAAGGGCTATTTGTAGCACCATTACGTATTAAAATCTGACTTTTGTAGACAATTTTTTTACCTTTTTAGAGCTTTAATTAAAAAACTACATGGAATATCTCTTATTTAAAATACAAGCTTTATGAAGCATACAAACATCTCACTTGAGCCAGAATTTCAAGAGCAGAACTATTAAAACCTAAAAGAAGATGCATTTTAACACAAAACATTGTACAGGCACATATGGGAGCTCACGTATGATTTGATAAGCTCCACTCATTACACTCTGTGTAATGGGTGGAGCTAAAAATGTTGACATCATTGGCATTTGCACAGTAATTAACAACATCATCAAAGCAAGTACGATGCAAAAACAATTGCTCAATTATCCTATTTCAAGAATTTGTCAGTAAGCCCCACATACAGTATTCATTAGCATTCAAGACATCACTACCATAACATTAGAACATACATACAAACCATGACCCATCTGTGTACCACATATAGTATAAATCATATATCGTTTATGGTGTTTACATCATTTAGCACTTTCACATTAAGCTACGCACACTATGCATATTAATGACACCTGTTGATAACATAAGCATGTACACAACCAACAAATCATGCCCAATATGACACAAAACAGACATATAGTTGTTCATTTATCACTTTTTTAAAATTTTCAATTTAAGCCCCGCCCACTTATTAAAATGTATGAAATCACCACCACAAACATTAGGCCATATCTGCAGACCGTGGGCTATCTGTGTACCACATGTGATCTGAATCCAGTTTACTGTTGTTGAAATAATGTGTTTGCAAGCTCTTTTTAGCAAAATCATTATAAGCCCCACCCACTACGCATATTAATGAAATTCAGTGTTTTTTATGCCGTTAATATGTACACACCAGCTAACATCAAAATTAGGCCAAATATAAACAAAACAGACATGTGGTTGTTAAAATATAAACATTTCAAGATTTTACATTAAGCCCCACCTACTAATTAATATGCATGACATCACCATCAAAAGCAACAGGGCACATCTACGGACTATCGATGTACGACATATGACATTAATGCAGTGTACTGTTCTTGAGATATCGCGTTACGAACTGGCTGTCACAAACACATAAACACACGCCATCATGACTGCATAGGTTCCTGATGCTACACACACACGCCATCATGACTGCATAGGTTCCTGATGCTACACACACACGCCATCATGACTGCATAGGTTCCTGATGCTACACACACACCTCATCACGACTGCATAGGTTCTTGATGCTATCGAATCGGAACTAAAAATCAGTTTAAGGAGCAGGCAGAGCCAAGACCCATATCTTGTTGCTACTACCTAAAAATCTCAGCTAGCACATGAATATTTCCTTGCATTTTTCAAGTGCACATCAAATTTTCCTCCCGGTGCACAGTCAATTGCCTGTTACCCATTTTCGCTAGTTGGAAGTGTTTGGCTCGAGAACTTAATTAAAACACCCAGAGGACATAATGACGCGGGTATGCTAGCATGGGAAAGGGATGCAATGCATCAAAGCAAAACAAAAATGAAAGTCAAATAATTAAAAGCAGATGGAATAAACTGAAAAGTGATTTGATAAATGCATGCTTGAAGGTTGATCACAATCATCAATGGTTGAAGTTACATGTATGTTGCAAGGATTGTGTAGTGTAAGGTTTGACTGGTGACCATCCTTGTAAGGATTGTGTAGTGTAAGGTTTGACTGGTGACCATCCTTGCAAGGATTGTGTAGTGTAAGGTTTGACTGGTGACCATCCTTGTAAGGATTGTGTAGTGTAAGGTTTGACTGGTGACCATCCTTGCGAGGATTGTGTAGTGTAAGGTTTGACTTGTGACCATCCTTGCAAGGATTGTGAGTGTAGGGTTTGACTGGTGACAATCCTTGTAAGGATTGTGTAGTGTAAGGTTTGACTGGTGACCATCCTTGCAAGGATTGTGTAGTGTAAGGTTTGACTGGTGACCATCCTTGCAAGGATTGTGTAGTGTAAGGTTTGACTGGTGACCATCCTTGCAAGGATTGTGTAGTGTAAGGTTTGACTAGTGACCATCCTTGCAAGGATTGTGTAGTGTAAGGTCTGACTGGTGACCATCCTTGCAAGGATTGTGTAGTGTAAGGTTTGACTGGTGACCATCCTTGCAAGGATTGTGTAGTGTAAGGTTTGACTGGTGACCATCCTTGCAAGGATTGTGTAGTGTAAGGTTTGACTGGTGACCATCCTTGCAAGGATTGTGTAGTGTAAGGTTTGACTGGTGACCATCCTTGTAAGGATTGTGTAGTGTAAGGTTTGACTGGTGACCATCCTTGCAAGGATTGTGTAGTGTAAGGTCTGACTGGTGACCATCCTTGCAAGGATTGTGTAGTCTAAGGTTTGACTGGTGACAATCCTTGTAAGGATTGTGTAGTGTAAGGTTTGACTGGTGACCATCCTTGCAAGGATTGTGTAGTGTAAGGTCTGACTGGTGACCATCCTTGCAAGGATTGTGTAGTGTAAGGTTTGACTGGTGACCATCCTTGCAAGGATTGTGTAGTGTAAGGTTTGACTGGTGACCATCTTTGCAAGGATTGTGTAGTGTAAGGTTTGACTGGTGACAATCCTTGCAAGGATTGTGTAGTGTAAGGTTTGACTGGTGACCATCCTTGCAAGGATTGTGTAGTGTAAGGTTTGACTGGTGACCATCCTTGCAAGGATTGTGTAGTGTAAGGTTTGACTGGTGACCGTCCTTGTAAGGATTATGTAGTGTAAGGTTTGACTGGTGACCATCCTTGCAAGGATTGTGTAGTGTAAGGTTTGACTGGTGACCAAGTGTAAGGTTTGACTGGTGACCATCCTTGCAAGGATTGTGTAGTGTAAGGTTTGACTGGTGACCATCCTTACAAGGATTGTGTAGTGTAAGGTTTGACTGGTGACAATCATTGTAAGGATTGTGTAGTGTAAGGTTTGACTGGTGACCGTCCTTGTTGTGTAAGGTGACCATCCCTATGTGTGTGTAAGGTTTGACTGGTGACCATCCTTGCAAGGTTGTGAGTGTAAGGTTTGACTGGTGATCATCCTTGCAAGGATTGTGTAGTGTAAGGTTTGACTGGTGACCATCCTTGCAAGGATTGTGTAGTGTATTTGACTGGTGACCATCCTTGCAAGGATTGTGTAGTGTAAGGTCTGACTGGTGACCATCCTTGCAAGGATTGTGTAGTGTAAGGTTTGACTGGTGACCATCCTTGCAAGGATTGTGTTAATGTAAGGTCTGACTGGTGACCATCCTTGCAAGGATTGTGTAGTGTAAGGTTTGACTGGTGACCATCCTTGCAAGGATTGTGTAGTGTAAGGTTTGACTGGTGACCATCCTTGCAAGGATTGTAGTGTAGTGACTGGTGACAATCCTTGGTTGTGACTTTGACTGGTGACCATCCTCTATGTCCACAATCAAATACAAATCTTAAAACAATTTTCAAACACTTGGTGTCAATGAGAAAGACAGAAACCTAATCTTTACAAAGTTACATGATGGTTCATAGCATTGTGTTGAGTGAATCCCTCAAATCCTTGGACTTATACTCAACGCACAACTCATTAGAACACAATCTGTATCAAGTAAGTGATAACTCTCATGTTTTTCAAATATGTGAATAATGGTGGCTTTTGAGCACTAGCCTTTTTATATCAACATGTTAGCTTCATGTTAGCTTCAGTCATTTTGATCTATTGTGTAGTAATTTCCTGCACACCAAAAAAAAAAAAAAAAAAAAATAGAAATTGTTCAACATGATTTTTCTGATAATTTGTTAGTGAAATTAAAATGATAGATTCATTGTGAATGGGAGGACATGTTGGGGCTGTTGAGTTTTGAGCAATGCTAATTAGTATGTTCTTATTGATGAGATGTGTGTACTGAGTATAAGAACACTTTTTTGTACAAGTAACTGTAACAAAAAACAATTCCTTTAATGCAGGCTCTTTAGTTCCAGTATGTATTGAGTACAGATCTGTGATATTTATGTGAAATGTTGAGAAATAAAGCCAAGAAAATGTCCAATGTTACATATTTTCTCTGTGCAAAGTGTGGGAGAATGTTTATCTTTAATCATATCAAATTGGTACCTAATAATTCTTTTAATTTTAGCTTAAAAAGCATAGAAAATGTCATTGTCTTTGGCTGCTGAGAAAACATTTACATGTGCTTGTCTGCTGCTGTTCTAATGCAAAACATTTACATGTGCTGATGTCTGCCTATAAACGTCTGCTTCTAATGCTTGCAATCTCACACAACTCACATCCTGTTTATATTGCACAGAGTCAGGGCAATCCAGAACAATAATTTTCAATTGTTTCTGCCCCCATGGAAAAAATTTTTTTCCCTCCAAATCATGTTTCAAACAATGTTGAAACCGTGAAATGCACTCAAAAATACAATTAAATAAGTTCATTTTCCAAGACATTTCATGGTAAGTCAAAGCTTGAAGTTTTAAAAGTCGAGCTCTGACAGGGTTACAACAGTAGGCTCAAAATGGTAGATATGAACTGGCAATAAGCTGCTTTATTATATGATATAAGAAACCTTTTTTTGTTTTCAAAATTGTAAAAATAAAGAGATTTTTCTGTCATCAAAAAAAAAATGACCTTAGACCCACTCCCTAGATCAGCCACAGCCCAAGCTCCCTCAAATAAATGACTCAACCTTCCTCCTCCACCAGCCTTTGACCCACTCTCTAGATCAGCCACAGCCCAAGCTCCCTCAAATAAATGGCTCAACCTTCCTCCTCTACCAGCCTTAGACCCACTCCCTAGATCAGCCACAGCCCAAGCTCCCTCAAATAAATGACTCAACCTTCCTCCTCCACCAGCCTTAGACCCACTTCCTAGATCAGCCACAGCCCAAGCTCTCTCAAATAAATGACTCAACCTTCCTCCTCTACCAGCCTTAGACCCACTCCTTAGATCAGCCACAGCCCAAGCTCCCTCAAATAAATGACTCAACCTTCCTCCTCTACCAGCCTTAGACCCACTCCCTAGATCAGCCACAGCCCAAGCTCCCTCAAATAAACGACTCAACCCTCCTCCTCCGCCAGCCTTAGACCCACACCCTAGATCAGCCACAGCCCAAGCTCCCTCAAATAAATGACTCAACCCTCCTCCTCCACCAGCCTTAGACCCACTCCCTAGATCAGCCACAGCCCAAGCTCTCTCAAATAAATGACTCAACCTTCCTCCTCCACCAGCCTTTGACCCACTCTCTAGATCAGCCACAGCCCAAGCTCCCTCAAATAAATGACTCAACCTTCCTCCTCAACCAGCCTTAGACCCACTCCTTAGATCAGCCACAGCCCAAGCTCCCTCAAATAAATGACTCAACCTTCCTCCTCCACCAGCCTTAGACCCACTCCATAGATCAGCCACAACCCAAGCCCCCTCAAATAAATGACTCAACCTTCCTCCTCCACCAGCCTTAGACCCACTCCTTAGATCAGCCACAGCCCAAGCTCCCTCAAATAAATGACTCAACCTTCCTCCTCCACCAGCCTTAGACCCACTCCCTAGATCAGCCACAGTCCAAGCTCCTTTAAATAAATGACTCAACCTTCCTCCTCCACCAGCCTTAGACCCACTCTCTAGATCAGCCACAACCCAAGCCCCCTCAAATAAATGACTCAACCTTCCTCCTCCACCAGCCTTAGACCCACTCCCTAGATCAGCCACAGCCCAAGCTCCCTCAAATAAACGACTCAACCCTCCTCCTCCACCAGCCTTAGACCCACTCTCTAGATCAGCCACAACCCAAGCCCCCTCAAATAAATGACTCAACCCTCCTCCTCCACCAGCCTTAGACCCACTCTCTAGATCAGCCACAACCCAAGCCCCTCAAATAAATGACTCAACCCTCCTCCTCCACCAGCCTTAGACCCACTCCCTAGATCAGCCACAGCCCAAGCTCCCTCAAATAAACGACTCAACCCTCCTCCTCCACCAGCCTTAGACCCACTCCTTAGATCAGCCACAGCCCAAGCTCCCTCAAATAAACGACTCAACCCTCCTCCTCCACCAGCCTTAGACCCACTCCCTAGATCAGCCACAGCCCAAGCTCCCAAATAAATGACTCAACCTTCCTCCTCCACCAGCCTTAGACCCACTCCCTAGATCAGCCACAGCCCAAGCTCCCTCAAATAAACGACTCAACCCTCCTCCTCCACCAGCCTTAGACCCACTCTCTAGATCAGCCACAACCCAAGCCCCCTCAAATAAATGACTCAACCTTCCTCCTCCACCAGCCTTAGACCCACTCCCTAGATCAGCCACAGCCCAAGCTCCCTCAAATAAACGACTCAACCCTCCTCCTCCACCAGCCTTAGACCCACTCTCTAGATCAGCCACAACCCAAGCCCCCTCAAATAAATGACTCAACCTTCCTCCTCCACCAGCCTTAGACCCACTCCCTAGATCAGCCACAGCCCAAGCTCCCTCAAATAAACGACTCAACCCTCCTCCTCCACCAGCCTTAGACCCACTCCTAGATCAGCCACAGCCCAAGCTCCCTCAAATAAACGACTCAACCCTCCTCCTCCACCAGCCTTAGACCCACTCTCTAGATCAGCCACAACCCAAGCCCCCTCAAATAAATGACTCAACCTTCCTCCTCCACCAGCCTTAGACCCACTCCCTAGATCAGCCACAGCCCAAGCTCCCTCAAATAAACGACTCAACCCTCCTCCTCCACCAGCCTTAGACCCACTCTCTAGATCAGCCACAACCCAAGCCCCTCAAATAAATGACTCAACCCTCCTCCTCCACCAGCCTTAGACCCACTCTCTAGATCAGCCACAACCCAAGCCCCCTCAAATAAATGACTCAACCCTCCTCCTCCACCAGCCTTAGACCCACTCCCTAGATCAGCCACAGCCCAAGCTCCCTCAAATAAACGACTCAACCCTCCTCCTCCACCAGCCTTAGACCCACTCCTTAGATCAGCCACAGCCCAAGCTCCCTCAAATAAACGACTCAACCCTCCTCCTCCACCAGCCTTAGACCCACTCCCTAGATCAGCCACAGCCCAAGCTCCCTCAAATAAATGACTCAACCTTCCTCCTCCACCAGCCTTAGACCCACTCCCTAGATCAGCCACAGCCCAAGCTCCCTCAAATAAACGACTCAACCCTCCTCCTCCACCAGCCTTAGACCCACTCTCTAGATCAGCCACAACCCAAGCCCCCTCAAATAAACGACTCAACCCTCCTCCTCCACCAGCCTTAGACCCACTCCTAGATCAGCCACAGCCCAAGCTCCCTCAAATAAACGACTCAACCCTCCTCCTCCACCAGCCTTAGACCCACTCCTTAGATCAGCCACAGCCCAAGCTCCCTCAAATAAACGACTCAACCCTCCTCCTCCACCAGCCTTAGACCCACTCTCTAGATCAGCCACAACCCAAGCCCCCTCAAATAAATGACTCAACCTTCCTCCTCCACCAGCCTTAGACCCACTCCCTAGATCAGCCACAGCCCAAGCTCCCTCAAATAAACGACTCAACCCTCCTCCTCCACCAGCCTTAGACCCACTCTCTAGATCAGCCACAACCCAAGCCCCCTCAAATAAATGACTCAACCTTCCTCCTCCACCAGCCTTAGACCCACTCCCTAGATCAGCCACAGCCCAAGCTCCCTCAAATAAACGACTCAACCCTCCTCCTCCACCAGCCTTAGACCCACTCCCTAGATCAGCCACAGCCCAAGCCCCCTCAAATAAACGACTCAACCTTCCTCCTCCACCAGCCTTAGACCCACTCCCTAGATCAGCCACAGCCCAAGCTCCCTCAAATAAATGACTCAACCTTCCTCCTCTACCAGCCTTAGACCCACTCCTTAGATCAGCCACAGCCCAAGCTCCCTCAAATAAACGACTCAACCCTCCTCCTCCACCAGCCTTAGACCCACTCCCTAGATCAGCCACAGCCCAAGCTCCCTCAAATAAACGACTCAACCCTCCTCCTCCACCAGCCTTAGACCCACTCTCTAGATCAGCCACAACCCAAGCCCCCTCAAATAAATAACTCAACCTTCCTCCTCTACCAGCCTTAGACCCACTCCCTAGATCAGCCACAGCCCAAGCTCCCTCAAATAAACGACTCAACCCTCCTCCTCCACCAGCCTTAGACCCACTCTCTAGATCAGCCACAGCCCAAGCTCCCTCAAATAAATGACTCAACCTTCCTCCTCTACCAGCCTTAGACCCACTCCTTAGATCAGCCACAGCCCAAGCTCCCTCAAATAAACGACTCAACCCTCCTCCTCCACCAGCCTTAGACCCACTCTCTAGATCAGCCACAGCCCAAGCTCCCTCAAATAAATGACTCAACCCTCCTCCTCCACCAGCCTTAGACCCACTCCCTAGATCAGCCACAGCCCAAGCTCCCTCAAATAAACGACTCAACCCTCCTCCTCCACCAGCCTTAGACCCACTCTCTAGATCAGCCACAGCCCAAGCTCCCTCAAATAAATGACTCAACCTTCCTCCTCTACCAGCCTTAGACCCACTCCTTAGATCAGCCACAGCCCAAGCTCCCTCAAATAAACGACTCAACCCTCCTCCTCCACCAGCCTTAGACCCACTCCCTAGATCAGCCACAGCCCAAGCCCCCTCAAATAAACGACTCAACCCTCCTCCTCCACCAGCCTTAGACCCACTCCTAGATCAGCCACAGCCCAAGCTCCCTCAAATAAACGACTCAACCCTCCTCCTCCACCAGCCTTAGACCCACTCCTTAGATCAGCCACAGCCCAAGCTCCCTCAAATAAACGACTCAACCCTCCTCCTCCACCAGCCTTAGACCCACTCCCTAGATCAGCCACAGCCCAAGCTCCCTCAAATAAACGACTCAACCCTCCTCCTCCACCAGCCTTAGACCCACTCTCTAGATCAGCCACAACCCAAGCCCCCTCAAATAAATGACTCAACCTTCCTCCTCCACCAGCCTTAGACCCACTCTCTAGATCAGCCACAACCCAAGCCCCCTCAAATAAATGACTCAACCTTCCTCCTCCACCAGCCTTAGACCCACTCCCTAGATCAGCCACAACCCAAGCCCCCTCAAATAAATGACTCAACCTTCCTCCTCTACCAGCCTTAGACCCACTCCTTAGATCAGCCACAGCCCAAGCTCCCTCAAATAAACGACTCAACCCTCCTCCTCCACCAGCCTTAGACCCACTCCCTAGATCAGCCACAGCCCAAGCTCCCTCAAATAAACGACTCAACCCTCCTCCTCCACCAGCCTTAGACCCACTCTCTAGATCAGCCACAACCCAAGCCCCCTCAAATAAATGACTCAACCTTCCTCCTCTACCAGCCTTAGACCCACTCCTTAGATCAGCCACAGCCCAAGCTCCCTCAAATAAACGACTCAACCCTCCTCCTCCACCAGCCTTAGACCCACTCTCTAGATCAGCCACAACCCAAGCCCCCTCAAATAAATGGCTCAACCTTCCTCCTCTACCAGCCTTAGACCCACTCCCTAGATCAGCCACAGTCCAAGCTCCTTTAAATAAATGACTCAACCTTCCTCCTCCACCAGCCTTAGACCCACTCTCTAGATCAGCCACAGTCCAAGCTCCCTCAAATAAATGACTCAACCCTCCTCCTCCACCAACTAATGCTTCATGAAGTTAATCGTGGAATAGTCACTTCTTTGCCAATTCACTGTTTATATTTCAAATCTTTTTCTCCCAAAAAGTATGTGCATTACTCTCAGCTGTTTTCTGCATTACCTTATGCCGCACCACCCAGTTCCTTAAAGGCCAAGGTAAACCTAATGGAAATATTTGTAAGAAATGGGTGAGGGTAGTATATAATCACTCTCACAAATATTAAACATTTAGTCAACACAATATACAAGTTTGTCATATGAATTCTTTTCAGTCTTTAATGTAAATCCTTTGTTTTTCAATCCTTTGCCAGAGAGCCTTGAAAGGGAGAAGCTGATTTCAATTATATATTTTTTATTTTACCAAACCCATGACCATAACTGAGCCAAAGGCAACTGACACAGATAATAATTGTAGAATTTGCATGGTCAAATTTGATTCTTGAGCTGTTCTTGTCTAAAGAATTTCACTAAAAAAACAAACATTTTTACCCACAATAAATTATTGCATCATTTTGCAACATCAAAAGATGTACCTTATTTCATGTAATGAGGGTCCGGGGCACTTACAAAAATATAATTGCACCACTTTTTAGGCCCAAAGATTCTTCCTAATAAGTGCTAAGTTAATAAGCGCCCATGCTCCAGGGCCGCGTTACCGCATCCAGTGTGCTATTTGATCTGCAATAAACCCACAATAACAACTACAAAAAACTCTTTTTGGGGTTAGATGTAAAATAAGCAAATAATATAACAAAATTTATTTTAAGTCTTCAAATTAATCAAATAAATTATGTTATCAGTCAAAAAATGTCAGGTGGGCGCTTATTAGAGCAGGGGCCATTAATACGTCAAATATGGTATACAAATTTTTCAAAGCAATACAATCTCCAGTAATTGCCTAATTCTTAATGGACAGTGTAATGTCATTGAAAACACAATACCTCATTTAGATTCTGTTGTAAATTAAAAACGTTTTTAAAATCCATAACCTATCATTAAGTCCCATTGAAAATGCATTCAGATAACGAGATTCCCATTCCAGTAAAGCAGGGTCAAGAAATCTCAACACATTGATTTCATACAATGTGAATAAACAAATTTAGTTTAAACTGTTTATAAAATATTGTTTGTCAAATATTTATCATTTGATGAATAGTTCAAAACTGGGCCAAAACAATAGATGGACAATTGAGACATAATCATCATTTTTTTCAATTGTTTGTTTCATATTCAATATTTGAGTAAAAGAACATGCTCTTGTACTTAAAGGTAACATCTAGAACAATGAAGCCCCACCTTATGCAGTTTATTATGGGTATAAACAATTTTAATTTGAAGAGGTGCTGTTCTCCATAGTACTACACACAACAAAGCCTCTGATCCACTGTGCATTCTAAACAACTCATCAGGTTTACAATTCAGTGTTCAAAGACTTTGCCAGAGTGAGCCTGAAAGATCAGACCAGAAGCCATAATCATTTGCAACCATGATCTACTGAAATACATTGTGAACAAAGACTGTAAAAAAACCCACCTCAAACAGATGCCAAAATACCATGACTATTCTTGCATGCTTTGCTTGCTGCAAAAGATGGGCTACGTCAGAGCCAAAATGCTTTGCCAGTGAAATTTATCAAAAGGAGTTTTTTACCTGTCTAGTCAACTAGACCAGACAATAACTAGACCAGACCCTTAATTAGTTATCTCTTTCATCTGTCTTGAATCACTTTAAACTTGAATTGATTGTCTTCTTTACCCACATCCTATTATCTCCTCCCTGCATCCACATCCTCCTCTACCCCCACCTGCAATTAATGTCCTTCCTGATTCCCTGTCTCATCTATGCCCCCACACATCCCCTCTTGTCTCTTCTGCACCCACCATCTATATGTTGTATCCCCTGCCAGCATCTTCTCTTACAATTTCTTGTTTCTATTCCCTCTTATCTCTACCTTCACCTGCTTGCTATATCCAAGCAACCTTCCCTATTTATCTCTCCCTATTTATCTCTCCCTGTTTATCTCTTCCCTGCTTCCCCATCCCCTGACCACGTCCAAACCTCTCACCTCTATTGACATCCTTACCCTCTCCTCTTTCCCTTTGTACTCCTTGCCTGTTCCTCTGCTTCATGAAGGAGAACATCCCACAGAAAGGGAAAAAAATCATATAAGAGAAATCAACTATTTATAAATCTACAGCTCTTTGAGTTCTTGATTCACAGAAGGTCCTGCTACTGCTTGCTGCACCCATTTCATACTCTCAGGACTCACACCTGCTACTGCTTGCTGCACCCATTTCATACTCTCAGGACTCACACCTGCTACTGCTTGCTGTACCCATTTCATACTCTCAGGACTCACACCTGCTACTGCTTGCTGCACCCATTTCATACTCTCAGGACTCACACCTGCTACTGCTTGCTGTACCCATTTCATACTCTCAGGACTCACACCTGCTACTGCTTGCTGCACCCATTTCATACTCTCAGAGGCTAAATGAAAATTACGCTTTACTTTTTCTTAAAGGAAAGTACATAGGAGAAGAAACTGGAGCTGGGCTGGATTGAGGGTTATGAGAGAGGGCATAAGAAATTGCAAAGAGTATGAAGAATATGAAATGTTCCCTGAGCGTAAGCACCTACTAGGCAGCCTTATCTCAGCTATCATACACAGATTAATAATTGCTAGTGCAATATATACCAATGTTTAGGTCTGGTTGCACATACTGACTTTATGGTATATGAACATAAGGTGGAAAACTAAACCCAAATTATGTCCAAATCTAATAAAGAATACAAAATTAAGTGTTACTTATTTGGTAATTTTGCAGGTTTTTTTTATTTTTTTATGGCAGATGATGCAACGTTGTGACATAACAGGTCTTGACACAAAACTTAAAAAGTAGAAAATGAGTTGTTAAATCTCAACCATATTTCCAATCAAATTCTAACACATTAATATGTTAAAATATTCTTATCCTTTTAAGCTTTCTGTTCTGAGTTGCTGTGCTGTGCCACTCATTCACCCAAGTCAAGAAAGAAATGCAGGTTTAGAATTGCTTGCGCATTTGACCAAGTCATTTATATCTTGTATCTATAACAGCTGGATAGATACTGAAAGAAGCTCCATTAATGGACAAAATAAAATAAAAACTTTGCAAAATGATAATCAAAAAAGTATATTACATTAATCACTGTATTACAATGATAATGCTGATGTGTTTAAATAATATTAATATATTAAATATATAAAGACAGTTAACATTTCCCTATAATATTTTGTTGCATTTTGTTAATCAACTCATAAATGATAAAGAAAGAGACAGGTACCCATGTATAAAAGAATCAAAACAAATTTAGTTTACTAAATAGATAAAAAAAGATTCACTGAGAACTGATAGCTATGTGCCCACAGTATAACAATTCCCCTTCCTAAGTCACTCTATTACAATGATAATCACTCTATTACAATGATAATCACTCTATTACAATGATAATCACTCTATTACAATGATAATCACTCTATTACAATGATAATCACTCTATTACAATGATAATCACTCTATTACAATGATAATCACTCTATTACAATGATAATCACTCTATTACAATGATAATCACTCTATTACAATGATAATCACTCTATTACAATGATAATCACTGTATTACAATGATAATCACTCTATTACAATGATAATCACTCTATTACAATGATAATCACTCTATTACAATGATAATCACTCTATTACAATGATAATCACTCTATTACAATGATAATCACTTTATTACAATGATAATCACTCTATTACATGATAATCACTCTATTACAATGATAATCACTCTATTACAATGATAATCACTCTATTACAATGATAATCACTCTATTACAATGATAATCACTCTATTACAATGATAATCACTCTATTACAATGATAATCACTCTATTACAATGATAATCACTCTATTACAATGATAATCACTCTATTACAATGATAATCACTCTATTACAATGATAATGCACAACAAACTGTGGACAAACATTTGAAGTTTTTCTTTCAACAGCTCTTGAAATTCAAACATGGTTTCAGTTTATAACACTTGCAAGAATGTGTCCATGACTAAGCACACCTAAAGCATACTGTTTTTGCTATAAACAGGAAATACTGTTTTTGCTATAAACAGGAATCACTTAGTCATGAGCCTTTAAAAAAGCTTCCCTTGTTATAAAATATAAATTCTTCACTAATGTTTCATTTTCAAAACATACCCCAGTGTGGCCAGTACAACATAAACATACCCCTGTGTGGCCAGTACAACATAAAGTTAATAGACTGGAAAAGTCCAAATATTATGACCCTCTTCTGAAAAATAAACAAAACTTGCTGCAAGATAGTTGGTTTTCAGGATTAAGATGATAAACAGGAATTGTACATTTGCCTTTCTACATGAAATGCAACCATGCATGCAGCAGTTAGTTCCCAATGCAAAAATTAAAGAAAGAAGAATACCCAACAGAGCATAACAAAGAATAACCCATGAAGTGTTAGCATGCAACTGCTTGAACTCAAATAAGAATCTGGCATTGTAAGGATCAAAATAGCATTCTTCTCTCCTTCAGAGTTTGTTAGTTTTGATTTCAAAGAAAAAGCTGTTTTATTTCACTAGGTTAGTTTTTCTTCAAAGTGGTAAAATATATATCCAAATAGCTTATATATATCTACCTGTGTCTCCAAATTGAATTTACCAAAGTGAGAAAACTGAAAAAATGAAACAAAAAATGTTGGAAAAACTACCAGTGAGTGATGCCAAAATTGGTTGCAAATTTCAAGACCAACTTACTTGCATTGTTGCTGAAGAGTTCCACCGTTTTTTCTTTTTACCCTTCTGGCAGAGAGAAGCATTTTCAGTGACATGATTTCTGTTTTTAACATTTGAAGATATTTTATACGGACACTAAAAACACATGAATTGGCAGGTATCAATTGCATCCTAGATCAACCATGTACATGTTCTGTCCATAACAAACTTATTTTCCTCAAGTATGAAAAGCTCAATTTGACCTTAATATCAGTCTTTGATACACCTAACTGATCACCTATGTTACAAAGTAAACTTCATTGACCACTATGAGCCCATATACATTTTCATGTTAATCAACTCTGTTCATTTACATCCAGAGTAGGAAACATTACAAGCAGTGAGTGGGTATGACAGTCATTAACTGCATCATTAACTGCACACTGGCTGGTTGGCCATAGCCTTTTAACTTTCAGGTCACATAGCATTTTACATATGATTTAACTACAAAAGCTTCTATTTATGAAAGATTACATGTATTGATGCAACTCTTTGAAATTTTGGTTTTCTTTTAAAGTAAACCTACTGCACTACAAGAAGGCAGGAATCACATAAACGATTAGAGAATACTTAGCAAACTACTACTGTGCTTTCTACAGAATGGACTCTTGATTTAGTTCATATTTAGCATTTATTCTTTATTCAAAGGAGGATTATTACTAGGGGCCAATTTTCTTTCTTATCAACACCATGATTGATAAATGTTTCCCTACCTATTTTCAACTTTGGTTGACTGATAACAGTTTGAATCTATTTCAATATATACAAAAGGTGTAATTTATAAAAAAAACACAACAATTCTTTCAGATTTTCCATAAATTTCATTGCAATTTTCATTGCAAATTTCATTGTAAATCTCATTGCAAATTTCATTGCAAATTTCACTGCAATTTTCATTGCAATTTTCATTGCAAATTTCATTGCAAATTTCATTGATTGCAAATGATGAGAGGAAGATGTTGAGTCTTGGACACGAATCCACTGCTCTCCTTTTGAGAATTTTAAATGGAGGATTAAAATAACATTCAGGCATCACAAATTTGTACAAAGAGTTGGAAATTCATGCGGTAAAAATGGTCAAATTCTCACTCATTATCTTGTTTTCTGTTACAAAAACAAATTAGCAGATGATGCTTCAACTTGTCCATAGACGACAAGATGAAAATAGCAATAATTGATAAAAGCTAAAACCGATAATGAAATAGCAAAATATTACATCCTACTATAGAATATACTTTTGAATTTTCCAGATCACATTTTTCATGAAAAAAAGAAAAAAAGAGTAGAACAACATTTTGTAATGTAAATCACATGTTGTAACTTTCAAAGGGGTTCAATATACCCCTGCATAAACATTTGGTCATTCCCCTGCATAGACATTTGGTCACTCCCCTGCATAAACATTTTGTCAGTCCCTTGCAAAGACATTTGGTCATTCTCCTCCATAGACATTTGGTCATTGCCCTGCATAAACATTTGGTCATTGCCCTGCATAGACATTTGGTCATTTTGGTCATTCCTCAGCATAGGTATTTGGCCATACCCTGCATTTTGGTCATTCCCTGCATAAACATTTGATTCCATTTTTGGTCATTCCCCATGCATTCCCAGCACATTTGACATTTGGTCATTTTGGTCATTCCCCTGCATAAACATTTGGTCATTTCCTTGCATAGACATTTGGTCATACCCCTGCGAACACATTTGGTCATACCCCTGCAAAGACATTTGGTTATACCCCAGCAAAGACATTTGGTAATTCCCCTGCATAGACATTTGGTCATTCCCCTGCATAGACATTTGGTCATTCCCTTGCATAGACATTTGGTCATTCCCCTACGTAGACATTTGGTCATTTCCCTGCATAGACATTTGGTCATTCCCTTGCATAGACATTTGGGCATACCCCTGCATAGACATTTAATCATTCCCCTGCATAGACATTTGGTCATTCCCCTGCATAGACATTTGGTCATACCCCTGCATAAACATTTGGATATTCCCCTGCATAGACATTCGGTTATTAAACACAAGAAACTCATCAATATAAACTGAAAGAGTTGTTTTTCTTGAATGCTCTGACAAAGAGTCAGTATATAAGACATTGATTTATAGGCATTCAGCTATGTATGCAGCAGCTATTTTCTTTTGCAATGAATACTGAGGAAGAGTTAGATGCAAATGGGCATGTGTGGTGTTTGGTTTGTGTTTAGTAATCAACGCTTTCCATCATGCATAAGAGAGAAAAGTAAGAGACGCACAAGAAGCTGTTGAAGTTAAAGAACTGGTAGTACATGCTAGTACAATACAAGAAAACACCAAAGATCCCATTACAGTTGACCATTTTACAGCTTTTCAATTACAAGGTCTAACTGTAGAATAAAATATGCAAATTTATGTCATCAGTTGAGCAGTTTAGTACACTTAAGTTAATCTCTTGTCATAATAGCTAAAGAAGCACAACTGAAACTGACTAACACTTATTGGTCACTTCTCCAATTCACATTGTCTTAGTCACAATGTCTGAACTTGTGGTACTAACTTATTTACATCCATGTCTGCAAGATCCATCATTGCTACTAATGTCCAGGTGATATCACGCCCTCAACCTCAACGCCTTTAAAGTGGTATGAGAGTTTTGTATGTTTTCTTCACTTTTCTATTATTCCTTTTACTGTGATATACCATATAATGATGGGTATATCACTGTGATATACCATATAATGATGGGTATATCACTGTGATATACCATATAATGATGGGTATATCACTGTGATATACCATATAATGATGGGTATATCACTGTGATATACCATATAATGATGGGTATATCACTGTGATATACCATATAATGATGGGCATATCACTGTGATATACCATATAATGATGGGCATATCACTGTGATATACCATATAATGATGGGTATATCACTGTGATATACCATATAATGATGGGTATATCACTGTGATATACCATATAATGATGGGTATATCACTGTGATATACCATATAATGATAGGGTATATCACTGTGATATACCATATAATAATGGGTATATCACTGTGATATACCATATAATGATGGGTATATCACTGTGATATACCATATAATGATGGGTATATCACTGTGATATACCATATAATGATGGTATATCACTGTGATATACCATATAATGATGGGTATATCACTGTGATATACCATATATGATGGGTATATCACTGTGATATACCATATAATGATGGGTATATCACTGTGATATACCATATAATGATAATTATATTACTGTGATATACCATATAATAATGGGTATATCACTGTGATATACCATATAATGATTGGTATACCACCGTGATATACCATATAATGATGGGTATATCACTGTGATATACCATATAATGAAGGGTATATCACTGTGATATACCATATAATGATGGGTATATCACTGTGATATACCATATAATGATGGGGTATATCACTGTGATATACCATATAATAATGGGTATATCACTGTGATATACCATATAATGATTGGTATATCACTGTGATATACCATATAATGATGATATCACTGTGATATACCATATAATGAAGGGTATATCACTGTGATATATCATATAATGATGGGTATATCACTGTGATATACCATATAATAATGGGTATATCACTGTGATATACCATTTAATGATGGTATATCACTGTGATATACCATATAATGATGGTATATCACTGTGATATACCATATAATGATGGGTATATCACTGTGATATACCATATAATGATGGGTATATCACTGTGAGATACTATATAATGATGGGTATATCAGATAACTACTATAATCATTTATATATTTACGATTTTATAATTTTTGAAAAGATGATTGATGTTAACTGCAATATGATGCAGATTGAGTCCACACCAGTCATGTGATATGTCATGTGATACCAAAAGCAAAACATGAATTCTACCAATACATGACAAAGTTGCACATATATACCACAGAAAACACTATTCATTTGCTTAAAATCATTGCTGCAGGAAGCAGACATGTTAGTGGAACGTTGCAAAAATGTATCAAGATCCTTTTATCTAGTTTCATCTAGAGTAATAAGACTCAGCCCAATGATGGGGCACAATGCTAGACCCTGAGTAATAAGACTCAGCTCAATGATGGGGCACAATGCTAGACCCTGAGTAATAAGACTCAGCTCAATGATGGGGAACAATGCTAGACCCAGAGTAATAAGACTCAGCTCAATGAGGGGGCATAATGCTAGACCCAGAGTAATAAGACTCAGCTCAATGATGGGGCACAATGCTAGATCCCTGAGTAATAAGACTCAGCTCAATGATGGGGCACAATGCTAGACCCTGAGTAATAAGACTCAGCTCAATGATGGGGCACAATGCTAGACCCTGAGTAATAAGACTCAGCTCAATGATGGGGCACAATGCTAGACCCTGAGTAATAAGACTCAGCTCAATGAGGGGCACAATGCTGGACCCTGAGTAATAAGACTCAGCTCAATGAGGGGGCATAATGCTAGACCCTGAGTAATAAGACTCAGCTCAATGAGGGGGCACAATGCTAGACCCTGAGTAATAAGACTCAGCTCAATGATGGGGCACAATGAAAAGTCTATAGAACGGACAGAGTAAATTATCTTCAAGTGTGAAAGGCACTGTACTGGCATCCTGGTGTTTACTATAAACACATGTATTAATGTCCACTGGTATCTTAGTGTTTAATTTGTTGATGTACATTACTGTGCAGAGTACTGGCATGTTTGTGCTTGATTGGTTTTATGTGCATTCTTGGTAATAACAATGTGTGTACTGTTCTTGGTGTATGACATAGTATAGGTAATGTACTGTTCTTGGTGTATGACATAGTATAGGTAATGTACTGTTCTTGGTGTATGACATAGTATAGGTAATGTACTGTTCTTGGTGAATGACATAGTATAGGTAATGTACTGTTCTTGGTGTATGACATAGTATAGGTAATGTACTGTTCTTGGTGTATGACATAGTATAGGTAATGGGTGTGTATGACATAGTATAAGTAAAAGCACTGTTCTTGGTGTATGACATAGTATAGTAATGTACTGTTCTTGGTGTATGACATAGTATAGGTAATGTACTGTTCTTGGTGTATGACATAGTATAGGTAATGTACTGTTCTTGGTGTATGACATAGTATAGGTAATGTACTGTTCTTGGTGTATGACATAGTATAGGTAATGTACTGTTCTTGGTGTATGACATAGTATAGGTAATGTACTGTTCTTGGTGTATGACACAGTATAGGTAATGTTCTGTTCTTGGTGTATGACATAGTATAGGTAATGTACTGGTAAATAGTATAGTACTGTTCTTGGTGTATGACATAGTATATAAGTAAAAGTACTGTTCTTGGTGTATGTAATAGGTAATGTACTGTTCTTGGTGTATGACATAGTATAGGTAATGTACTGTTCTTGGTGTATGACATAGTATAGGTAATGTACTGTTCTTGGTGTATGACATAGCACATGCAGTGTACTGGTATAATAGTAAACCGTCTGGTATGCACAGCATACTGATAGCTTGATATATGAAGTGTACAGCATATGGACCTTGGTGAATGTGTTGCATACTGATTTCTTGGTGTTTGGTTTGCAATATGTGCCATGTACTGATTTCTTGGTGTTTGGTTGGCAATATGTGCCATGTACTGATTTCTTGGTGTTTGGTTTGTAATATGTGCCATGTACTGATTTCTTGGTGTTTGGTTTGCAATATGGGCCATGTACTGATTTCTTGGTGTTTGGTTTGTATTATGTGCCATGTACCGATTTATTGGTGTTTGGTTTGTAATATGTGCCATGTACTGATTTCTTTGTATTTGGTTTATAATATGTGCCATGTACTGATTTCTTGGTGTTTGGTTTGTAATATGTGCCATGTACTGATTTCTTGGTGTTTGGTTTGCAATATGGGCCATGTACTGATTTCTTGGTGTTTGGTTTGTATTATGTGCCATGTACCGATTTATTGGTGTTTGGTTTGTAATATGTGCCATGTACTGATTTCTTTGTATTTGGTTTTATAATATGTGCCATGTACTGATTTCTTGGTGTTTGGTTTGTAATATGTGCCATGTACTGATTTCTTGGTGTTTGGTTTACAATATGGGCCATGTACTAATTTCTTGGTGTTTGGTTTGTTATATGTGCCATGTACTGCTTTCTTGGTGTTTGGTTTGTAATATGTGCCATGTACTGATTTCTTGGTGTTTGGTTTACAATATGGGCCATGTACTGATTTCTTGGTGTTTGGTTTGTATTATGTGCCATGTACCGATTTATTGGTGTTTGGTTTGTAATATGTGCCATGTACTGATTTCTTTGTATTTGGTTTATAATATGTGCCATGTACTGATTTCTTGGTGTTTGGTTTGTAATATGTGCCATGTACTGATTTCTTGGTGTTTGGTTTACAATATGGGCCATGTACTAATTTCTTGGTGTTTGGTTTGTTATATGTGCCATGTACTGCTTTCTTGGTGTTTGGTTTGTAATATGTGCCATGTACTGATATCTTGGTGTTTGGTGTGTAATATGTGCCATGTACTGATTTATTGGTGTTTGGTTTGTAATATGTGCCATGTACTGATTTCTTTGTATTTGGTTTATAATATGTGCCATGTACTGCTTTCTTGGTGTTTGGTTTATAATATGTGCCATGTACTGATATCTTGGTGTTTGGTGTGTAATATGTGCCATGTACTGATTTCTTGGTGTTTGGTTTGTAGTATGTGCCATGTACTGATTTCTTGGTGTTTGGTTTGTAATATGTGCCATGTACTAATTTCTTGGTGTTTGATTTAATATATATTCATTTTGCAATAAAATAAATTATATTTTTTTTTTATAGTATTTGCATTGTCATTACCAGTGCATCAAATCCCCAAAATGCACTACCAAAACCAGTCCCCAAAATTTATTTTGCGCAGGTTTGGACATTTTATTTAAAGTAAATCTTTGAAGGCACAAAGAAGAACTGTTTACAGAGCGATGAGCGTATTGACTAAGCGAATAATCATGCATGTAGCATATTGACTAGGCGATTAATCGTGCATGTAGCATATTGACTAGGCGATTAATCGTGCATGTAGCATATTGACTAGGGGATTAATCGTGCATGTAGCATATTGACTATACGATTAACCGTGCATGTAGCGTATTGACTATGCGATTACTCGTGCATGTAGGGTATTGACTATGCGATTAATCGTGCATGTAACGTATTGTCTACACAATTAATCGTGCATGTAGCGTATTGATTATGTGATTCATTGCGCATGTAGCGAATTGACTATGCAATTCATTGCACATGTAGCGTATTGACTACGCGAATAATCGCATGTAGCGTATTGACTACGTGCTTAATTGCGCATGTAGAGTATTGACTACGCGATTAATTGTGCGTGTAGCATATTGACTATGCAATTAATCATGCAGGTAGCATATTGACTACACGATTAACCGTGCATGTAGCGTATTGACTACGTGATTAATTGTGCATGTAGCGTATTGACTACATGATTAATTGTTAATGCATGTAAGTATTGACTATTTTACTACATGACTAATGATTAATCGTGCATGTAGCGTTAGTGACAACACGATTAATGGTGCTGTGATTAATTGTGCATTTTTTACACATGACTAATCTTTGTAGAGCTTTTTCATTTGTAGAGCTTTATCATTAGTCTATGTAGAGCTTTATCATTGGTCTATGTAGAGAATGCTACTGCGCAGTCAATACATTAGAAAATTGTTGTGAAAAGGAATTTGAATGCTAACACATCAAACATACTTTGGTTCCTTCTTTTTATGAAGATTTTCAATCATTGTCCAAAAATTATCAGTTGGCTACAAGAATGTGATTTACGGCATTTATAATATACAGTGAGACTGAAAATGTCCTATTGTCTGATATTAGTTGGCTACAAGACTGTGATTTACGGCATTTATAATATACAGTGAGACTGAAAATGTCCTATTGTCTGATATTAGTTGGCTACAAGACTGTGATTTACGGCATTTATAATATACAGTGAGACTGAAAATGTCCTATTGTCTGATAGTAGTTGGAAAGAGGAATACAAAAAGTGTATTCCCTATTCTATCAAAATGCTATGAACCAGTAACATGAATATTTAACAGGTTTGGTTAATTTTATTGGAAGGTACAAATGTTTATTGCAGTAAAAAAAATCATCTTTTTTTTTTCACAAATAAACTATCTTTTTGTTTGATTATTAAAGCATTTTTACTAATTTAATACAAAAATTTTATAAAAAGATTTATGTTTAGGCTTCGTGCTTATATACGATCTGATGCACTGCTCAAAGGACTTTGCACTCTCCTAAAGTTGGGGCATTCCACTTGGGCCAAAATTCTTTGACCAGTTCAATAAATGTGCATATGTACACTCTGTCAAAACATTAATCTTAGAACATTGTTTTTTGACTGGGAGTACATTTTGTACAATGAAGCTTGAATACAACCTATAACCAAGTATAAACCAAGATGTCTGAATCACTTGCATCCTTGTACTCACAATGGAGCAACTATTTGGCAAGCTTCATGGGTGTCATGCATTCATCAACCCAAGCTTCATGGGTGTTATGCATTCATCATCCCAAGCTTCATGCATTCATCCTCCCAAGCATCATGGGTGTCATGCATTCATCAACCCAAGCATCATGGGTGTTATGCATTCATCAACCAAAGCTTCATGGGTGTTATACATTTGTCAACCCAAGCTTCATGGGTGTTATGCATTCATCGACCTAAGCTTCATGGGTGTTATGCATTCATCAACCCACGCTTCGTACATTCAACCCAAGCGTCATGCATTCATCAACCCAAGCATGGTGTTATGCATTCATCAACCCAAGCTTCATGCACTCATCATCCCAAGCATCATGGGTGTCATGCATTCATCAATCCAAGCATCATGGGTGTCATGCATTCATCAACCCAAGCTTCAAGGGTGTCATGAATTTATCAACCCAAGCTTCATGGGTGTCATGCATTTATCAACCCAAGCTAATGGGTGTTATGCATTCATCAACCCAAGCTTCATGAGTGTTATGCATTCATCAACCCAAGTTTCATGGGTGTAATGCATTCATCAACCCAAGCTTCATGAGTATTATGCATTTATCAACCCAAACTTCATACATTCATCAACCCAAGCTTCATACATTCATCAACCCAAGCGTCATGCACTCATCATCCCAAGCATCATGGGTGTATTAATCAACCCATTCATCAATCAACAAGCATCATGGGTATCATGCATTCATCAACCCAAGCTTCATGGGTGTTATGCATTCATCAACCCAAGCTTCATGCATTCATCAACCCAAGCTTCATGGGTGTCATGCATTCATCAACCCAAGCTTCATGGGTGTCATGCATTCATCAACCCAAGCTTCATGGGTGTCATGCATTCATCAACCCAAGCTTCATGGGTGTCATGCATTCATCAACAAGCTTCATGGGTGTCATGCATTCATCAACCCAAGCTTCAAGGGTGTCATGAATTCATCAACCCAAGCTCATGGGTGTCATGCATTCATCAACCCAAGTTTCATGCATTCATCAACCCAAGCTTCATGCATTCATCAACCCAATATATTTTATCCCAAGTCATTTTGTTAATCGCTTATTCAAAAACTTAGTATCAATAACTTTTTATTTTATCATGTGAATCTATATTTTCACTCAAAGGCCTAGAATGAATATATGGAAGAAACAATAAGACCCAGAAAAGTATAAAGTGAAGTAATCACAAGCATCGTTTGAAACAAAATGGCAGCTTTGTGATCCAACTAAATGTTAATATCTTAGCTTTCTTATTATGTACCAAATGTCAGACTTAATCCTAAGTTGAAGGCTCTATGTTCTACTTTCATAGTGTTTGACTTGTAGTATGAATAGCAGGTTATGAGATTCATCTATATAGCGATGGGGATAATAAGATACATTACCACATCTGTATCCACAACAAGCATGGTTTCTACAATGAGACTGAGCCTAACCAGCAACCCATGCACCTGTAATGTGGTAACTAAAGATTACATAGAATTTGACAGACAATTGAATTTAGTAATGTTTATGTGCCATCATGTCAAGCTCACATATTTCAAATAGTTCATATAATGAATTCCTCATTAACCTGATGAACAGCAACAGCAGACATCATGAGAGGGCAGCAAACTACTACAAAATAAAATCTTCTACCAACTACAAAACCTGGTTAAGTGTATTAGAGAATAGGAAATATTCAGCACTACTAAAACACTAAGCATGATCCATGAGAATAATCATTCTAACTAATACTGCATTACACAAGGTGCTACATACACAGTCAAAGTCACCAATACTGCTGTACACAAGGTGCTACATACACTATCAAAGTCACCAATACTGCATTACACAAGGTGCTACATACACAGTCAAAGTCACCAATACTGCGGTACACAAGGTGCTACATACACTATCAAAGTCACCAATACTGCGGTACACAAGGTGCTACATACACAATCAAAGTCACCAATACTGCGGTACACAAGGTGCTACATACACTATCAAAGTCACCAATACTGCATTACACAAGGTGCTACATACACAGTCAAAGTCACCAATACTGCTGTACACAAGGTGCTACATACACTATCAAAGTCACCAATACTGCGGTACACAAGGTGCTACATACACTATCAAAGTCACCAATACTGCGGTACACAAGGTGCTACATACACTATCAAAGTCACCAATACTGCATTACACAAGGTGCTACATACACTATCAAAGTCACCAATACTGCGGTACACAAGGTGCTACATACACTATCAAAGTCACCAATACTGCGGTACACAAGGTGCTACATACACTATCAAAGTCACCAATACTGCATTACACAAGGTGCTACACACACTATCAAAGTCACCAATACTGCTGTACACAAGGTGCTACATACACTATCAAAGTCATCAATACTGCGTACACAAGGTGCTACATACACACCAATATCAAAGTCACCAATATCAAAGTCACCAATACTGCGGTACACAAGGTGCTACATACACTATCAAAGTCTTTAGAACTTTGGCTTCATGGAGTCAAGTAAACTTTTGAGACATTCTGGATTGTTAAATAAACCACTGGCTTTAAAATGTTCTATGAATGAAATCAAGTTAACATGCCTATCAAGTGTCTTCTTCTGATGCTATCTTCTGTGATTCACACAGCATAGTGAAAACAAACGTATCAAAAGTAACACTTTAGACAAAGAAAAATAAATGAATGACGAGAACGTTACTTCAGTCATTCAATACTCATAAACCACCCAAATTAATTCTTTACCCCATCCTGTTTCTTTACCATTATATCTTGTATTTTATCGCCACTCAATTTAGAATACCTTATCAATCCATCAATCCGTACTGACACATTTCACGTACAAACCACTCTCCTCAACCAACCTCAACCAGTACATCCTTCTCCCGTCTGGTTGCATAATGCAGGTTTCCTTGACCACACCTACCACATCTATCCATTTACATCAGTTCTAAGCATTAGATTTCAACAGCAAACCTTTTACACTTCACTCCATCCCACATCATCGTGACCACACCACACATCATCGCAACCACACCACACATCATTGTAACCCCACCCTACATCACCGTAACCCCACCCCACATCCACTATCTTCATCCTTCCACATCTCCTCATTGACCACCTTCCTAAAACAACAAGTTCCCCAAGACTGGTTTACTCAAGGTCCTCCATTACCAAGGAGACTTTCTAGCCCCACCCTACATTACCGTAACCCCACCCCACATCCACTCTCTTCATCCTTCCACATCTCCTTCATTGACCACCTTCCTAAAACAACAAGTTCCCCAGACTGGTTTACTCAAAGTTCCTTCATTACCAAGAACACTTTCTAGTAATCCCTTCAAACTTCAAATTTTGTCTTCTCTGAGTTTTATCATACGTGGCAAATTGTATAAATGATAAGTGGTGTTAAAATAATATATGAGATTGCATAATGAAGTTGTGGTGTGTCAAGCATGTTTTGTGAGAATTTGGGGGGAAGGAAACTGCTTTGATGATGTGATAAACCTTCTAGTAAGATAAAAGCAAAAATTCAAAACAATATCAAAATGAGAAGAAATGGAAGCAACTTAAAAAACTGAAATCCAAACTAACTTTTTCGTCAAGAATGATAGGTTTATGAGCTTCTTTGGTGGGGGCACTGCTGACGAGGGAGGATACATCCTCGTTAGACATATCTTTGCTATTCCGATGTGATTTAGTGTTTGCCGTCTTCACGGGACTATTGGCTACCTTTTCTTTGAGTTGACTTCCTGATGAACGGCTTGATGAGCTGGGTCTGTAATGAAGACCAAATTACCCCATTATTGGATTCTTTAAAATAGCTTCTTGGATATCAAATATGTTTACAATAAACTGTGATTAAAAAAATCAAATAAATCATATAAGCAAAAAAATTCCACTACACCAACAAAACTGTCACCAGATTGAAGCAAAACAAGAGCAGACTTGATTGGTTGATATGCATTCATGCAGTTGGATCACCGTGACGCTGAATAGCTTGCAAAGTGGTCGGAAACTGCATCTGCACCTTTCCCTTGAGAAAGTAAACACCAGCTAACATTTTTAGATACTTTTTTTTTTAAACCCATGTTGTCTAACCTCTTTCTTCATAAACTTGATTGTGTACAGTTGGCATGCAATGAAAGCCAACTAGGATGAATCACCTCAAGAAAAGCATGGGTAAGCTACTTACATACTCTCAGGATTGGAGACAACACTACTCCTGGAACCCGTCCCTGGAGTGTCTGATGATGATGATGAACTGGACATGGTAGAAATGGGTCTTCCTGACATGGTGTTTCCTCGAGATCTCCTCCTTGCAAAGGACTGGATCAGTTTATCATGAGCGGTGATGGCAAATTCCTCAACAAGCTGTGCAGAACAGGTAGGTATGTAACAAATAATATGTGAAAAGAAAAAGCATAACATTAGAAGTGTTCCTTCAACAATCTGTGCAGAACAAGTAGGTATGTAACAAATAATATGTGAAGAGAAAAAGCATAACATTAGAAGTGTTCCTCAACAAGCTGTGCAGAACAGGTAGGTATGTAACAAATAATATGTGAAGAGAAAAAGCATGACATTAGAATGTGGGATTTGTTGTTGTATTTCTACAATTGGGATTGAAGACAGTAAAAAAATGAGATTTTACCTTTAAAGCAAGAAATATCTTTAAATCCCTTTAAAAATTCATCTTTTGTGTTGTATTTTAACCATTAAGAGCAACAAGGGTGATGAGGCAACTAGAGGGAAGGTGCAAATCTTACCTTCTTCCCGTATCTTTCTTCAACGAGTGCTTTCCTGATCTTGAACATGTCCTCCATCTTCTGTTGCAAAGGCTTCAGGGTGTCTGTCACCCTCTTTTTGTGTATGCTCAGCCCAACTTCAACTAAAGGAATCTATGAAGACAAACGTTACTCACATGCAGTCTTTGTACTGGACTGAACCTGCAGTCTTTGTACTGGACTGACATTACTCACATGCAGTCTTTGTACTGGACTGAATGTGCAGTCTTTGTACTGGACTGAACATGCAGTCTTTGTACTGGACTGAACGTGCAGTCTTTGTACTGGACTGAACGTGCAGTCTTTGTACTGGACTGAACGTGCAGTCTTTGTACTGGACTGAGTCGTGAGCAGTCTTTGTACTGGACTGACGTGCAGTCTTTGTACTCACTGATGCAGTCTTTGTACTGGACTGAACGCGTGCAGTCTTTGTACTGGACTGACATTTTGTACTCACATGCAGTCTTTGTACTGGACTGAATGTGCAGTCTTTGTACTGGACTAAACTGAACGCGTGCAGTCTTTGTACTGACTCTTTTACTGGACTGACATGCAGTCTTTGTACTGGACTAAACTTTGCAGTCTTTGTACTGGACTGAGCGACATCTTTGTACTCACATGCAGTCTTTGTACTGGACTGAATGTGCAGTCTTTGTACTGGACTGAACGTGCAGTCTTTGTACTGGACTGAACTTGCAGTCTTTGTACTGGACTGAACTTGCAGTCTTTGTACTGGACTGAACTTGCAGTCTTTGTACTGGACTAAACTTGCAGTCTTTGTACTGGACTGAACTTGCAGTCTTTGTACTGGACTGAACTTGCAGTCTTTGTACTGGACTGACATTACTCACATGCAGTCTTAATACATTTAAATGGACTGACATTCACTTCCTCTTCAGTTTAAAATTTAATCAGAATTATTTGACCATATCTAGCAATCAAGTGACTTAGCACAGTGACTGCTATTGCATCCAAGGTATGGACACCATGTGAGCTGCAACAGAGCTAAGTATCTTACACTTAATGAATCCATCTGGCATGATAGGGGGCTAACTACTTGTTCTGTTCTCAGAATACTCAATTTTAAAATTAAAACAAATGACTGGCAAAGAAAGCCTCCAGTAGAAAAGTGATACCACATGTATTTGTATTGGAAATTAAGTAAATCTTTTTTTTTTTTTTTAATTGAATTTTTTTCCAAATTTCTACAGGTGGTAGATCAAAGCTTTACCAGATTCTGTCTTAATTCTTCATTTACACATCCAATGGATAAACACAACATCTCAAAATACACAAAGACTATGAGAAAAAGTGAAGATGTGATGTCACTGCAGAAAATGAGACAGAAATTTAAACTTAAAAATCACCTTAAAGAAAAGATTTTTGAATGCTTTCTTCACCACTCTGTCATTTTTAGATGAAATGTTTGACCACTGAACTAATCTTTTAAGAGAAAACCTGACTGATCTTCCTTATTACCTGTTCAGCAAAGAGCTCCTTCAGCCTGGATACATGGATGTGATCCTCTGGGAACGATGTGCTGTGATCCTCAGTGCAAAATGCCTGAAAGAAAAAAGATTGATTTCAAAGCAATCCAGACAGTCCTGTGGTTTCTTCAGACAACAGGTAGCAAAAATGGTTCTTCTGAATATTCAACAACACTTTAAACCTTTATCATCCTTTGATAATTTACATAATACAATCAAGAAATAAATCTTGTTTATTCTGTATAATGATCCTAAACAGATTCCTGCACGATTTGCACTGTTGCAATTGACCTCTTTGAGTAAGTGAATAGGTCACACCAACCATAGCAACATGGTAAATAGGTGGGGCAAACAAACCTAAAAACCGTAACTCGAATCAATCATGCATAACCAATGCATTGACATTTAGATTTTCATGTGGCCAGCCGCAAGCTTGATCCATATATGGCACTTCTTCAGATTTTTCAAGTTTTAGCAAAAAGAATAAAACAAGGAATTTGCTAACCATTCTGGGTAATATCAATCAGATTTTAAAAGCCAGTAGTGGGCCCATAGGTGCAAGTTTTGTTCAGCATCTTGTCTGTCACTCAGTGTGTGTGTGTAGAAATTTGTTGTGTGCAGTAAATTGCATTGACTGCATGAGTTTCACCGCTAGCTAGCTGTACTGTGCTGGTACTGCATTGGATTTTTGCCCCACTTAGTTACGCAGATTTTGTTGCTCGGCAAATTCATGCAGTGGTTGGTTGAAAAAGCTGTCAATCAACTAAGCAATGCTCTACCAATGTCTGACAGTTTAAGAGGTAACTTTTATAATGTCAATCATAAAATAGAGTACACTGAGTGAGATCAACACCTGAATACAAGGCTATATAAAAATGTATTCAATACAAATAATCCAAGACAACAAGCTATTGACAAGATTACCCTCTTGTGACTTACCCATTCATACATGACTGGTCTATCCATTGAATACCCTCTTGTGACTTACCCATTCATACATGACTGGTCCACCCATTGAATACCCTCTTGTGACTTACCCATTCATACATGACTGGTCCACCCATTGAATACCCTCTTGTGACTTACCCATTCATACATGACTGGTCCACCACATTGAATACCCTCTTGTGACTTACCCTTTCATACATGACTGGTCCATCCATTGAATACCCTCTTGTGACTTACCCTTTCATACATGACTGGTCCATCCATTGAATACCCTCTTGTGACTTACCCTTTCATACATGACTGGTCCATCCACTGAATACCCTCTTTGTGACTTACCCTTTCATACATGACTGGTCCACCCATTGAATACCCTCTTTGTGACTTACCCTTTCATACATTACTGGTCCACCCATTGAATACCCTCTTTGTGACTAACCCTTTCATACATGACTGGTCCACCCATTAAATACCCTCTTGTGACTTACCCTTTCATACATGACTGGTCCATCCATCAAATACCCTCTTGTGACTTACCCTTTCATACATGACTGGTCCATCCATTGAATACCCTCTTGTGACTTACCCTTTCATACATGACTGGTCCACCCATTACAGCTGAATCAATGACGCTGTTGAGCAGTCCACTCAGAGGGTGGATAGGTAACATAGGCTCCTCCTGGTGCTGCATGATCATGTACTTCAGCTTACGGTTGATGTCCTCCATGTTTTCTATTGCATTCTGAATGGGACTGAATTCCTCCTATAGAAACAATACATGAATGATCCAGGTAAGTAAGGTGTCCTAAGGATACGATGACACGAAATTGCTAAGTAAAATGTTTTCATCCACATCCTATAACACTTTATACCATACCTTTCATTCTTGCATGAAGTTTTTACTTTCAAAATATGAAATTATAAGTAACAACTTTATTAATAAACAAGAATGCATTGCATACCTGTGCTACCATTGCATACCTATGCTGCCATTGCATACCTGTGCTGCCATTGCATACCTGTGCTGCCATTGCATACCTGTGCTACCATTGCATACCTGTGCTACCATTGCATACCTGTGCTACCATTGCATACCTGTGCTACCATTGCATACCTGTGCTACCATTGCATACCTGTGCTACCATTGCATACCTGTGCTGTCATTGCATACTTGTGCTACCATTGCATACCTGTGCTACCATTGCATACCTGTGCTACCATTGCATACCTGTGCTACCATTGCATACCTGTGCTACCATTGCATACCTGTGCTACCAAGAACTTGATCTTAGGCCATTTAGTACAGTTAAGAAAGTGCCTGAGAGTTGAGTTACATATTCACATAACATTTGCTTGAAAATATAAGCTATTAATTTTTTTAAAGATAAAAACCATACATACACTATCATACACTCTCCTTGAGACATCCACAGCACTCACCATAATACACAATATAACACGTTAACTAGATTAGGTAACCATTTCTGCTGTTAAAAGATGAGCAAAATAGTATGAAACAAATATAACTACTACTTACAGTGTGTTGATTAATAACATCAAACCATCTGAGAATTCCTGGCAATTTTTCTGATATAACATAGTATGTCCTCTCGATCCACATTGTCTGCAAAGAACAAAGAATGGGCTTCAACCTGTGATATTTGCAATAGGCTTCTGCCTGTGATATTTGCACGGGGCTTCAACTTGTGATATTTGCAATAATGTGCTACACGAACATTTTAAAGCAATTGAGAACAGTGCTTGGCAAGAATAGCTTTTAGTTCTAATTGACTTTTCTAGCACTTTTGACCCCATCAACCACCATGTATTGCTGAAACACTTAAAGGAAAGATATGGTGCAAATGGTGTCGCATTTCATTGGATAGAATCTTATTAACCCAATCGTACCTAATCTGTTATTGTGGATAATAATTTGTCCTAAGAGTTTTACTTACTACAGGAGTTCCACAAGGCTCAGTTCTGGGACCATTGCTTTACACCCTGTACGTGGCTCCATTGCTTTACACCCTGAATGTGGCTTCATTGCTTTACACCCTGTACGTGGCTCCATTGCTTTACACCCTGTACGTGGCTCCATTGCTTTACACCCTGTACGTGGCTCCATTGCTTTACACCCTGTACGTGGCTCCATTGCTTTACACCCTGTACGTGGCTCCATTGCTTTACACCCTGTCACGTGGCTCCCCTTGCTCCATTGCTTTACACCCTGTCGTGGCTCCATTGCTTTACACCCTGTACGTGGCTCCATTGCTTTACACCCTGTACGTGGCTCCATTGCTTTACACCCTGTATGTGGCTCCATTGCTTTACACCCTGTACGTGGCTCCATTGCTTTACACCCTGTACGTGGCTCCATTGCTTTACACCCTGTACATGGCTCCATTGCTTTACACCCTGTATGTGGCTCCATTGCTTTACACCCTGTATGTGGCTTCATTGCTTTACACCCTGTACGTGGCTCCATTGCTTTACACCCTGTACGTGGCTCCATTGCTTTACACCCTGTGCGTGGCTCCATTGCTTTACGCCCTATGTGTGGCTCCATTGCATTACGCCCTGTATGTGGCTCCATTGCTTTACACCCTGTATGTGGCTCCATTGCTTTACACCCTGTATGTGGCTCCATTGCTTTACACCATGTACGTGGCTCCATTGCTTTGCACCATGTACATGGCTCCATTGCTGTACACTTTGTACATGGCTTTATTGCTTTACACCCTGTATGTGGCTCCATTGCTTTACACCCTGTATGTGGCTCCATTGCTTTACGCCCTGTATGTGGCTCCATTGCTTTACACCCTGTATGTGGCTCCATTGCTTTACACCCTGTACGTGGCTCCATTGCTTTACACCCTGTACGTGGCTCCATTGCTTTGCACCATGTACGTGGCTCCATTGCTGTACACTTTGTACATGGCTCCATTGCTTTACACCCTGTATGTGGCTCCATTGCTTTACTCCACTTTACGCCCTGTATGTGGCTCCATTGCTTTACACCCTGTATGTGGCTCCATTGCTTTACACCATGTACGTGGCTCCATTGCTGTACACCCTGTACATGGCTCCATTGCTTTGCACCATGTACATGGCTCCATTGCTGTACACTTTGTACATGGCTCCATTGCTTTACACCCTGTGTGGCTCCATTTTTACACCCTGTACGTGGCTCCATTGCTTTACACCCTGTACGTGGCTCCATTGCTTTACACCCTGTATGTGGCTCCATTGCTTTACACCCTGTACGTGGCTCCATTGCTTTACACCCTGTACGTGGCTCCATTGCTTTGCACCATGTACGTGGCTCCATTGCTGTACACCCTGTATGTGGCTCCATTACTTTACACCCTGTACGTGGCTCCATTGCTTTGCACCATGTACGTGGCTCCATTGCTTTACACCCTGTCATGGCTCCATTGCTTTGCACCATGTAACGTGGCTCCATTGCTGTACACTTTGTACATGGCTCCATTGCTTTACACCCTGTATGTGGCTCCATTGCTTTACACCCTGTCAATGGCTCCATTGCTTTACACCCTGTACACTCCATTGCTTTGCACCATGTGTGGCTCCATTGCTGTACACTTTGTACATGGCTCCATTGCTTTACACCCTGTATGTGGCTCCATTGCTTTACACCCTGTACGTGGCTCCATTGCTTTACACCCTGTACGTGGCTCCATTGCTTTACACCCTGTATGTGGCTCCATTGCTTTACACCCTGTACGTGGCTCCATTGCTTTACACCCTGTACGTGGCTCCATTGCTTTGCACCATGTACGTGGCTCCATTGCTGTACACCCTGTACATGGCTCCATTGCATGACTTAATTATTGCAGCAAATGTTCAGACTGCAGTTTAATGCAGATGACATCAGTTATTCTTCACCAGATCAATGTTCTAATGCCATCACAAAACTTAATCATTGTATCGCTGGTGTCAAATCATGGGCTACAGTATATCAAACAATTGATTCATTAATAACTCAAAGACAGAAATTCTCCATGCTACTTCCAAATTGATCTCCTCAACAAGCCCACAGATTGATCTCCTCAACAAGCCCACAAATTGATCTCCTCAACAAGCCCACGGATTGATCTCCTCAACAAGCCCACAGATTGATCTCCTTAACAAGCCCACAGATTGATCTCCTCAACAAGCTCACAGATTGATCTCCTCAACAAGCCCACAGATTGATCTCCTCAACAAGCCCACAGATTGATCTCCTCAACAAGCTCAGAGATTGATCTCCTCAACAAGCCCACAGATTGATCTCCTCAACAAGCCCACAGATTGATCTCCTCAACAAGCCCACAGATTGATCTCCTCAACAAGCCCACAGATTGATCTCCTCAACAAGTCCACGGATTGATCCCCTCAACAAGCCCACAGATTGATCTCCTCAACAAGCCCACAGATTGATCTCCTCAACAAGCCCACGGATTGATCTCCTCAACAAGCCCACAGATTGATCTCCTCAACAAGCTCACAGATTGATCTCCTCAACAAGCCCACAGATTGATCTCCTCAACAAGCCCACAGATTGATCTCCTCAACAAGCCCACAGATTGATCTCCTCAACAAGTCCACTGATTTCTAGTCAAATTGGACAGACTAAGATCATGCCTTCTCCATGTGTCAAAACCTTGGGAGTTGCATTGGATTCGCATCTTGATATGAAGCAACATGTTGATGCCGTTTGTAAATCATCTTTTTATGCTACACAACATCAGCCAAATAAGAAAAAATCTTACGAATAAAATAACTACTACAATCATGGACAAATGTATTGGACCCTTTATCTTCACCCCTTACACCACACTTCAATGTTGGATGTGAATGTTAAAACTTGCAGGCCAAAGTCATGTTCCAACATTGAAACGGGGTGGAGGAGGGGAGAGGGGAGGGGGGGAGTAAGAGAGAAAGGGTCAAGAATTTTGTCCATGATTGTAGGTTGGTACATGTATGTTCATGCATTATGCCCAGACTTGACTATTGTAACTCGCTTCTATTTGGCCTCCTTGACTTCCACTTAAAAAACTATAGACTGTTCAGAACTCTGCTGCCCGGCTCATCTTGACATTTGATTATATATCGCCCAGTTCTTCAATCACTGCATTGGTTTCCAGTAAAACAGCGATCAGTGTACAAGCTGCTCCTCCTTACTTACAAATCTCAAGACTCTCTTGCTCCTGGATACATTAAGCAGTTCATTCCCCAATACCATCCTCAACGTCAGCTTCGCTCCTCAACAAAATGTCTTCTGGCTGCCAGCCATCATCAGAACACAAAATGTTATGGTGAAAGGGCCTTCATCTCCGCTGCACCTTCTCTCTGGAACAATCTACCATCTTCAGTTCACAACGCACCATCTATTAATTCTTTCAAACGCCTTCTAAAAACTCATTTATTTATCAATTAATTGAACTTTTTTATTTATGCATTATTGTTGTGATCTTGGTCAAGCGCGTTGAGGCATTAGCAAAACGCTCTATATAAATTTATCCTTATTATTATTATTATCATTATCATTACTATCATTATTATCATTATTATACCATCACATTTTATATTAAAGATATATAAGGTATAGATGCTGATTGAATGGGGAGACTTATCAGAATAACAACAGGTAAAGAAACCCAATAAGAAAAACAACTACAGCTACTTACAAGACAGATATAGATTTCAAGAATTCAACATTGTTCTTGTAATAATAATAATAATAATAATAATAATAATAATAATAATAATAATAATAATAATAATAATAATAATAATAATAATGATAATGATAATAATAATAATAATAATAATAATAATAATAATAATAATAATAATAATAATAATAATAATAATAGAAATAATAATAATAATAATAATAATAATAAAATAATAATAATAGTAATAATAATAATAATAATATAGTTATAATAATAATACTACTACTAATAATAATAATACTAATAATAATATTGTAAACTTATAATGCGCATAAGCACACCCACCAATAAGGTGCTCATGGCGCAATACAAATATGAAAAAAACATATAAATACAACAATGGAAGCAACAACACAATACAAAGAGTACAGCCATTACATACAAGATAGCCTAAGATAAAGCTTGCGTCATTAAATGGGTCTTCATAACTTTTTTTAAAGTAAATACATCGGGTTACAAGATTAAATTTGGTCATGATGGAGTGAGTTCCTTGTAGGAGGTGCAGTAACTGAAAAAGCCCTATCACCCCAAGAACGTTAAGAGCAAGATTCATTGAGAGAGGGAGTTAAACTAGAATAGAGTATTCATACAGGGGTGAATAAGCAAATCATTTGAGTAAGAAGGGGCCATTTTATGAAGTGATTTGGAAAACAATAAGCATCAATTTGTAAATTAAATCTATACCTAACTGGTAACCAATGAAGTTCTCAAAGAATGGGGGTAATATGAGAAGACTTCTTTGATAAGGTAACAAGCAGACAGGCAGCGGCACTCTGCATGCGCTAAAGATGATTTGTCTGATTTTGAGGGAGATCATACAAAAGAAAATTTCCCATATCTACCCGAGAAGTAACAAAAGAAAAAGTAGTGGGTAGGAATGTCTCACCCAGTTGATATGTATAAAGTCAAATGGTAGTGGGTAAGAATGTCTCACCCAGTTGATATGTATAAAGTCAAATGGTAGTGGGTAAGAATGTCTCACCCAGTTGATATGTATAAAGTCAAATGGAAGTGGGTAGGAATGTCTCATCCACTTGATAAGTATAAAGTCAAATGGTAGTGGGTAGGAATGTCTCACCCAGTTGACAAGTTTAAAGTCAATTGGTAGTGGGTAAGAATGTCTCACCCAGTTGATAAGTATAAAGTCAATTGGTAGTGGGTAAGAATGTCTCACCCAGTTGATAAGTATAAAGTCAAATGGTAGTGGGTGAGAATGGCTCACCCAGTTAATAAGGATAAAGTACAAACCTTGAACTCATTCTCCTTGTCCTTCTGCTCTTTATGAAATGGTCTTGAGTAGGTAAACTTTTGAACCTCATTCACAGAATAGTAGCTGAAAAGTTAATCATATATGCCAGTAACAACAGTTTTCATTCTTTTATTTCTCAGCTAAAGATGTGAGGGGTCATGTACAAGTATTTATGCAAAGTCTTGTTCAAATAATAATTTCAGAAGAAGATACAGATTTATGACAATATTCAGATTTATGACTCTTAATTTTTGCATGAATATACTTCCACTTTAAGAAAAGCAAAGTTGTTGTTGAATATATACAAAAGTGGTCTTGATCCATAGAAACAGTAAGGAATGTCTTGATCCATAACTAGGTTATGAAAGCAATACAATGTAATTAATCAGCACCAACATTTACTGAAGCCATGTACTGGCACACTCCCCCCCCTCCCTCCCTCTACTTGATACCTAAAGAACATATAATAATGAACATAAACATTCTGAGAATAGATCAAGAATGAACTATATAGAATGTGTACCAAACAAGTATGGACCCATCTCTCTCCTTAATGAACTATATAGAATGTGTACTGAACCAGTATGGACCCATCTCTCTCATTAATGAACTACATAGAATGTGTACCGAACCAGTATGGACCCATCTATCTCCTTAATGAACTATATAGAATGTGTACTGAACCAGTATGGACCCATCTCTCTCCTTAATGAACTATATAGAATGTGTACTGAACCAGTATGGACCCATCTCTCTCCTAATGAACTATATAGAATGTGTACAGAACCAGTATGGACCCATCTCTCTTCTTAATGAACTATATAGAATGTGTACTGAACCAGTATGGACCCATCTCTCTCCTTGATAAACTATATAGAATGTGTACCGAACCAGTTTGGACCCATCTCTTTCCTTAATAAACTATATAGAATGTGTACTGAACCAGTATGGACCCATCTCTCTTCTTAACGAACTATATAGAATGTGTACTGAACCAGTATGGACCCATCTCTCTTCTTAATGAACTATATAGAATGTGTACCGAACCAGTATGGACCCATCTCTCTCCTTGATGAACTACATAGAATGTTTACCGAACCAGTATGGACCCATCTCTCTTCTTAATGAACTATATAGAATGTGTACTGAACCAGTATGGACCCATCTCTCTCCTTAATGAACTATATAGAATGTGTACTGAACCAGTATGGACCCATCTCTCTCCTTAATGAACTATATAGAATGTGTACTGAACCAGTATGGACCCATCTCTCTCCTTAATGAACTATATAGAATGTGCACTGAACCAGTATGGACCCATCTCTCTCCTTAATGAACTATATAGAATGTGTACTGAACCAGTATGGACCCATCTCTCCCCTTAATGACCTATATAGAATGTGTACTGAACCAGTATGGACCCATCTCTCTCCTTAATGAACTATATAGAATGTGTACCGAACCAGTATGGACCCATCTCTCTCCTTAAGGAACTATATAGAATGTGCACTGAATCAGTATGGACCCATCTCTCTCCTTAATGAACTATACAGAATGTGCACTGAACCAGTATGGACCCATCTCTCTCCTTAATGAACTATATAGAATGTGTACTGAACCAGTATGGACCCATCTCTCCCCTTAATGACCTATATAGAATGTGTACCGAACCAGTATGGACCCATCTCTCTCCTTAATGAACTATATAGAATGTGTACTGAACCAGTATGGACCCATCTCTCTCCTTAATGAACTATATAGAATGTGTACTGAACCAGTATGGACCCATCTCTCTCCTTAATGAACTATATAGAATGTGTACTGAACCAGTATGGACCCATCTCTCTCCTTAATGAACTATATAGAATGTGTACTGAACCAGTATGGACCCATCTCTCTCCTTAATGAACTATATAGAATGTGTACTGAACCAGTATGGACCCATCTCTGTCCTTAATGACCTATATAGAATGTGTACTGAACCAGTATGGACCCATCTCTCTCCTTAATGAACTATATAGAATGTGTACTGAACCAGTATGGACCCATCTCTCTCCTTAATGAACTATATAGAATGTGTACTGAACCAGTATGGACCCATCTCTTTCCTTAATGAACTATATAGAATGTGTACTGAACCAGTATGGACCCATCTCTCTCCTTAATGAACTATAAAGAATGTGTACCGAACCAGTATGGACCCATCTCTCTCCTTAATGAACTATATAAAATGTGTACTGAATCAGTATGGACCCATCTCTCTCCTTAAGGAACTATATAGAATGTGCACTGAATCAGTATGGACCCATCTCTCTCCTTAATGAACTATAAAGAATGTGTACTGAACCAGTATGGACCCATCTCTTTCCTTAATGAACTATATAGAATGTGTACTGAACCAGTATGGACCCATCTCTCTCCTTAATGAACTATATAGAATGTGTACTGAACCAGTATGGACCCATCTCTCTTCTTAAAGAACTATATAGAATGTGTACCAAACCAGTATGGACCCATCTCTTTCCTTAATGAACTATATAGAATGTGTACTGAACCAGTATGGACCCATCTCTCTCCTTAATGAACTATATAGAATGTGTACTGAACCAGTATGGACCCATCTCTCTCCTTAATGAACTATATAGAATGTGTACCGAACCAGTATGGACCCATCTCTCTCCTTAATGAACTATGTAGAATGTGTACTGAACCAGTATGGACCCATCTCTGTCCTTAATGACCTATATAGAATGTGTACTGAACCAGTATGGACCCATCTCTCTCCTTAATGAACTATATAGAATGTGTACTGAACCAGTATGGACCCATCTCTCTCCTTAATGAACTATATAGAATGTGTACTGAACCAGTATGGACCCATCTCTCTCCTTAATGAACTATATAGAATGTGTACTGAACCAGTATGGACCCATCTCTCCCCTTAATGACCTATATAGAATGTGTACTGAACCAGTATGGACCCATCTCTCTCCTTAATGAACTATATAAAATGTGTACTGAATCAGTATGGACCCATCTCTCTCCTTAATGAACTATATAGAATGTGCACTGAACTATAGTATGGACCCATCTCTCTCCTTAATGAACTATAAAGAATGTGTACTGAACCAGTATGGACCCATCTCTTTCCTTAATGAACTATATAGAATGTGTACTGAACCAGTATGGACCCATCTCTCTCCTTAATGAACTATATAGAATGTGTACTGAACCAGTATGGACCCATCTCTCTTCTTAAAGAACTATATAGAATGTGTACCAAACCAGTATGGACCCATCTCTTTCCTTAATGAACTATATAGAATGTGTACTGAACCAGTATGGACCCATCTCTTTCCTTAATGAATTATATAGAATGTGTACCAAACCAGTATGGACCCATCTCTTTCCTTAATGAACTATATAGAATGTGTACTGAACCAGTATGGACCCATCTCTCTTCTTAATGAACTATATAGAATGTGTACCAAACCAGTATGGACCCATCTCTCTCCTTAATGAACTATTTAGAATGTGTACTGAGCCAGTATAGACCCATCTCTCTCCTTAATGAACTATATAGAATGTGTACTGAACCAGTATGGACCCATCTCTCTCCTTAATGAACTACATAGAATGTGTACTGAACCAGTATGGACCCATCTCTCTCCTTAATGAACTATATAGAATGTGTACTGAACCAGTATGAACCCATCTCTCTCCTTAATGAACTATTTAGAATGTGTACTGAACCAGTATGGACCCATCTCTCTCCTTAATAAACTACATAGAATGTGTACTGAACCAGTATGAACCCATCTCTCTCTTAATGAACTATATAGAATGTGTACTGAACCAGTATGGACCATCTCTCTCCTTAATGAACTATATAGAATGTGTACTGAACCAGTATGGACCCATCTCTCTCCTTAATAAACTATATAGAATGTGTACTGAACCAGTATGGACCCATCTCTCTCTTTGGCTCGGTCATTGACTTACTTCATTATTTGTTCACTGATTAACTTCCCCTGAAAACTTTCCTCTCTTCTCGCAGTGGGTGTACAGGCACAATTTGAAGGACTGATATGGTCAAGGAAACTTATTATTCAGTACAATACAATACAATACAATTTATTACAGTACCTAGGCCATCTGGCCTTTGTCACAAACATAAACAATAAATTAAATGGTACATGATTGAGGTTCTTACAACAAACAATAATCAAAGAGAAAGAAACAAACATCTTGCTTCCATTGCGTGTAAAATAAAGTGTGATAACTGCAAAATAAGTATTTAGAACTAGCTGACAAAAAAATATTACATTTTGATCTAGTTGCAGGAAGAAAAAAATATTTTGGAATAAATTTACAGTGGATTTCAAAAAGGAATGGACAAATTAAGAGAAAATGATATTATCTCCAACTTCTTTTAAATTGCAAACCAGACAAAACCTCTGTTCATAAGTTATATTACAATAACGGCCTTCGTTGACTTCAATTTCAAGGCAAGCACATCTGATTTTAGAGACCAACTTTTTAAGTTTAAAAACATTATTAAATAATAGGTATGGCTCTGCATAACTTTCTGTTTTAAATTATACATAACAACGCTAAGAACTTCTAGAATTAATATCACTCAACCAGTTCTGTCTATCTATGTCACAACTCGCTGCTTAAAATTATCATAAAAATGTGTAGTAATCCCTTCTCCCTGCCCTTCCCAAACATTACCAAGCCCAGTTTCATACAAAAAAATTGAACAGACAGTCCCCATGATAGCACTGATTTGGTTTTCAGTACTCTTTGATCTACATAGCAATGAGTCTGATACCTGTCTTTATCAAGAATAAGAAGTCTTAACCAAGAATAAGAGTCTTAACCAATAAGTTATTTGCTTTAGTATTGTTTGACGTTTAAGGAAAAAGCAAACCAGCTCTCCTAGATCTACTGTACATTATGTATGGCATTTGGTGGTAAACCTAATACATATTTATGAAACGAATTGTAAACTCTTATTGTACTTTCATGGGGAGTAATTCCCCATAACTCAGAACCATATGTTAAAATAGGCTTATCTTATGATACAAAATTTGGAGGATATTACTTCCAGGTAAATCAATAGTTCTAGACAAAATTTTCTTAAAATTGAACAAAGCAACCTTAGACTTTGAACTCTGTTGAACTTGGGATTTTGACCATACAACTTTGGGTGTAAAATTTAATCCTAAGAAATTATAGCTATTTATAGTCTCAATAATCTTGCCTTTAAAATAAAAACATTCATATTTTGCAATGTGTCCACCCTTTCTAAAAACCATAACCTTCGTTTTATCTGAATTTACAGTCAAATCATTCTCTTCACAACAATCTTGGAAAACATTCAGTAAACTTTGAAAGGAATAAACATTTTCTGAAAAGATAACGAGGTCATCTGCATAAAGAAGACAACATATATCATTGTTAATTATAAGAATTCCTCGGGTGTTTGTGGACGTCAATCGCTCTTCAATATTATTGATATAAAGTAAAAATAAGTTCGGGAATAGATTATTACCTTGTCTCAGACCTCTTGCACAATCAAATTTGGGGGTAAGACCGTCCTTTGTCTTCACACATGACTCAATATTACCATACATTGATATACGTATCTTGTAGAATTTACCCCTTATTCCCATATTATAAAGTTTCTTGAATAAAATATTGTGGCTCAAGTGATTCCATCTCCTATTTAGAGGTAAAATTTTGCCACTACAGCCCACAATTATTAAAGACACTAAAATCAAAGAAGTATTTTTGCACTAAAATAAAATTTTAACTTTATAAAAATTACACATACCTAAATCCACTTAGGGGGTCACAGACTTGGCTGGAGCCAAAAATAATATAAGAAAAAGACACTGATTGGCCCAGTTTAAAAATATGAAATTTTCTAAATACAAAATTTGTATTACAAAAATTTTAACAGATGGGCCCATGGAGGGGGGTACGTCACCGCATCATAAACCTTCCCTACCCCTTCCATTCCTGAAAACGGTTATCCTTATGTTTTCGGGATTGTGCAATACAGGGACTAACATGACTAACTGACTGGGAATAAGGAAAAACTTTTGCCATTTTGAGAAAAAAAGTCAATTATGTTGAGGAAAAAGTCAATTATTTTGAGGAAAAACCTTGGTAATTTTAAAATAAAAGTTTAAAAAATTCAAACATTTTGAGGAAAAGGTTAGATATTTTGTTAATTTTTTTGTTTTAAGAGAGATATCAAATTTACAAACATCACTGACTTTGTGAGACCATTGAGTTATTAAGAGTTAATAGCTCCATGGTGAGACTAGATCTGTGCTGAACTGTAACTGATACCAAAAAGTAATTCTGGATTCAACTGCTTTGTGCATTCAGGCATAATGGATAAACTGTCAATAAGGAGTTTAATCAACTATGGAGAGCCCCAGACAGCTCAGCCATTTGATCTGAACATGGTACTAGGATCTGAAAAACATCTTGCAAACTTTTTAATACAAAACGTTTATCATGCAAATGAAAATAACGGATCAAAGATAATTATTGAATGAAGATATCGGCATGGGAAGCAGGGATGAAGATAGGTTTATATACTGATATAAAAGGCTTCATTGTGTTTTTTTTTTTTTTTTGGGGCAGAGCAAATTAATCCTCAAAAAAAAAGAATTGTTTGGGGAGAGACATATCACAGTGGGAACCAGGGGCGAAGCCCTGCTTATGGGTCCAAGGGGAGAAGAAACTTCCTGAAGCTATTAAGACTCATTATTTCATCATTCATTTGGTGGCGATAACAAAATAATAATTCCAATCCATACCCTTTTGAAGTTCGTTGGTAAAGAAAGAAGTGTAGTCGCTGGTATGGATTGATTTCATAAGGTTCACTTATTATTGCGGTCAATGGGAAACCAGTCTGGAAAACACTGTTTCATTAAAAATCTTTGATGTAAAGCGTGAAGCGTAATCAGTTTGAAAAATGTTTACAGAAAATTCATAAAAAGAGTACTTATGCCAGCACCACTGCATGGTGTAAAAAGAAAAGGTTTCTGCATTTTATTTCAGACTTAAAAGCTTATGCAAGAAATTAGAATAATACTTTCCCAAAAAAGCACATGTTAACGAAATTGATTACTTTTTAGCTTTGTATTGTTTGTATTGTCAAATCATAATATTTCTGTGTCCCTACTGTGCAGAGAAGTTCTTATGTAGAAAGCCAAAAAATGTGAAGGAAATGGATCAGTTCTTTTGTTCGCTAATGATTGATGCACATATACAATGGGCCTACGTTGAGCACTCTTGATCTTGCTTTTATAATTCCCAAATTACCTACAGCGAGAGGTCACAGAATAATATCATGCATGTGTGTGTGTTATCTCTGAACTAGCTTACTAAAGAAGCTCACAAAGTTCCAAAGCAAACACAGGTTCACGAACGTTGAAGAACTTAACAATGCTTTCTAATACTTAATAAATAATCAAGGTTCGAGTATTGCAAAGGATACTTTGTCCTTTGGTTTCCGTCTGCTCCTTGTCAGGTAGCGTTGTTTTGTTCATGAGTTGGGCACTGGGGTATTGCTGCTGCATCCGAGCTACAAAGTCTGTCAGCCGCTCATACTCCTTCCCACGGTAGACAAATGATTTGTTCTGCAATCAAACAACAATGTTAAAGAGTTTGTGAAACACTAGATATCCAAGAAAGGTAACAATGTGTTTTACAATCCATGACAAAATGACTTTTGTGATATTCTACTGTGAAGAAAGAAGTGTAGAGAGCTTTGTGCTAGCCTTAACCTCTTGCTCATTATGATCTTCTGCAATTATAATGCATGGTAAACTGCTGCTCGTTTAGTTTACTTTAGGCATGCTAAGAAAAGTACATGCTAAAGAAAGCACATGCTAAGGAAAGCACATGCTAAGGAAAGCTCATGCTAAGGAAAGCACATGCTAAGGAAAGCACATGCTAAGGAAAGCACATGCTAAGGAAAGCACATGCTAAGGAAAGCACATGCTAAGGAAAGCACATGCTAAAGAAAGCACATGCTAAGGAAAGCTCATGCTAAGGAAAGCACATGCTAAGGAAAGCACATGCTAAGGAAAGCAAATGCTAAGGAAAGCAAATGCTAAAGAAAGCAAATGCTAAGAAAAGCACATGCTAAGAAAAGCACATGCTAAGAAAAGCACATGCTAAGGAAAGCACATGCTAAGGAAAGCACATGCTAAGGAAAGCACATGCTAAGGAAAGCACATGCTAAGGAAAGCACACTAAGTCATCTTTGATTTCTTTTCAGTGTGGACTCTTGTTATTGACCCTCTTGCAAGCAAAACAAAGGACTAAAAAATCACAAAATTCTGTGGCTATGGGGATGATCAAGCAAAACAAATTGTGGACTAAAAAATCACAAAATTCTGTGGCTATGGGAATGATGGGCAATTGTGTGGCTATGGGAATGATCATAGGCGGGTAATTGTGTGGCTATGGGGATGATCATAGGCGGGTAATTGTGTGGCTATGGGAATGATCATAGGCGGGTAATTGTGTGGCTATGGGAATGATCATAGGCGGGTAATTGTGTGGCTATGGGAATGATCATAGGCGGGTAATTGTGTGGCTACGGGGATGATCATAGGGATGATTGTGTGGCTATGGGAATGATCATAGGCGGGTAATTGTGTGGCTATGGGGATGATCATAGGCGGGTAATTGTGTGGCTATGGGGATGATCATAGGCGGGTAATTGTGTGGCATTGATCCTCCCTCCCCCAACTTTCTTCCCGATGATCATAGGCGGGCATTTCCTCCCGAATTTGTAACTTTTGTATTCTGATTTTGGATTTAGCCCCCTTACACTTTTGACTTTGCCCCACTTTCAGTCGACAAAACCCGCCCATGGGGATGATATCAAGCACACTGTAGATTGGATTGAGCATGTGGACTATAGCAAACCAGCAGCATATCATGGTTCTTTATCATATTCTAAGCCCAAAAGAAAATGAGATGATTGGCAAATTTGTTGGATTGCCATTTGAGTGAACCTTACCCTGAGAAATGATGGGAATCCATGCCCAATGTAAGACACTTTGAAGTACTCGGGCGCTGGTCTGGGTACTTTCATGATGTTATTGTAAAACAGAGCCTGCTGTGTCTGTGTGGGGAAATAGATTGAACATTCAACTAATGCTAATATAGCATTTAATATAATCACAACACAGCAGTTTGCCAACAAAATTAGGTCAAGTAATTCTTCAGTCTTAAATCATTTGTTAAGCTGGAAGAACTGGTCAAAACTACAAAAGCATTTTGAGCCTTCTTCCAACACGGTTGGCAATGCATCAATTCAGGATATTGGCTCAACTCTTTCTGTGAACTGAAGTGACCCAACCAATTTTCTCTTTATGTTATCAGAAATTACGATTACAAATGTCACGGAAAGATATGAACTATCAATAATTGAGGCATTTGCTTGAATAACAGATTTACATTGTTTTTAGTGTAAAAATCCAGCTTATTGTTCAATTTTCAAGGACTGTGCTCTGAACATGAAATATCTGGACTCATATTTTCTGATAATTTGTGATGCGTACTCCGGTAATATTAAATATCTGGACTCATATTTTCTGATAATTTGTGATGCGTACTCGGGTAATATTGGCATAGATTTTTGGGAGGTACCTGTACCTGAAACTTTCACCATTAACTAACTTAAAATTCAATGATGGCAATTTAAAATACCCTGGTAAAGAAAGACAAGAGAAATGAACAAACCAGTAAGTCACCCAGCTGGATGTAATCAAATGTTTCAGACTCGTACTGATCACCCAGCTCTTTACATAAGGCAATGCCTCTCTCCCAAAGCTGCAAAGAAACATATCAAGAGTAATTGCTTGCAATCACTTTCACTTCACATAACTTATGAAACCAAACTTCCTACAGTTGCTGTTACAGGAGTGGCCATACATGTTCATCAGAGTGGCGATACATGTTCATCAGAGTGGCGATACATGTTCATCAGAGTGGCAATACATGTTCATCAGAGTGGCCATACATGTTCATCAGAATAGCGATACATGTTCATCAGAGTGGCGATACACGTTCATCCTATATCATAGTGTATGGAACAAGAGAGTAAAGAAAGCAGGAAGTTCTTATTCCGTTAGGGGAAATTCAAGTTGTAGCAATGACTGATATTTTTTGAGATTGTGATATTTAACTCATCCAAATGACTACCACTTACTTTGCCTTTATTGAAGAGCTCCACTATCTCATAATAGAGGGCCTCCTTCAGCTGCCTCTCTGTCTTGGCATCTGGGTACTCTGAATTTGTCTTATCCAGTGGGTGGTCACTCCACTGCAATAAAACAATACAACCATTCAAAGTTAAGTGGGTTGTCACTCCACTGCAATGAAACAATACAACCATTCAAAGTTAAGTGGGTGGTCACTCCACTGCAATGAAACAATACAACCATTTAAAGTTAAGTGGGTGGTCACTCCACTGCAATGAAACAATACAACCATTCAAAGTTAAGTGGGTTGTCACTCCACTGCAATGAAACAATACAACCATTCAAAGTTAAGTGGGTGGTCACCACACTGCAATGAAACAATACAACCATTCAAAGTTAAGTGGGTGGTCAATGCAAACAATACAACCATTCAAAGTTAAGTGGGTTGTCAGCAATGAAACAATACAACCATTCAAAGTTAAGTGGGTGGTCACTCCACTGCAATGAAACAATACAACCATTCAAAGTTAAGTGGGTGGTCACTCCACTGCAATGAAACAATACAACCATTCAAAGTAAAATCCAGCAGTGACAATATCAAACTTGTGCCTTTGCCTTCCCCTGTGGGTACTTGATATACAGTACATGCTTAACACCTGCATATCCTTGTTTTTCTACATTATAATGTTTATACAAATTTGAGAACAATTGAAACAAAAAGTTTGAAAAATGTTCCCCATAATATGAGACTATGAACAAATCTTCCCTTGTTAAGCTTTCATAAAGTGCTTCAAAATCTTTCTAATTCTTCAAACAGCTTTAGCAGTTTCCAATACTTGACTGATCACAGTTTAGAGATACCATGTATGAAATATACAACGTAACAGAAGAAAGACAAACCAGAATTTCAGTGAGCTATTCTTTAATATTATCTTCCAATTCAGCATTTGATTTGCAGCTGATTATCTTTGCCACTCCAAGGATTGTTCCGGTAAAGAAAACTTTTATTTATCACATTTAAGTTACATCTGGATTGTATCTGTTAACACAATAATTAGGTCTGACAAAAAAAAAAAGCAGTACAGCGGATGTTTGGGAAGTAAATCTAACAAAATGCACATTGATTGAAATCCACAGACATTTAATGCAGAAAAACATGGTAGAATGTTTCAATTAAATTAAATGCAACCACATCTTACACATCAAACTTACCCCTCTTAGTGTAGTGGGGATATTTACGAGAGTTATACTTACCTTCCATGCTATAAATATGCAATCTGGTCCCTACCCTGATTCTAACGCACTTTTAACGGAACTAAAAACGTACTTACCAACCCAGCCCTAACCTGTCTGATGTGACCTTGCTCCACTCTTCTGCAAACTTCCCAGCTGCCCCTCAACCTGACCGCCCATCAGCAAGGGTGCTGGGGAGGTCAAAGGTGCTGTCCCTTGCCTCTTCCCCACCAGCATGAGGAAGAGTTGCCCACTGTGTGCAGATAGAAAGGCGTATTGACCGTTGTCTGCCTAATTCATTCTGCTGGTCCACGAGGTGGAGTCCTGGCAAGTGGAAGAAGCTGTGTCGGGTCTTGATGCTGCCATAGAACGGCGTAGGCCCCCGTCGCTTGGCAGCTGTGCCCAACCCTCATATGGGGAAGGGGGATGAAGATCGGCGGCATGTGGGTGGAAAGAACAAAGGCTTTGCCTTTGCCAGCAGCTTCTTGGTCTTTCTGAGATTGTCCTGCCAGCCTGCCAACCTGGCGCGACAGTGACCCACGAACAGGTCCTGACCTTCCACCTGCCGAAGGTCAGCCTGTGTGGCATCCGAGAGGCCAAGGAGGGGGAGAGAGTTCTCTCTGTGGCCACCTTTGTAGAAGCTCGGGTGAGTTGATCGACTGTCGCATTGATCAAATCTGACAACCCGGCATGATGTCAGCTGGCAGATGTTTCTGCAGGACAGAGTCAAGCCCTTATGTCACCCAAATGGCGAAAGCTTGATATTTGTAGCCCTGACATATTGCCTGGTCCACAGCATTTAGGGACTTCTTTGGACTGCAGGTTTAATAAAACCTGGGCCTGACACCGCTGGGGTGCCACTCATGGGCTGGCAGAAAACTCCCATACTCAAGTCCGGGATGGGGGCGTGCCTACTAGCACCTGGTAGGCAGCTGACTGGAGGCTGGTAGCCTGCTCAACCTCCATGTTGTAGGCCGTCCAGTCTTTGGCAGGGTCCTCGTTTAATAAGGAAACTGCTTTGCCATCGGCTTAGTTTCCCTTTGGGTGGTAGTGAGCAGCCTTCATTGTGATTGAACGTGTGCCTCCACTGGAGGTGCATCCACCATGTCAAGCTTGATTTCCTCAGCGAGAAGCTAAGCAGCTGTGGGACCTTGAAGACCTGGGTTTGGGCAGCGGGAGGATTCGGGAGAAGGTCCGTTGCCCTGGGAGTATTCGGAAAATCCGCAGGTAGGTCCAGGTCATTCATGAGGTCATCATCCTCCCCTCAACAATCCAGCACACCGGGTGCTCTAGGGACTAAGGCCCTCGTCATTTGAGGGGGAACTCTCGTTTATGCCACAGTTTTGTACGGGCAGATGAAATTCTGCTCTGTACTTAGTGCTAACTCAATGGAAGACTGTCCTGTGAGTCCCACCGAAGTTTTTCCCCAGGCTTAAGGCTACCTCATCTTACCTAAGATGACTTGGAAAACAGCTTGTAGAAAAGTCAAACCAGCTTACCTTCATGGTGGAGCTGCTTTGTAGAAATGGCTAGAAAAAGGGTGAAATCTCAGTAAGAAATTCTCGACCAGCCCCAGCAATGTTGTATCTAGCAAAGTGCTGAGAAAAAGTGAGGGATGCTAATGGCATACTGGAGGTCAAGGCTGGGTTGGTAACTACATTTTTAGTTTGGTTAGAAGTGCATTAGAAATCAGGTTAGAGACCAGATGCTTTAGTGTTATTGTATATCTTACCGATAATTAAGGCATGCAGGTGGATGCAGTCTAAATCAAAATGGCTAATGACAACTTTACATGTACAGCCATAAACTGCTGCAGCAATAGAGGTTACAGGTGATTATTACCTTGAGTTTAGCTGACCTCAGCTGCAGTGAATTATTACCTTGAGGTTAGCTGACCTCAGCTGCAGTAAATTATTACCGTAAGTTTAGCTTACCTCAGCTGCGATAAATTATTACCTTGAGTTTAGCTGACCTCAGCTGCAGTGAATTATTACCTTGAGGTTAGCTGACCTAAGCTGCAGCGAATTATTATCTTGAGTTTCGCAGACCTCAGCTGCAGTGAATTATTACCTTGAGGTTAGCTGACCTAAGCTGCAGCGAATTATTATCTTGAGTTTAGCTGACCTCAGCTGCAGTGAATTATCACCTCGATTTTAGCTCACCTCGGCTACAGTGAATTATTACCTTGAGGTTAGCTGACCTCAGCTGCAATCAATCATTATCTTGAGATTAGCTGACCTAAGCTGCAGTAAATTATTACCTTGAGGTTAGCTGACCACAGTTGCAGTAAATTATTACCTTGAGGTTAGCTGACCACAGCTGCAATCAATCATTATCTTGAGATTAGCTGACCTAAGCTGCAGTAAATTATTACCTTGAGGTTAGCTGACCACAGTTGCAGTGAATTATTACCTTGAGTTTAGGTGACCTCAGCTGCAGTGAATTATTACCTTGAGTTTAGGTGACCTCAGATGCAGTGAATTATTACCTTGAGTTTAGGTGACCTCAGATGCTGTGAATTATTACCTTGAGTTTAGGTGACCTCAGATGCTGTGAATTATTACCTTGAGTTTAGGTGACCACAGCTGCAGTGAATAATTACCTTGAGTTTAGGTGACCTCAGATGCAGTGAATTATTACCTTGAGTTTAACTGTGACCTCAGATGCTGTGAATTATTACCTTGAGTTTAGTGACCTCAGCTGCAGTGAATTATTACCTTGAGTTTAGGTGACCTCAGATGCAGTGAATTATTACCTTGAGTTTAGGTGACCTCAGATGCTGTGAATTATTACCTTGAGTTTAGGTGACCTCAGATGCTGTGAATAATTACCTTGAGTTTAGGTGACCTCAGCTGCAGTGAATTATTACCTTGAGTTTAGGTGACCTCAGATGCTGTGAATTATTACCTTGAGTTTAGGTGACCTCAGCTGCAGTGAATTATTACCTTGAGTTTAACTGACCTCAGATGCAGTGAATTATTACCTTGAGTTTAACTGACCTCAGATGCAGTGAATTATTACCTTGAGTTTAGGTGACCTCAGCTGCAGTGAATTATTACCTTGAGTTTAGGTGACCTCAGATGCAGTGAATTATTACCTTGAGTTTAGGTGACCTCAGATGCTGTGAATAATTACCTTGAGTTTAGGTGACCTCAGCTGCAGTGAATTATTACCTTGAGTTTAGGTGACCACAGCTGCAGTGAATTATTACCTTGAGTTTAGGTGACCTCAGATGCAGTGAATTATTACCTTGAGTTTAGGTGACCTCAGATGCTGTGAATAATTACCTTGAGTTTAGGTGACCTCAGCTGCAGTGAATTATTACCTTGAGTTTAGGTGACCACAGCTGCAGTGAATTATTACCTTGAGTTTAGGTGACCTCAGCTGCAGTGAATTATTACCTTGAGTTTAGGTGACCTCAGATGCTGTGAATAATTACCTTGAGTTTAGGTGACCTCAGATGCTGTGAATTATTACCTTGAGTTTAGGTGACCTCAGCTGCAGTGAATTATTACCTTGAGTTTAGGTGACCTCAGATGCTGTGAATAATTACCTTGAGTTTAGGTGACCTCAGCTGCAGTGAATTATTACCTTGAGTTTAGGTGACCACAGCTGCAGTGAATTATTACCTTGAGTTTAGGTGACCTCAGCTGCAGTGAATTATTACCTTGAGTTTAGGTGACCACAGCTGCAGTGAATTATTACCTTGAGTTTAGGTGACCTCAGATGCTGTGAATAATTACCTTGAGTTTAGGTGACCTCAGATGCTGTGAATTATTACCTTGAGTTTAGGTGACCTCAGCTGCAGTGAATTATTACCTTGAGTTTAGGTGACCTCAGCTGCAGTGAATTATTACCTTGAGTTTAGGTGACCTCAGCTGCAGTGAATTATTACCTTGAGTTTAGGTGACCTCAGCTGCAGTGAATAATTACCTTGAGTTTAGTGACCTCAGATGCTGTGAATTATTACCTTGAGTTTAGTGACCTCAGATGCTGTGAATTATTACCTTGAGTTTAGGTGACCTCAGCTGCAGTGAATTATTACCTTGAGTTTAGGTGACCTCAGCTGCAGTGAATTATTACCTTGAGTTTAGGTGACCTCAGCTGCAGTGAATTATTACCTTGAGTTTAGGTGACCTCAGATGCTGTGAATAATTACCTTGAGTTTAGGTGACCTCAGATGCTGTGAATTATTACCTTGAGTTTAGGTGACCTCAGCTGCAGTGAATTATTACCTTGAGTTTAGTGACCTCAGCTGCAGTGAATTATTACCTTGAGTTTAGGTGACCTCAGATGCTGTGAATAATTACCTTGAGTTTAGGTGACCTCAGATGCTGTGAATAATTACCTTGAGTTTAGGTGACCCCAGCTGCAGTGAATTATTACCTTGAGTTTAGGTGACCTCAGATGCAGTGAATAATTACCTTGAGTTTAGGTGACCTCAGCTGCAGTGAATTATTACCTTGAGTTTAGGTGACCTCAGATGCAGTGAATAATTACCTTGAGTTTAGGTGACCCCAGCTGCAGTGAATTATTACCTTGAGTTTAGGTGACCACAGCTGCAGTGAATTATTACCTTGAGTTTAGGTGACCTCAGATGCAGTGAATAATTACCTTGAGTTTAGCTGACCTCAGCTGCAGTGAATTATTACCTTGAGTTTAGGTGACCTCAGATGCAGTGAATAATTACCTTGAGTTTAGCTGACCTCAGCTGCAGTGAATTATTACCTTGAGTTTAGCTGACCTCAGCTGCAGTGAATTATTACCTTGAGTTTAGGTGACCTCAGATGCAGTGAATAATTACCTTGAGTTTAGCTGACCTCAGCTGCAGTGAATTATTACCTTGAGTTTAGGTGACCTCAGATGCAGTGAATAATTACCTTGAGTTTAGGTGACCCCAGCTGCAGTGAATTATTACCTTGAGTTTAGGTGACCACAGCTGCAGTGAATTATTACCTTGAGTTTAGGTGACCTCAGATGCAGTGAATAATTACCTTGAGTTTAGCTGACCTCAGCTGCAGTGAATTATTACCTTGAGTTTAGGTGACCACAGCTGCAGTGAATTATTACCTTGAGTTTAGGTGACCTCAGCTGCAGTGAATTATTACCTTGAGTTTAGGTGACCTCAGATGCAGTGAATAATTACCTTGAGTTTAGGTGACCTCAGCTGCAGTGAATTATTACCTTGAGTTTAGGTGACCTCAGCTGCAGTGAATTATTACCTTGAGTTTAGGTGACCTCAGCTGCAGTGAATTATTACCTTGAGTTTAGGTGACCTCAGATGCTGTGAATAATTACCTTGAGTTTAGGTGACCTCAGATGCAGTGAATTATTACCTTGAGTTTAGGTGACCTCAGCTGCAGTGAATTATTACCTTGAGTTTAGGTGACCTCAGCTGCAGTGAATTATTACCTTGAGTTTAGGTGACCTCAGCTGCAGTAAATTATTACCTTGAGGTTAGCTGACCACAGTTGCAGTGAATTATTACCTTGAGTTTAGGTGACCTCAGCTGCAGTGAATTATTACCTTGAGTTTAGGTGACCTCAGCTGCAGTGAATTATTACCTTGAGTTTAGGTGACCTCAGCTGCAGTGAATTATTACCTTGAGTTTAGGTGACCTCAGCTGCAGTGAATTATTACCTTGAGTTTAGGTGACCTCAGCTGCAGTGAATTATTACCTTGAGTTTAGGTGACCTCAGATGCTGTGAATTATTACCTTGAGTTTAGGTGACCTCAGCTGCAGTGAATTATTACCTTGAGTTTAGGTGACCTCAGCTGCAGTGAATAATTACCTTGAGTTTAGGTGACCTCAGATGCAGTGAATTATTACCTTGAGTTTAGGTGACCTCAGCTGCAGTGAATTATTACCTTGAGTTTAGGTGACCTCAGATGCTGAATAATTACCTTGAGTTTAGGTGACCTCAGCTGCAGTGAATTATTACCTTGAGTTTAGTTTATGCTGTGAATAATTACCTTGAGTTTAGGTGACTCAGCTGTGAATTATTACCTTGAGTTTAGGTGACCTCAGCTGCAGTGAATTATTACCTTGAGTTTAGGTGACCTTACCTGAGTTTAGGTGACCTCAGCTGCAGTGAATTATTACCTTGAGTTTAGGTGACCTCAGATGCTGTGAATAATTACCTTGAGTTTAGGTGACCTCAGCTGCAGTGAATTATTACCTTGAGTTTAGGTGACCTCAGATGCTGTGAATAATTACCTTGAGTTTAGGTGACCTCAGATGCTGTGAATAATTACCTTGAGTTTAGGTGACCTCAGATGCAGTGAATTATTACCTTGAGTTTAGGTGACCTCAGATGCTGTGAATAATTACCTTGAGTTTAGGTGACCTCAGCTGCTGTGAATTATTACCTTGAGTTTAGGTGACCTCAGCTGCAGTGAATTATTACCTTGAGTTTAGGTGACCTCAGCTGCAGTGAATTATTACCTTGAGTTTAGGTGACCTCAGCTGCAGTGAATTATTACCTTGAGTTTAGGTGACCTCAGATGCTGTGAATAATTACCTTGAGTTTAGGTGACCTCAGATGCTGTGAATAATTACCTTGAGTTTAGGTGACCTCAGCTGCAGTGAATTATTACCTTGAGTTTAGGTGACCTCAGATGCTGTGAATAATTACCCTGAGTTTAGGTGACCTCAGCTGCTGTGAATTATTACCTTGAGTTTAGGTGACCTCAGCTGCAGTGAATTATTACCTTGAGTTTAGGTGACCTCAGCTGCAGTGAATTATTACCTTGAGTTTAGGTGACCTCAGCTGCAGTGAATTATTACCTTGAGTTTAGGTGACCTCAGATGCTGTGAATAATTACCTTGAGTTTAGGTGACCACAGATGCAGTGAATTATTACCTTGAGTTTAGGTGACCTCAGATGCTGTGAATTATTACCTTGAGTTTAGGTGACCTCAGATGCTGTGAATAATTACCTTGAGTTTAGCTGACCTCAGATGCTGTGAATAATTACCTTGAGTTTAGGTGACCTCAGCTGCAGTGAATTATTACCTTGAGTTTAGGTGACCTCAGATGCTGTGAATAATTACCTTGAGTTTAGCTGACCTCAGATGCTGTGAATAATTACCTTGAGTTTAGGTGACCTCAGCTGCAGTGAATTATTACCTTGAGTTTAGGTGACCTCAGCTGCAGTGAATTATTACCTTGAGTTTAGGTGACCTCAGATGCTGTGAATAATTACCTTGAGTTTAGCTGACCACAGCTGCAGTGAATTATTACCTTGAGTTTAGGTGACCTCAGCTGCAGTGAATTATTACCTTGAGTTTAGGTGACCTCAGCTGCAGTGAATTATTACCTTGAGTTTAGGTGACCTCAGATGCTGTGAATTATTACCTTGAGTTTAGGTGACCTCAGCTGCAGTGAATTATTACCTTGAGTTTAGGTGACCTCAGCTGCAGTGAATTATTACCTTGAGTTTAGGTGACCTCAGATGCTGTGAATAATTACCTTGAGTTTAGGTGACCTCAGATGCTGTGAATTATTACCTTGAGTTTAGGTGACCTCAGCTGCAGTGAATTATTACCTTGAGTTTAGGTGACCTCAGATGCTGTGAATAATTACCTTGAGTTTAGGTGACCTCAGATGCTGTGAATAATTACCTTGAGTTTAGCTGACCACAGTTGCAGTGAATTATTACCTTGAGTTTAGGTGACCTCAGCTGCAGTGAATTATTACCTTGAGTTTAGGTGACCTCAGCTGCAGTGAATTATTACCTTGAGTTTAGGTGACCTCAGCTGCAGTGAATAATTACCTTGAGTTTAGGTGACCTCAGATGCTGTGAATTATTACCTTGAGTTTAGGTGACCTCAGCTGCAGTGAATTATTACCTTGAGTTTAGGTGACCTCAGCTGCAGTGAATTATTACCTTGAGTTTAGGTGACCTCAGCTGCTGTGAATTATTACCTTGAGTTTAGGTGACCTCAGCTGCAGTGAATTATTACCTTGAGTTTAGGTGACCTCAGCTGCAGTGAATTATTACCTTGAGTTTAGGTGACCTCAGATGCTGTGAATTATTACCTTGAGTTTAGGTGACCTCAGATGCTGTGAATTATTACCTTGAGTTTAGGTGACCTCAGCTGCAGTGAATTATTACCTTGAGTTTAGGTGACCTCAGCTGCTGTGAATTATTACCTTGAGTTTAGGTGACCTCAGCTGCAGTGAATTATTACCTTGAGTTTAGGTGACCTCAGCTGCAGTGAATTATTACCTTGAGTTTAGGTGACCTCAGATGCTGTGAATTATTACCTTGAGTTTAGGTGACCTCAGCTGCAGTGAATTATTACCTTGAGTTTAGGTGACCTCAGCTGCTGTGAATTATTACCTTGAGTTTAGGTGACCTCAGATGCTGTGAATAATTACCTTGAGTTTAGGTGACCTCAGATGCTGTGAATAATTACCTTGAGTTTAGGTGACCTCAGATGCAGTGAATTATTACCTTGAGTTTAGGTGACCTCAGCTGCTGTGAATTATTACCTTGAGTTTAGGTGACCTCAGATGCTGTGAATAATTACCTTGAGTTTAGGTGACCTCAGCTGCTGTGAATTATTACCTTGAGTTTAGGTGACCTCAGCTGCAGTGAATTATTACCTTGAGTTTAGGTGACCTCAGATGCTGTGAATAATTACCTTGAGTTTAGGTGACCTCAGCTGCTGTGAATTATTACCTTGAGTTTAGGTGACCTCAGCTGCAGTGAATTATTACCTTGAGTTTAGCTGACCTCAGCTGCAGTGAATAATTACCTTGAGTTTAGGTGACCTCAGATGCTGTGAATTATTACCTTGAGTTTAGGTGACCTAAGCTGCAGTGAATTATTACCTTGAGTTTAGGTGACCTCAGATGCAGTGAATTATTACCTTGAGTTTAACTGACCTCAGATGCAGTGAATAATTACCTTGAGTTTAACTGACCTCAGCTGCTGTGAATTATTACCTTGAGTTTAGGTGACCTCAGATGCAGTGAATAATTACCTTGAGTTTAGGTGACCTCAGCTGCAGTGAATTATTACCTTGAGTTTAGGTGACCTCAGATGCTGTGAATAATTACCTTGAGTTTAGCTGACCACAGCTGCAGTGAATTATTACCTTGAGTTTAGGTGACCTCAGCTGCAGTGAATTATTACCTTGAGTTTAGGTGACCTCAGATGCTGTGAATAATTACCTTGAGTTTAACTGACCTCAGATGCAGTGAATAATTACCTTGAGTTTAACTGACCTCAGCTGCAGTGAATAAGCTGCTTCTATGAAGTTGTCACTATCAAGGTGAAGATCTCTTAGTTTGTATAGATACCTCTCATACAGGTCCTGCCGGTCAATCTCTTTATAGAAATTCTGTTAAAAAGGAGGAGTAACTCAATTGTCTCACTTACATTAATTACCAATGTATGTCATTAACTAGGACTCATACATATTTACCAATATATGTCATTATCTATGACTCATACATATTTACCAATATTTGTTATTATCTATAACTCATATATATTTACCAATATGTCATTAACTATGACTCATATATATTTACCAATATATGTCATTATCTATGACTCATAAATATTTACCAATATATGTCATTAACTATGACTCATACATATTTACCAATATATGTCATTATCTATGACTCATACATATTTACCAATATTTGTTATTATCTATAACTCATATATATTTACCAATATGTCATTAACTATGACTCATATATATTTACCAATATATGTCATTATCTATGACTCATATATATTTACCAATATATGTCATTATCTATGACTCATATATATTTACCAATGCATGTCATTATCTAGGACTCATTCCTTTGTAACTATGACTCATATATATTTACCAATATATGTAATTAACTATGACTCATTTATTTACCAATATAAGTCATTATCTAGGACTCATTCCTTTGTAACTATGACTCATACATATTTACCAATATATGTTATTATCTATGACTCATATATATATTTACCAATATATGTCATTATCTAGGACTCATTCCTTTGTAACTATGACTCATATATATTTACCAATATATGTCATTATCAAGGACTCATTACTTTGGTGTCCAATGAAGACTGCATTTACAAAGTATATGACAGCATTGCCTTCCAAACAGTAAAAGAAAAATAATGATGGAAAGGTTGAGGGACGCTGTAGGGTGGACAAGGTATGCACCTTCTAAATGCCTCTAGTTATTATTCTCGTGGCCTTGACTATATTAGACATGTTGTGTCTGTGATGGAATCATGGACAGACAGATATAGGAGAGAGTTACTGACCAGTAAATTGACCGTGCAGCTCATTCTGTTTTCTTTGATTTCTTCATGGATGATGTCTCTGTAGTCCAGCAGTCTGCCCATCAATCTTGTGATCAGAGAAACAAAGTACAACCCATCTCGATGTAGCAGCTGGTGCTTCTGACAAAAATCAGCAATTCTGCAACAAATGAAGCAATTTCCATCAGTTGAGACAGGACAGTTACAATCTTGAATTTGTGGAGAATTCAAGAGCTTTGTACAAAATTAATATCTGACAAAATATTAGAAGGTGACTTACCTTGATCATTGTGGCCTGCCCACCCACCCAAAATGAAGCAAATAGTTTTAATAGAAATATATAGCCTGAATTCCAATGATGAACAAAGTGTGTATATTCTTTCGTTAACTTAGGGGCTACATAACATTTATAGGAAGTTGAAAATATACATGTGATGAAATTAGCAAGAACACTTAGGTCAACCTCCCAAAAGTGTAGTTTTACACCCTGTAGTTTTACATTAAAAATGCCAACTACATCCCTAGTTATATGATAAGATACATCTTTCATCACTCCACAGTAATACTCCATGTTTACTTACATCTGTTGGAAAAGATCCCTGTACTGCTCATCCCCATTGCCTGCTTCCACCAGCACGTCCAGCTGGTAGATGATCTCCCTCTCAAACTGAAACCATGAAAGAACAAGCATTTTCAAGACTTACACTTTTGTTTATAACAAAAAGCATGGATTAAACTGGAAACCAACATCTTGATGTATGATGGCTAAAGTGTAAGAGTTACCGTACCAACAAGACCTAGAACTGTCGAGAGCACAATATCTTCAACTATTCAAAGCTAGTATAGAGTTTGGGCTTATAGAGGAAAGTATGTACATAAATAGGGTAGCAGGGGCAGATGAATTCAAATTACTTGAGCTTTGAAAGATGCACTTACATTTTCATTTGCCCTACAGGCTTTAAAATATCCTTGAGTTTTCCAAGATATTTTAAGACAGAAAAAGCTCAAGGTTACCTCACTCAGTAACTCAGAAAACATGTAAAACCTAGCAGTCTTTATAACTACAACACCTCTTTTACTTCTACCAATTGAATAACAAAGAAAGAAGAGGCCCTGACTTTCCAATGTCATAGAAAAAATGCCACTCAGCTCCCTTCCAACGTGTACCCTCCCCCCAGCCCCTACCTATTCTCAGAATTACATCCAGGATTGTAATACAACTTCCAATTTAACGGAAAATGTGTGTCAAGCAAAGTCAAGCAGCATGGAAAATGTACAATAACATTAATGCAACATTATGTGAAACAATACTGCTTAACGTATAACAAACTAGATATTGGAAATGATACAAATCCCCTCACCACTAATAATGCATATTCCAGACTGTCCCACATTCCATCCCAACCTGACCCAAATGTCATCCCACATCAATATGCCATGCAATCACACCTGAAAACCAGATACTGTATGTCATTCCACCACTTGCATGACCCACGTGCCATCACAACTGAAATCCAGATGACATCCCACCACATGCCATTCCTCCCTGTCCTACATGTCGACCCACCCTGTTCCATATGTCAACCCACCCTGTTCCACATGCCAAGCCATCCTGTTCCACATACCAACCTATCCTGTTCCACATGCCAACCAACCCACCCTGTTCTACATACCAATCCACCCTGTCTAAAATGCCAACACATCCTGACCAACATCCCCCCGCACCCTGCCCTACATACAATTCCACCCTGTCCCAATTGACCCCATCCTAATTCTTTCAGCTATTTTATCATCATATTATCTTCTACCCACATTCTGCTTATTGTTTATATTTCTCAAACCCCATATTTAAAATTCTTTAGAAGCAAGGTAACTTATATTTGCTTCTTTATTCATGGCAAGACAAACATTTTGATTGATATTCATGTCAGGAATGTCAATATTGTAACAAAACTAGAAATGTGAAGTTAGTAAGTCATAAGCCATATATTTTTGATCTCAGGTCAAACATATTGCAGCAAATGCACACTATACCTCACCATTAAGTGTAAACAATGCTCTTCACATATACTGTATAATCATTTGTTCAGGCAAAATCATCTTACCCACTTTAATTCAAGAGATACCACATATACAAATATTTTCATTGCTATGCAAATAGGCTATTCATTATACACACACAACCTCCCAATCATGTTTATTAAACAGTACCCATGTCCTCTACCCCTGCGCCAAGTTACATGAATGTTCATCATTCATGACTTAAGTTATGCGCTCATGAACTTTAAACATTTTGTATGAAGTCTATTGTTATGCAAATATCCTAATTAATATGCACACTTCACCTCAACATTAAGAGTAGACAATGCTCTTCATATATATGATCATTTGTGCAAACAAAATCCCCACATCCACTTTAATTTAGAGATATCATAGATACAAATATTTTCATTATTATATAAATAAGCTAATTAGTGTGCACACACAAACCCTAATCATGCTCATTTGATCAGTACCCCTATGCAAAGTTACATGAATGTACATCATTCATAACATAAGTTATGAAAACTTTAACCAAAAACTTAAACCAAAACTTTAACCTGACAAATATTTTCATTGTTATGCAAATAAGCTAATTAGTATGCACACACAACCCTCCAATCATGCTCATTTGATGTACATCATTCATAACATAAGTTACCCAAAAACTTAAATCAAAACTTTAACCTGACAAATATTTTCATGTAAGCAAGTCACATGAAATCATACACCATTCACCCCTATGTCAAGTCACATGAATGTACACCATTCATAACTTAAGTTATGAAAACTTTAACCAAAACTTTACCGGATGCCAAAGCTGATGCCGGGGGTAGTAGAATAGCTCTACCCTTCTTTGAATAGTCAAGGAGCTAAAAGTGAAATTTAAACTTTTGTTGCTACCATTTACACAATCTGTCTTAGAAACCAAAAGTCCAGAATAATCTGCACCTTCTGCTTCTTATTTTGTCTAATAAGTTGGAAAATGTAAGGTTTTATAAGCCATTTTCTCAACCTTAGCATCAGCCAGTCTCTCAGATCTCTGGGTTCTCATTGGTGTAAGTTGAATGCAGACGTCAAATATCATGAATATTGAAAGATGAATGTGCTGGCATCTTGTTTATATTCTCCTATACAGCTCTGGTCAAATGACTTTGCCCTCAAAATGGCCTGACTAAGGAGGGCCATTCTGAGGGCCATTCTGAGGGCAAAGTCATTTTACCAGGGCAGTATAGGAGAATATAAACATGATGCCAGAACATTATTTTATTTTTTTACATAAATTGTCACTACTTTTACTCTAAAACTCCTCAAAAAACGAAATTTAGATATCGATTTTTGATTCAAAACAACGTTTATTTAGAAAATTAGGCGAGCAAAAATTGAACAGCTAAACATCAAACCAAAATATCATAAACACATATAAATTGCATTTTTAATACTGTATTGTATAGAAAAATGTATTAATTGAAACAGTATTAACCATTACCATAAAAACAGTATTAGCCATTACCATAAAAACAGTATAACTTTACCATAAAAACAGTATTAGCCAAAAAAAATGTATTATTACCATAAAACAATTGAAATTACCATAAAAACAGTATTTTAATAAAAACCATTACCATAAAAACAGTATAAACCATTACCATAAAACAGTATTAACCATTACCATAAAAACAGTATTAACCATAAAAACAGTATTAGCCATTACCATAAAAACAGTATTAGCCATTACCATAAAAACAGTATTAACCATTACCATAAAAACAGTAAAAACAGTATCAACCATTAAATAAAAACATTAACCATTACCAAAAAACAATTAATCATTACAAAACAAATTACCATAAAAACAGTGAAACATTTAAAAAAGTATTAGCCATAATTGACCATAAAAAAAAGAATGCAACAAATTATTGGAACATTTAAAAAAAGTAATTGCTAACGAATGAATATTCATTAAATTTTGTAATTTCTTGGTACACATCATAACAATTTTTAGCCTTGGTGATTAAATAACCAATGACAAAGAATCTCAAAATGTATTTTTAGTTATTCACGGGGGCGGCAGCTGTTGTGATAAACAACACTTGTTTAGGTCAATACACCCTTTCACATTCCAATCTGCTCATGTGCACAAGGACGTGTAAATTCAACTTACAAGTTAAGAAGCGCACAGCACAATACGCTCTTGATTTGCGTTGCATTATCGAGCGTCATTTAGAAATACAAACATTTTACATTTTGCATAACAATGGAATGCCCCTGTTGTCATGGTCAAAACAAGGCGGATTTATATTTCAACCTACATAGACAATTTATAATAAGCACTTCAGCCTGGTGCACACTACTTGCAATTCAAAGTCTCTTAAAAATTCAGTTTCTATATGATCAAGATTTATATTTTTCAAAGCATTTGATTTATAAATGCATATAACATACATGTACGATTCACACCAAGTTATAAAGATATAATATTGTTCATAAAAATATATGTTTTAAAGCCAAATCAAGCAAATTAAAATGAATAAACTAATAAATAATGAATAAACTATTAAATAATGAATAAACTAATAAATAATGAATAAACTAATAAATAATGAATAAACTAATAAATACAGAATAAACTAATAAATAATGAATAAACTAATAAACAATAAATAACCTAGAATTAACTTATGAATTAACACCACATACATGCTTCCTTGTGGACTGGCCTGGAAGTTCTACAAAAACCTGTTAGGACTTCATATTCCTTATTCCTAGTGTTCTTCCTCCAAATTGTATGATGACATTTTTCAGTACAGAGGAATTTTCGACAGTCAATTTGTTACTGCAAGGTTGTCAATTCAAAATTATTCTAGGCCTGCAATCGGTATAGTTCACTCACTCCCTGTGTAATTGTGTTAGTGTATTTTATGAAAGTCACAATACTTACGACACTGACCCAGTTTCTAACAAATTTCATGTGTATTTGTTCATTTTTTGCCGCATATCCGTAACCTCTAATATTTCCATAGCATGGTGCATTAATTGGGCAAACATTTATGGAATTTAGTCATATTATAAGGTAAAAAAACCATGCTCAATATATGGAATACACACACTGTAGCGCAATGCTATTTGAATGAATATATCCCAAGAAATGTGAAGTTAGTAAGTCATAAGCCATATATTTTTGATCTCAGGTCAAACATATTGCAGCAAATGCACACAATACCTCTCCATTAAGTGCAGCCCATGCCAAGGATTTGTCAGTGACAGTGTATTGGGTGCATTTTTCAGTTGACTATTTTGGGGCCTTTGGAGTAAAATTATGAGTGGAAAATTATATTTTTATCTATCAATTGATCTAAATATTTTCAGTAGCTGAAGCACTTGTGCTTGTGTCATGACCACTTCAATTATTTTTTCAGACTGCACCTTTTATTTATTTTCAATAAAAGAGCAGGTCACCTTCAAACCAAACAAGAAGTACATACCAAAAGGAAAAATATGAAAATAATGAAATCAAATTTACACTTACCATCTTGAAATTTTTATTGATGTTGAATTCACATTGCATCATATCAAAGAAGATTGGAATTGTTGCTTTGCGAAGCTCAATCTCAGGAACTAGCGTCACTTCCAGGAATGGACCGACCATGCCCGGGATAAATTTGATCTTATTCTTGCCCAGGAAATTCCACATTGTACGGATGATCTCAAAGGCCACCTCCCGCCTCATATCTCCATACCTGAAATAGAGCACAAATACACCAACAAATTCAATGTTGGGATACAGAACTTCTTCAGCCACCAACTTGTAACTTATCTAATCTATTCTGAAACTCATTTTCTGCACAAGAGTGGCTTCTACCACACCTCCACAAATGAAAGAATATGGGTGAGGTTGGGTGTTGTGGAAGAAGAGAGGAGTAGATTTCTGGAAGAGTGGAACAGTTAGTTTTGTGGTCAATATTACAGAGTGGTGTAACTTACGTCTCAATTATGGAAAACCTCTTTGCTGGACTGAACTGCTCCAACTGCAGGGAATCCTGAGTGACAAAGCCACTGCAAGGTGAAAGAGATTGTTCCAAAGCTGCTCCTCAAAATCATCAATGGTGACAAAGGAGCGCGACAAGACTCTGGCAAACTGCTTCATTGCAAACAGGATTACACTGGTGAGAAAAAGATGAGTTTTAACCAAACATCACAAATGATACAAATCCCTTGCCTCTAATAAGAGACATTCCACCCTCAGTCCCACATGTCATCCACTCTCGGTCCCACATGTCATCCACCCTCGGTCCCACATGTCATCCACCCTCTGTCCCACATGTCATCCACCCTCTGTCCCACATGTCATCCACCCTCTGTCCCACATGCCATTCCACCCTCTCTTCCACATGCCATCCCATCCTTCATCACACCTTATAGAAATCATACATGAAATCCAGATGTCTATCCACCACATGACCCATATGCCATCACACCTGAAATCAAGAGGACATCTTACCACATGCCACACTTCCTGTACTACACACACCACCTTGTCCCACAGGCCATTTTATCTTATCCCCAGGCCATCACAACTGAAAACCAGATAACACTCCACATACCAAGCCATCCTGTCCCACATACTATGCCACCCTGTCCCACACACCATCCCTCCCTGTTCCAATGCCACACCCTGTTCACCATGCCATCCTGTCATCCCATCCTGTCATCCCATCCTGTCCTGTCTGGATGCTATCCTGTCCTGTCCTGAATGCCATCCCACACGGCCCACATGCCATGTCACCCTGTTCTGCAAGTCATCCAACCTGTCCTACATGTCATGCCACCACCTTGTCCCACATGCAATATTACCCTGCCCCACATACTACCCCTCACCCTGTCCTATGCCATGCCACCCTGTCCCACATGCCATGCCACCCTGTCCCACATGCCATCCCAACCTGTGCCACAATCTATCCCATCCTGCCACCCATGTCATCCTACCCACACCCCATTTCCCTACGGCTACCAATCATTGCTATATACCACACAACATTCCTTCCTCTAACTCCCATCCCCTCATCTCTATCACATACCCATGCCCCATTCACCTACCATGGCCCATTCACCTACCATGGCCCATTTATCAAGCATGCCCCATTCACCAACTATGGCCTGTTTACCTACCATGGCCCATTCACCAACCATGGCCCATTCACCTACCATGCACCTACCATGGTCCATTCACCAACCATGCCCCATTCACCTACCATCCCTCATTCACCTACCATCCATCCCGCATTCACCAAACATCCCTACCCACCATTTGCCACCCACTCATCTACCAAATATATTCTTAATCAACTCATCATTCCAACCTTCACTCACTTCATTGCATCACAGCTCCCTTCTCATTACCCTCTGATAAATTACATAAACAGAAAAACATTAACCATTAACTTAAATCTGAAACTCCCATAAAAACATGCTCAACTTGATATTCTCCCTTAAAGCCAAATAGGGCTGACCTATTACAAACAGATTAAATATCCATTGCAGAATAATTTGGAGACTTATTGTTTTTTTCCCTATTCTTCCCCAGACACTTCATTACAAATTCTTCTGGAAGGCCAGAGCTATTATTTCACTTTTTCATGCCAGCTAGAACAAATAATTTGATTGCTATACATTTCAGGAATGCATTTGTTGTAACTTCTTAAGAGGCATAAGTTGCCATTATACAAATTCCTATTCAGGTGAGCTAGAAAAATAGTTGGGAATTCCTTTCCAAGGGCAAAATCTTTCGTCCCCAGTAGCTGAACAACACATGTGGTCGGACAGACAATAGATGTGGACAGACAGACAATAGATGTGGGCAGACGGACAATAGATGTGGATGGACAAACTGTACAGATGGTATATCCTCTCTTCACCAACTCATTGCCAAGACGATAATAAGGTGACTAAATCCTCATTACAAGGGAGATCAAGATAACGAGAAAACTAAAACACCAAACAGGATCCTTGGTTACCAATATAACATACAATAACATAGCTCATGTCCGTCTCATACTTCCTACTTAATTAATGTATGTTTAAAAAAAAAGAATACAATACATGCATACACAGCTTGGTTTCTAATCTTTTGAATACCAACATTTATTACAAAGATAGTTACAAAAGGCATGAAGCCTTTCATATTGACATTCACAAGAAACAGGCCACAAAAGTCTTATCTCATCAAAATATTCATTGTTGAAGCTGTAAAGGGGAACAGCTATCTTGGTATCACTGGCCTACATCTCCTCAAAACCTCAGATGAAAATGTTGTTTTATTGACGGATTACAATGCTTTTTTATTCTTGTCATAAAATATAATTTAGTTTCCACTGAGAATCTATACATGAATACAGGAAGAGACAATACTTTCAATGAAATACGTTATAAGCTGAAATGTGAACTCAGACTGAATTCATAGCAAGATGATCAGAAAACTGAATTTCTTTCTTTTAAAAAAGGAACAAGCTATCTAGATGCCATTCTTTGGTAGTAGGGGCTTCTCTTTGTCTACCTTTCTACACTGCATGTGCAATGACAATGTCTACCTTTCTACACTGCATGTGCAATGACAATGTCTACCTTTCTACACTGCATGTGCAATGACAATGTCTACCTTTCTACACTGCATGTGCAATGACAACGTCTACCTTTCTACACTGCATGTGCAATGACAACGTCTACCTTGCTACACTGCATGTGCAATGACAATGTCTACCTTTCTAAACTGCATGTGCAATGACAATGTCTACCTTTCTAAACTGCATGTGCAATGACAATGTCTACCTTTCTACACTGCATGTGCAATGACAATGTCTACCTTTCTACACTGCATGTGCAATGACAACATACCTGTTTTCTTGCATGATCATGACAGACCAATCCCTGGGAAAGACATTTTTAGAGACCAGGTTTTGGAACACCAGGAAGATCTTGATGAGGAAGTCGATGAGATCCTCTCGTGACGGGAAGGAATTGAGGTACTCTTGGTAATGGTACTCACTCATCTGACGTAGAAGGGAGATCATACAGGCCACGTACTTGCCCTGCGAATAGGGACAGCAAATATTTACATAACTAGGCACAATATAGTTCAAGTTCATTCAATTTATATGGCGCATTATCTCAAAATACTTACCGTATTCTACGTATTAAGCACCCCTGCTCTAATATGGTGCCCACCCAACAGCTTGTGTCTGTTAACATAATTTAGACTTAAAATAAAGATTTATTACATTATGTGCTTATTCTGCGTCTCACGCTCACGATGTTTTTGTACTGCTTATTATGGGGCTAGTATATGTAACCATTTCACACAATACAGTTTGAATAGCACACATACATGGCCTGGAGCATGGGCACTTATTAGGAAGAAACTTCAAGCCTAGAAAGCAGTGCATTTATATTTTTGTAAGCACTCCATGTGCTTAATACGTCAATCCAGTATCTTAATGAATTTATAACAATCATGCAAATAAATATAAGAACAAAAAGTGAATACAAATATTTAGTAACAAGATCATATTAGACAAAGATACAGATTACATTACAGAATTGAAAGCACAATCAAGAAGATCAGTCTTAAGTAAATGCTGGAACTGATGGGATCTAGCATATTTGATGAAAGAAGCAGACTATTCCACAGCTCTGGACCGTGTACATTAAAAGCATAACTACCAATGATGAACCTGGACCATGTACATTAAAAGCACGACTACCAATGATGATCTCCTGGACCGTGTACATTAAAAGCATGACTACCAATGATGATCTCCTGGACCGTGTACATTAAAAGCATGACTACCAATGATGATCTCCTGGACCATGTACATTAAAAGCACGACTACCAATGATGATCTCCTGGACCGTGTACATTAAAAGCATGACTACCAATGATGATCTCCTGGACCGTGTACATTAAAAGCATGACTACCAATGATGATCTCCTGGACCGTGTACATTAAAACTACCAATGATCGACTACCAATGATGATCTCCTGGACCGTGTACATTAAAATGATGATCTCCTGGACCATGACTACCAATGATGATCTCCTGGACCGTGTACATTAAAAGCATGACTACCAATGATGATCTCCTGGACCGTGTACATTAAAAGCATGACTACCAATGATGATCTCCTGGACCGTGTACATTAAAAGCATGACTACCAATGATGATCTCCTGGACCGTGTACATTAAAAGCACGACTACCAATGATGATCTCCTGGACCATGTACATTAAAAGCATGACTACCAATGATGATCTCCTGGACCGTGTACATTAAAAGCACGACTACCAATGATGATCTCCTGGACCGTGTACATTAAAAGCACGACTACCAATGATGATCTCCTGGACCGTGTACATTAAAACTACATGACTACCAATGATGATCTCCTGGACCATGTACATTAAAAGCATGACTACCAATGATGATCTCCTGGACCATGTACATTAAAAGCACGACTACCAATGATGATCTCCTGGACCGTGTACATTAAAAGCACGACTACCAATGATGATCTCCTGGACCGTGTACATTAAAAAAATGATGATCTCCTGCATGACTACCAATGATGATCTCCTGGACCATGTACATTAAAAGCACGACTACCAATGATAATCTCCTGGACCATGTACATTAAAAGCACGACTACCAATGATGATCTCCTGGACCGTGTACATTAAAAGCACGACTACCAATGATGATCTCCTGGACCGTGTACATTAAAAGCACGACTACCAATGATGATCTCCTGGACCGTGTACATTAAAAGCACGACTACCAATGATGATCTCCTGGACCGTGTACATTAAAAGCATGACTACCAATGATGATCTCCTGGACCATGTACATTAAAAGCATGACTACCAATGATGATCTCCTGGACCGTGTACATTAAAAGCATGACTACCAATGATGATCTCCTGGACCGTGTACATTAAAAGCATGACTACCAATGATGATCTCCTGGACCGTGTACATTAAAAGCATGACTACCAATGATGATCTCCTGGACCATGTACATTAAAAGCACGACTACCAATGATGATCTCCTGGACCGTGTACATTAAAAGCACGACTACCAATGATAATCTCCTGGACCATGTACATTAAAAGCATGACTACCAATGATGATCTCCTGGACCATGTACATTAAAAGCACGACTACCAATGATGATCTCCTGGACCGTGTACATTAAAAGCACGACTACCAAATGATGATCTCAATTTGGAAACTACAATACAAAAAATGATCTTCAGACCTAAGAGAGTATCTAGTTGTTTTGTATTGAAACATGCTGGACAAATAAACTGGACCGTTTTACTGAGTAATTTAAACAAAATTACTAAAATTACTAAAAAATTTCAATTGATTTTTGTAGAAGACATGAAGCCCAAATGACGGGGTGAGGTGATGACTATTGAAAAGGGTGGAAGACAAATTTGGTTTGTTTGTTTGTTGATGGTTGAGGGCACCACAAGTCAAGAGTCAAATGTGACAAATTTGGTTAATTGCAAATTGCAGGGCAAATGTCGTTTTGTGTCAGAAAATTGTAAAATTTGATAACTATTAATTCTAAACAACATACAGGCAACAGTTGATAATTTTTCTCAAATCAAGGTTCTTGATCTGACCACAAATGAAAGCAGGATTTTACCTCAAGAAGCAAAACAGGCCATACGAGGGGATTTCCATGTGCCTTACACAAGAGAAAATGTTTACTAGTTTTTAATCTCTTACTACTAGCCAAACCTTTGATTGACTGGATAAGCAAACTTACCAGGAGCTGAGCATTTTCACTCTGATACATGTATATGGCTGACTGGATGACGGTCTGCAGCAGGGAGTGCATCAAGTGAGAGATGTCCCCGTGAGTTGTTCCCTGCAAACAAAAATTACATTCTATAACTTGTACATAAAAGTGTATGAAAAACCAGAAAACCAAAGGTTTTGAGGTTCCAACAAGCAATATGACTTTTAAGTTTAAACTACTTGTATAGTAGATGTTATTACACAATGGGCTCAAAATATTAATGACAACAAAATAACTCAACAGTACTCACAAGAATGTAATTTCACAATTAATTAAATTCAACATGTTTATCCTATTAACATGTACACCCTTGTTAACAACATAATTATTCCAAATATGAAACAAAACAGACATGTAGTTTTAAAATATGAGCATTTAAAGATTTTAACATTAAGCCCTTTCTGCTCTACTATATGAATGACATCGCCACCAAGTACAATAGGGTTCATCTGCAATCCATGGGCTATATGTGTACCACATATGACCTGAATCCAAGGTATAGTTCTTGAGATACTGTGTTTACAAGCTCTTTCAACAAATCATGTTAAGCCCCGCCCACTATGAATATTAATGACATTCAACATTTTTGTAAAATTAACAAAAAAACACTAGCTAACAACATAATTATTCCAAATATGAAAAAAACAGACATGTAGTTATTAAAATATGAGCATTTAAAGATTTTAACATTACGTCCCGCCCACTGAATGCTCATTAATATGCATGACATCCCAACCAAATACAATTAATAGGGCACATCTGCAGACCATGGGCTATCTGTGTACCACATAAGAGCAGATTCCCATGTATCCTTCTTGAGATACAGTGTTTACAAGCTCTTTTCAACAAAATCATGCTAAGCTCCGCTAACTATGCATATTAATGAAATTCAACAATTTGAATCATGAACTTGTACACACTAGCTAACATCATAATACACTACATATGAAACAAAGCAGACATGCGGTTGTTAAAATATGAGCATTTACAGATTTTAACATTAAGACCCGGCTACTCATTAATATGCATGACATCACCACCAAAAAAACAATGGGGCACATCTACCGACCATGGGCTACTTGAGTATCACATATGACATGAATCCGGTGCATCGTTCTTGAGATATCGTGTTTAAGAGCCCACCCCCCCCCCCACCTCCCCTCCCTTACACACACACATGAGCACATAGGTTCCTATCACATCAGAACCAACAAAATGAACAAACTGATTTTTCATAACTTAAAAACTATATGTAATATTGTGACCATGTAAAGACTGTTCTGCACAGACACTGATGCTATTTCATTTGGGTATTGGATCAGACCCAGAATTACAGTTATCCGTCATGGTAAGAGATCAGACCCAGAATTACAGTTATCCGTCATGGTAAGAGATCAGACCCAGAATTACAGTTATCCGTCATGGTAAGAGATCAGACCCAGAATTACAGTTATCCGTCATGGTAAGAGATCAGACCCATCAGACAGACCAGAATTACAGTTATCCGTCATGGTAAAAGATCAGACCCAGAATTACAATTATCCGTCATGGTAAGAGATCAGACCCAGAATTACACTTATCCGTCATGGTAAGAGATCAGACCCAGAATTACAATTATCCGTCATGGTAAGAGATCAGACCCAAAATTACAATTATCCGTCATGGTAAGAGATCAGACCCAGAATTACAGTTATCTGTCATTGTAAGAGATCAGACCCAGAATTACACTTATCCGTCATGGTAAGAGATCAGACCCAGAATTACAGTTATCTGTCATGGTAGCTCTTACCATTTCCTTCCTCCACAGTTCATCCAGGATGTCAGAAAGTACATCTGCACAGGAACTCATTTCATCATTCTTCAACATGTGACTGTTGAGCTGAGATGCCATCATGGGTAAAAGAATGCTCCTACAATCTGAAAGGAGAAAATGATCAGGAAATAAATAGATTTAAATCACTTTAAGTTGCTAGAAGACTGTTAATACTGTGTAACAAACCAAACTACTCTAGATTGCCAGAAGACTGTTAATACTGTGGAACAAACCTTTCCATCTGAATACATCACTGTGTACAAAGTCCCTCAAGCATTCCAGCTTCTGTCTGACGAGGCGATCTGGGGGCAGGTTCATGATCAGCTGACAAAGATGCTCGGCAAGCTCCTTTGGGTTGAATAATGTCATCACATCAGCAATGACATTTGGCACATACTTCATGGCTGCACCCTGTGATATCAAAATAACAAAAAATGTATCCACTTGTGCAGCAGTTAAGTATACTTAAGTTCTATGCTCATAATTTGTATTTTGGTTTGTTGATCTTACATAATTTACAGACATATTTGATCAAAATATGATTTGACAAGTGAATTAGTTGTATTGTTTAAGAACTAATTAGTTGTAATGTTTAACAACTAATTAGTTGTAATGTTTAACAACTTTGCTATTCTTCACCTATTCTAGTATGCATAACTCTTTCTCGATTTTAAAACTTTATATCAGTGTGATTATTATCATTATTAATAACCAAGAATTGCAAATGATACAAATCCCCTCGCAGCTAATAACACACCCTCCACCCTCTGTCCAACATGCCATCCACCCTCTGTCCCACATGCCATTCCACCCTCTGTCCCACATGCCATTCCACCCTCTGTTCCACATGCCATCCAATCCTACATCACACCTTATAGAAAATCATTCATGAAATCCTGATGTCTGTCCACCACATGACCCATCATATGTAATCACACCTGCAATCAAGATGACATCCCGCTACATGCAATCCCACATACCATGCCACCCTGTCCCACATACCATGCCACCCTGTCCCACATACCATGCCACCCTGTCCCACATACCACTCCATCCTATCCCTTATGCCATCACACCTGCAATCAAGATGACATCCCGCTACATGCAATCCCACATACCATGCCACCCTGTCCCACATACCATGCCACCCTGTCCCACATACCACTCCATCCTATCCCTTATGCCATCACACCTGCAATCAAGATGACATCCCACTACATGCAATCCCACATACCATGCCACCCTGTCCCACATACCATGCCACCCTGTCCCACATACCACTCCATCCTATCCCTTATGCCATCACACCTGCAATCAAGATGACATCCCACTACATGCAATCCCACATACCATGCCACCCTGTCGCACATGCCACTCCATCCTATCCCACATGCCACTCCATCCTATCCCTTATGCCATCACACCTGCAATCAAGATGACATCCCACTACATGCAATCCCACATACCATGCCACCCTGTCCCACATGCCACTCCATCCTATCCCTTATGCCATCACACCTGCAATCAAGATGACATCCCACTCACATGCAATCCCACATACCATGCCACCCTGTCCCACATGCCACTCCATCCTTCCCTTATGCCATCATTCACCTGCAATCAAGATGACATCCCACCATGCAATGCCACATACCATGCCACCCTGTCCCACATACCATGCCACCCTGTCGCACATGCCATGCCACCCTGTCCCACATGCCACTCCATCCTATCCCTGATGCCATCACACCTAAAATCAAGCTGACATCCGACATGCAATTCCAGATACCAAACCAACCCATCCTACATACCAAGCCACCCTGCCCCACATGCCATTCTGTCCTGTCTCCTTGCCATCCTGTCCTGTCTCCATGCCATTGTGTCCCGTCCCCCATACCATCCCACCCTGTCCCATATGACATGTCACCCTGTCCCACATGCCATTCCACCGGAATCCCAATTCCTATATCTACCGATCATTATGCCACCTTCCACCCAACATTCGTTTTTCTAACTCCCAACCCCTCACCTCTATCAACCTAACATTCCCCATTTTTCTACCATCCTCCATTCGCCTACTATCCCCCATTTACCTACCATCTTTTATTCACCCACCACCCTTCATTCACCTTCCATCCTCCATTCATCTTCCATCCTTTATTCACCTACCATCCTCCATTCACCTACCATCCTTTATTCACCTACCCTCCTTCATTCACCTATCATCCTTCATTCACCTAACATCCTTCATTCACCTACCATCTTGCATTCACATACTATCCCCCATTCACCTACCATCCTTTATTCACAAACCACCCTTCATTCACCTTACATCCTCCATTCACCTACCACCCTTCATTCACCTCCCATCCTCCATCCACCTACCATCTTTCATTCACCTACCATCCTTCATTCACCTATCATCTTTCATTCACCTACTATCTTGCATTCACCTACTGTCTTGCATTCACCTACCATCCTTTATTCACAAACCACCCTTCATTTACCTTCCATCCTCCACTCACCTACCATCCTTCATTCACCTTCCATCCTCCACTCACCTACCATCCTTCATTCACCTACCATCCTCCATTCACCTACCATCCTCCATTCACCTACTATCCCCATTCCCTACTATACTCCATTTCCATTCACCTTCCATCCTCCATTCAACTTCCATCCTCCATTCACCTTCCATTCACCCACCATCCTCCATTCACCTACTATCCCCATTCACATACCAAGCTTTATTCACCCATCACCCTACATTCACATTTCATCCTCCATTTACCTCCCATCATTCATTCACCTACCATCCATCATTCACCTACCATCCTTCATTTACCTCCCATCCTCCATTCACCTACCATCCTGCATTCACCTATCATTCATCATTCACCTCCCATCATTCATTCACCTACCATCCATCATTCACCTACCATCCATCATTCACCTACCATCATCCATTTACCTCCCATCCTCCATTCACCTCCCATCATTCATTCATCTACCATCCATCATTCACCTACCATTCTTCATTTACCTTCCATCCTCCATTCACCTACCATCCTGCATTTACCTACCATCCATCATTCACCTACCATCCTTCATTTACCTTCCATCTTCCATTCACCTACCATCCCCCATTCACCTACCATCCTCCATTCACCTACCATCCATCATTCACCTCCCATCCTCCATTCACCTACCATCCATCATTCACCTACCATCCATCATTCACCTACCATCCTCCATTCACCTACCATCCATCATTCACCTACCATCCATCATTCACCTCCCATCCTCCATTCACCTACCATCCATCATTCACCTACCATCCATCATTCACCTACCATCATCCATTTACCTCCCATCCTCCATTCACCTCCCATCATTCATTCATCTACCATCCATCATTCACCTACCATTCTTCATTTACCTTCCATCCTCCATTCACCTACCATCCTGCATTTACCTACCATCCATCATTCACCTACCATCCTTCATTTACCTTCCATCTTCCATTCACCTACCATCCTCCATTCACCTCCCATCCTCCATTCACCTACCACCCTTCATTCACATTCCATCCTCCATTCACCTACCATCCTTCATTCATCTATCATCCATCATTCACCTATCATCCTTCATTTACCTTCCATCCTCCATTCACCTACCACCCTTCATTCACATTCCATCCTCATCCTGCATTCACCTACCATCCTCCATTCACATTCCATCCTCCTCCATCCTTCATTCACCTACCATCCATCATTCACCTACCATCCTTCATTTACCTCCCATCCTCCATTCACCTACCATCCTGCATTCACCTACCATCCATCATTCACCTACCATCCTTCATTTACCTTCCATCTTCCATTCACCTACCATCCTCCATTCGCCTACCACCCTCCATTCACCCCCCATCCTCCATTTACCCGCCATCATCATTCACCTACCATCCTCCATTCACATACCATCCTTCATTCACCAACCTTCATTCATCCCATCCTCCATTCACCTACTATTCTCCAGTCACCTACTATCCCCATTCACGTATATACTCTTAACCAACTCATCATTTAAACCATCCCTATGACCTTCACTCACTCCATTGCACCACAGCTCCCTCCTTATTACCTCCTAATAATTTACATAAACAGAAAAACATTAAACTTTAGCTTTAAATTTGAAACTTCTGATGCAAACATGCTCAACTAGATATTTTCTCTTATAAGCAGATAGGTCTACTAGATCAGAATGAAAATTCATTGCAAATTAATTTGGAGACTTCTTGTTTATATTGTTATTCATCCTCAAGACACTTCATTATATATTCTTTTGAGGCATCATGGTCTATTATTGAGATCTTTTTTTCATCCAAGAACATATTTTTAAATTGCTATTAATGTTAGGAATGCATTTGTTGTAAGTTCTTTAAAGGCAAGAGTCTTCTTTATATTAAAAAGCTAAATAATGCATGTGCTTGAACGGACAATAGAAGTGGACAAACAGACTAACAAATGGTAAAGATGTTGTATTCCCTCTTCACCAACTTTGTTAACGAGGGAATAAAAATGCTAGAACTAATGGATTGGTGTAATATCCTACATAAGCTATCCTCAAATAGGTTGATGAAGTACATGCTGATGAAGAATGGTTTGCAGTCATACCTGGCAAGTAAGAATGGTGTCTGAGGTGAGGGTCATCAGCCAGCAGAGGGAGGTGAACACATCTCTGATGGAAGACTCAAAATGTTGCTTCTCTGTCATCTCACCGTGAAGGCTGGGGAAAAGCAAAGTATCTTTTGTACTACTATTTTATCATATGGGTTGATACATCTTTTGAAAGTTTAAGATCATACACAAACTTGGTACAAGACAAAGAGTTACCAAATTTAAGATTTATCAAGTACCAAAATCTGCAAGAAAATATTTTGAAGCAATCTTCATTGAAATAACAGACATTATGGTGGATAGAACTGTTTCATACGTATGAAGAAAATATTGAAAACACAAAGCATACAAGGAGTTGGGACTAAAAATGGCAATGACATGACGTTTCTGCATGGGGACTAATGCTTGTTTAGATCCTATGGAAATTCATTATAAGAGTAGCTTTCCTAGACCTTCTACCAATATACTTACTCCACAAATAAAACTCTTGACCTTAGGATGAATTTGAACAGATACTCAATGGATTTGAGGGCTTTGTACAGAGGCTCATGTGCCAAAGCATTGTCATCCTTGATTTCACTTGAATTGTCCAGATAGGTCTTCAGGACTTTCATCAACTTGCTGGAAAGCAAAGAGCAAAATGGAACATTATACAACAACAATGAATTAATCAAATATGCAGATAATAATTCTTATTGAATGTAAAGAATTGGTTTGGTTTAGAGCAAAAAAGAGTATTTTCATTACTGATGTTCTGATCAGCAATGGAATTTACATAAAGGCTGGTTAATGTACAGCAAAATACACAAAGCTGCCCAGGAAAGTAAACCTGTTCACCTTTGGGCATGAATCAATTTAAAGAAAGGTGTGTCTGACGATCTTTACAAACACTCTAAACACCATATCTTTACAAACACTCTCTGTGATCTAAAACACCATATCTTTACAAACACTCTCTGTGATCTAAAACACCATATCTTTACAAACACTCTCTGTGATTTAAAACACCATGTCTTTACAAACACTCTCTGTGATCTAAAACACCATATCTTTACAAACACTCTCTGTGATCTAAAACACCAGATCTTTACAAACTCTCTGTGATCTAAAACACCATATCTTTACAAACACTCTCTGTGATCTAAAACACCATATCTTTACAAACACTCTCTGTGATCTAAAACACCATATCTTTACAAACACTCTCTGTGATCTAAAACACCATGTCTTTACAAACACTCTCTGTGATCTAAAACACCATATCTTTACAAACTCTCTGTGATCTAAAACACCATATCTTTACAAACACTCTTTGTGATCTAAAACACCATATCTTTACAAACACTCGGTTATCTAAATCACCATATCTTTACAAACACTCTCTGTGATTTAAAATACCATGTCTTTACAAACACTCTCTGTGATCTAAAATACCATATCTTTACAAACTCTCTGTGATCTAAAACACCATATCTTTACAAACACTCTCTGTGATCTAAAACACCATATCTTTACAAACACTCTCTGTGATTTAAAACACCATGTCTTTACAAACACTCTCTGTGATCTAAAATACCATATCTTTACAAACTCTCTGTGATCTAAAACACCATATCTTTACAAACACTCTCTGTGATCTAAAACACCATATCTTTACAAACACTCTTTGTGATCTAAAACACCATATCTTTACAAACACTCTGTTATCTAAAACACCATATCTTTACAAACACTTTCTGTGATCTAAACACCATATCTTTACAAACACTCTCTGTGATCTAAAACACCATATCTTTACAAAAACTCTCTATGATCTAAAACATCATATCTTTACAAACACTCTGTTATATAAAACACCATGTCACCATATCTTTCTAAAACACCATATCTTTAAAACACTCTCGTGATCTAAACACCATCTTTACAAACACTCTCTGTGATCTAAAACACCATGTCTTTACAAACACTCTCTGTGATCTAAAACACCATATCTTTACAAACATTCTCTGTGATCTAAAACACCATATCTTTACAAACACTCTCTGTGATCTAAAACACCATATCTTTACAAACACTCTCTGTGATCTAAAACAAAACACAAACATTCTCTGTGATCTAAAACACTCTCTGTGATCGAAAAAACCCATAAATGTGATGCAACAAATTTATTCAGTAACAATCTCACATCAAATTAACATTTTAGCCTGAATTTATTGGAACAAGATAAAACAGTTCTACCATGTTCCCTCAATTCCAAAATTTGGATTGCCAAAATTGTTAAATTACTAGCCAGTACAAAGACCTATTTTAAATTATTACTTTAAATAAAAAAATCCCTTTTTGCCCCAACGGTTTTCTTGCATGAATAATCCAACTTCATAATCACAACTCTTTCTAATTCAAAATCGTACAAAACAAAGTTAAGACTGATCAACAAAACAAACAATGTGATCATTTTCCTTGGGAAAATAATCATAAGTTTATTTTATGCACCTCCATGTATTACATGCTCTAACCAGCCCAGACTATGGACGTATGTTAGTATGACTGTATGTATACAGTTGCTCAATGATCTGATATCTTAGATATTGTATCCGAGTCAGCGCCTAGCCATGGGGCCGGGCTTGTGGGGACAAAGTTACAGTGTAAAAACCAAAATTAGGATTGCCAGTAATTTTGGGGCAGTAAAGAATAAAGGTATTTCAAGCTACTAAAATATTTTTAGTACATTTTTTACTCAAAAAACTTTATTTTGTTTGCCAAGTAAGACAAAATGTTATTTCTGTGGCGAATAATATCATCATTCTTCAATGTTTAGGTCGACAGGAATTGTTGAAGGATGGTTTCGTAGAGAATTTCACCAGAAAAGAAAGTGGTTTGCTTTTATTAGCAAAACTTTCAATTGTTCAGTTTGTTTGTTTGTTTGATGAGGTCTTAACGGCACCATGACAATGAGGGTCAAATTGTGCCTGAGAGGTCAGATCATTTTAGAGGTAGGAAGGAAAGAAACCAGGGGGAAAATGAGAGAAATTCAAGAACAAAAGCCAGAAAGCTGTAATCGAGAGAGGAGGTGCATGGGTAAAACAAAAACAAAGAAGAGAGGGGGTGAAAGAGGAGAATTAAATATGGTTGTAGAGGGATGCATGATGAAGGAAGGAGATTATTTTATCCGGAGGATTTTTCTGGAAGAGCTCAGCAATTGAGTTGTGGGGAGCGAGGGAAGCTCTGGGAAGATTGTACAGGGGGCAAGCAAGGAGAACGTGTTGGATTGTGAGGATGCAGTGGCAATTGTTACAGAGGGGTTGGGGGGAACCAATAAGGAGGTGGGAGTGAGTGAGGTGGGTGTGACCAATTCTAAGACGGGTAATATGAACATTGTCGATACGAGAGAGGTTGTTGATGGTGGATTTGATCGGAATTGTGGGCGGGTTGACATGGAGTTTGTTATCAATTTGGGAGTTCCATGAGGTTTGCCAGCGGTCACGAACAAGGGAAGCGATAAGCGGTTTGATGTCAGAGAGGGTTTTGGGAAAAGGGGAAGGGAGGAGGTTGATTTCAGTTCCATTGAGAAGCAAGAAATAAAAGCAGTGCACATAAAACTTGCATATACTCTGTCCTTCGAAGTAAGATTAAATTCATCCCAAAAAGTTTCCCCCCAAAAAGTCATAACTAACTTCTCTACACACAATAGAAAAATATGACACACATAGGCAGGCGATGTTTTCAAGACTTAATACCAACATATTCCATCACATAAATATCCCTCCAGCAAATAATAACCGCTTACTGCCAAGTCATAAAATGCTACACAATGTAAGATCCAATTAATTTGCAACAAGCTTAACAAAATGTTAACATCACAAAGTAACCTGTTACCTGTAGGCAAATGTGATGCAGTAATGCTCTTTGATATAGGTATCCAGAACTGGTCTAAATTGCTGGTACTTCCTGTCTGCTATCAACCCAATGATGAACACCTGCACACAAAGAGAGAACGTGTCAACCACTTGCTGCTCAGCATCTACCTCCATTATTAAGTGTATATGCACTATCAATTGCTTATTGTAAATGTATATGCACTAAAGCATTACTAGATCAATTGCTTATTGTAAGTGTATATGCAATAAAGCATTACTAGATCAATTGCTTATTGTAAGCGTATATGCACTAAAGCATTACTAGATCAATTGCTTATTGTAAGTGTATATGCACTAAAGCATTACTAGATCAATTGCTTATTCTGAGTGTAATGCATTAAAGCATTACTAGATCAATTGCTTATTGTAAGTGTATATGCACTAAAGCATTACTAGATCAATTGCTTATTGTGAGTGTAATGCATTAAAGCATTACTATATCAATTGCTTATTGTAAGTGCATATGCCCTACAGCATTACTAGATCAATTGCTTATTGTAAGTGTATATGCACTAAAGCATTACTAGATCAATTGCTTATTGTAAGTGTATATGCACTAAAACATTACTAGATCAATTGCTTATTGTAAGTGTATATGCACTAAAGCATTACTAGATCAATCGCTTATTGTGAGTGTATATGCACTTAAGCATTACTAGATCAATTGCTTATTGTAAGTGTATATGCACTAAAGCATTACTAGATCAATTGCTTATTGTAAGTGTATATGCAATAAAGCATTACTAGATCAATTGCTTATTGTAAGCGTATATGCACTAAAGCATTACTAGATCAATTGCTTATTGTAAGTGTATATGCAATAAAGCATTACTAGATCAATTGCTTATTGTAAGCGTATATGCACTAAAGCATTACTAGATCAATTGCTTATTGTAAGTGTATATGCACTAAAGCATTACTAGATCAATTGCTTATTGTGAGTGTAATGCATTAAAGCATTACTAGATCAATTGCTTATTGTAAGTGTATATGCACTAAAGCATTACTAGATCAATTGCTTATTGTGAGTGTAATGCATTAAAGCATTACTAGATCAATTGCTCATTGTAAGTGCATATGCACTACAGCATTACTAGATCAATTGCTTATTGTAAGTGTATATGCACTAAAGCATTACTAGATCAATTGCTTATTGTAAGCGTATATGCACTAAAACATTACTAGATCAATTGCTTATTGTAAGTGTATATGCACTAAAGCATTACTAGATCAATCGCTTATTGTAAGTGCATATGCACTTAATTACTAGATCAATTGCTTATTGTAAGTGTATATGCACTAAAGCATTACTAGATCAATTGCTTATTGTAAGTATATATGCACTAAAGCATTACTAGATCAATTGCTTCCCTAAGGTATGACTTCATACTACTTAAGATATCTGTGTATTTAATACTTTATAAAGTTATGCTTCTTAACATCTTCTATGGCAAATACCATTCATCTCCTAAAGGCATGTGAGTAACATGACACTTCCCCAGCCAGATTATTGCATCTGCTAATATTCCTGTTATTCTTCATGTTAATGGAAGATTTTTTTACACCTGTATGTGACACATTACACATGTTTATGGATCATTTTCTTACACATGTATGTGACACATTAATTGTACATGTTTATGGATCATTTTCTTATACATGTGACACATTAATTGTACACATGTTTATGGATCATTTTGTTACACATGTATGTGACACATTAATTGTACACATGTTTATGGATCATTTTCTTACACATGTATGTGACACATTAATTGTACACATGTTTATGGATCATTTTCTTACACATTAATTAATTGTACACATGTTTATGGATCATTTTCTAACACCTGTATGTGACACATTAATTGTACACATGTTTATGGATCATTTTCTTACACATTAATTGTACACATGTTTATGGATCATTTTCTTAAACCTGTATGTGATACATTCACCCACAAAGACATCATAAAATGTTTGTAGATGACTGCATTTCCTCAGCCATTAATTTCTTGCCACTGTAGATAACTCTAAGCAGATACCAAGCATCAAACAGCCTTTTCTACATTGCTTCCCCTGGAGGGTAGACACAACTTTCAATAAGGTTCATCATAGAAGCATGTCCTCACCCAGCCATCAATTATTGACAGAAGGAAGACCAATTAGTCATTCACTGAAATTTATAAGCCTAAAATTAACGTGAGTTGGGTTTCATTATGCTTGCACATACAAAAGAACAGGAACATTCACCAGTTTCAAAGATTATAAATACATGAACCCAGATTTCAGTGACCCCTGAAACTGCTTTCACATCACAAGAACAGTTTGCCTTTTCAGAAACAACACAAAAAAGCATTCCCAACACATAAGTGTATCGGAGAAGAGTTATGACCGACTGCTAGACCATTATAATGAAGAATGTCTGATCGAATGACTTGATAATGGGAATAATGAGCTTTTCTTTCAAGTCCATCAAAAATGTTGCTACACTGTATCTAGCATCTGCAATGCAAAAGAAACTACCTATCGGTCACTTGTAGGATAATCAGATTCTATGAACATTGCTTGTCATTTGCAACAATAAATTCCTTTCTTATCAACCACATTTGTTGTTCTGGTAAAACAGGATAGTTCTATTTGGTTTTACTGTTGCATCAATTGTTCAGTTGAGGGGGAGTGGCATTGAAGACAATCAATCACAGTTTGGGGGTTTGAATAGTAATTGTCAGACATAAATGAAGACATCAACAAGAACATACTACATACCAGAGCATTAAACACGGAGTCATCGTACTCTTCTGACTGTGGATTTTCAGCCATGATTCCACACAAAGCATCCAGTGTGTCATGAAGAAACTAATGATGGAAGGAAAGAAAGAGCTCACCTTGAACAAACTAACAGCTAATAATTTAAACAAATTATTTAAATCGAACCAAAAATAACATAAATTGTAGGTTATTGTATGATGCATTATGGGCAAAACCCACTATCTTGCACATCTCCTCTACAACCATCCAACAACCTGTTAATTCATCCTTCACTAATTGCTCCTTTCTCACCCAACACTGCCTTCTACTATTAACAAAGAAACCTTGTACATGTCCATAAATCTCAAAACATCAGGTAAAGGTATACTAACTAAATACTGTGAAGAAAACCTGATACAAACATGCACAATGTGATACCTTTGGAAGCTGTGTTTCTATGACAGGTTCTCTCCTTTCATGCTGTGACTTCACTTCCATTCTATGATTTTCCTTTCAGTCCAAACAGAAACTGCTAAAATTATTTTTTCAAAGCAGAAACTCATGATTCCAGGAACATACCATTTTTTGACAAATGGACAATACTAAGATTATTGAGGAAAATAATGTTAAAAAAGCATTCCCAATTATATCATATATTTAAACTTCTAATAACATATTGTACATCTTGGCAATGTGCTGTTAATGAAATGATTGGACACACCTTCACTACCTCCTCCCCATCAACCTTCATGAGTGATTCCAGGCTGGATTTGATGTGATCTTGATCCGATCTCCATTTCAACAAGCTTAAAAGATCAACTGCAAAAATAATCAACATAGAAACACAGGTAAGATGTATACCTTGCAATGGAGATAGTAACAGTGTGATTGTTCTTTCATTACTCATTGTTACAATGTTCAAGAGTAAGACTTCCAGCAGCTTTGTAATTAAATGCAAACAATTTAAATTAAAATCATTCCAAAAATGAGGAGCCAAAATGTCTTAGCATTAAACTTTGAATGTAACGGTTCCTACTTAGTGTTTGTAATATTTCACAATCATTGAACTTGACATTAGTGATCAAAAGTGAGTAATCATTCTTCAGTCAAAATTAAATGCCCCTGTATATTTCGGTTTTAGTGAAAATGACTAGATCCTCTATAAAATAACAATAGAATCCACTAAGTAATGGGATTATTAACAAGAATTAAACCTAACTTTGATGTTGTATTTATAGCACACAAGGTTAAATATAATCCAAATTAAAAATGTGGTGTTTTGTCAACAAGCATTTGCTGGAATGGAAATTTAATTTAAGAGATAAGATTTTACAGCATGATAGATCTTAGGTGAATACTAAATATTTAACATATCATATGATTTTTTAAATATTTAACATATCATGATATATTACATATTTAATATATCATATAATATATGAAATATTTAACATATCATATGATAATAAATATTCAACATATATGATATACTAAATATTTAACATATCATATGATATACTAAATATTTAACATATATGATATACTAAATATCTAACATATCATATGATATATTAAATATTTAACTTATATGATATACTAAATATTTCACATATCATATATATTAAATATTTCACATATCATATGATATATTAAATATCTAACATATCATATGATATATTAAATATTTAACATATCATATGATATATTAAATATTTTAAAATGAATGCCTTTACTGTTATACTGATAACTTGGTCATAAATGACAGGAAATCATTAACCAGCAAGATAACACTCTTGAAATACAATTGAACTATTGGAAATACCAGAGATAAACAAATATATATGTATTGTAACTGTTGAAAGCATTGAAAATATGTTATGCATTACAACTGGTTTGAACATTTACAACTGTTAAACATTATAGCTGTTAAAACGTTACAGTTGTTTAACATTACAACTGTTAAACATCTCAAATAAGTTTGCAGTGAATCAGAACATCATATGAGCCTCTGCTCATTTTGCTATTCAATACATAAGTCCCCCCATTACGCACCATTCTGTGTCAGCTTTGTTGAGCAAACCACCGTGGATAGCTGGAAGCCATGGTTTGAGTTGACGCTGAATCCTTTAATGTGAGGCCCGTGTGAGTGACCACCAAGCTTCTCAAGGTCCTGCTTGGTGCTTGGCAGCTCCAGGTAGCCTGTGGTACATTCCTGAGATTTGTCACACTACAAGATGAAAGAAGATGCTATGGGTTGACATGGTTACCTTCACAAAATAACTTATGTCAGTAGTTCAAAGTAAGAATGAGGGACCAACTAATGAGTTAAGCATCAATACCAGAGAGGTGTATTCTAAGATTGTTTATCATGTAGTTTGTTAGAGAGAGAGAGAGTTGAACACACAATTACAATGACGGGGTCGTCGCCTGCGTATTCGGTTATGACAGTACAAATGCTATCACGAAACGCTTAATACGACCCGGACGAGAACACAGGTACGACGTACGGACAGACATAACATCGACAACCAAGTCAATGTCCACGGCCTTTGATAACCAGTTATGGTGCACTGGCGTGTAGTTTGTTAAACTTCACCGCCATTTATATATTAGTTTTGTGAAATTTTCAAATCGTGGGGTTAATCCCTCGTCCAAACTTACTGAAGACTTCAAAAGGGAACATACCAGCTTTGAAAGTTTGTATTATAAAACACTTTGAGCATCTTCACATTGTAAGAGCTATATAGGAACTGAGTATTATTTACAACAACTTAATCTTAAGGTAACCTGGTTAATAACTTAAACAGCACTGAACTAATGGTGAGTACCAAAATATTAAAACTACAATGATGTTCTAGCAGACCTGGTGTATATCAAACAGATGCTCACCTTGAAAACCAGTAAATCATGCATGGAGTTAGGCACTGTTGTTCCAATCTCTGTCATAAGCTTGAGGTACGACAGCCCAAAAGGCTTTTCTTGCCTGTCCTTAGCTGCAAAACAGAACGGAATGGACGTTATTTAACTGTATATATATATAACAACACTTGCCTCATAATACTGTAATATATAACAACACTTGCCTGATAATACTGTGACAACTAATTACAAGTTGCTTTATATAACACATTCTTTGTGCCAACCATGATTGCAAAACCTCTATGGCTCTCATGCAGAAAATAAAGATGAGAATGACTGAAAGCCCAAACTGATTAAGCTCTTACCCTCTGTGGATGACCGGTGCTTGAAGGTGACCTTGAGGTGGGTGTTTGGTGAGCAGAACTGGTCAATGGGAATGGCCACCTGCAAAGAAAATATCACACTTCAGTTTTCACACATTGTCCAAAGCTTCACCTAAGATAAATGACAGTGGGGTCAAACAGTTTGTGCCCACAACAAATGTCAGTCACAAGTGCCTGGAGAGGGTTTAGCACTACTAATATTGCCAACAACAAATGTCCGTCACAAGTGCCTGCAGAGGGTTTAGCACTACTAATATTGCCAACAACAAATGTCCGTCACAAGTGCCTGCAGAGGGTTTAGCACTACTAATATTGCCAACAACAAATGTCCGTCACAAGTGCCTGCAGAGGGTTGAGCACTACTAATATTGCCAACAACAAATGTCCGTCACAAGTGCCTGCAGAGGGTTTAGCACTACTAATATTGCCAACAACAAATGTCCGTCACAAGTGCCTGCAGAGGGTTTAGCACTACTAATATTGCCAACAACAAATGTCCGTCACAAGTGCCTGCAGAGTGTTTAGCACTACTAATATTGCCAACAACAAATGTCCGTCACAAGTGCCTGCAGAGGGTTTAGCACTACTAATATTGCCAACAACAAATGTCCCTCACAAGTGCCTGCAAAGGGTTTAGCACTACTAATATTGATGTTAAGTGGTTTAATCTCAATCCTAAAGATTTGGCCTCAAAAACAAATTGTTTCTTTGCCCTTTTTCTGGAAAATTGTAAAGGTAGGGCGGATAGAAAAAGGTTTTTTTCTCCACACAAATCACTGAAATGGCATCTTTCCTCATGACGCTTGCGATCAAGACTGGCTAACTCAAGGTTTAGTATCAAGGACATTTTATAAAAAGTATTAAAACACTTCACATCATTTTCAGGTTGTTAGTTCCTTATTTTGCTCAGTTTTTATATCTCACTGATGCTTTTTGTGTGATTTGGGATTTTCTTTCCCTTGCCTGACACACTCATTACAAACAGGCAGGACAACTCTAAATTCTATTACAGGCTCCAGGCTTCATTTTCAAGCATATGGATTTTTGAAGAAGAAAAAAAAGTTATTCTAAATACACCTTCCTGATATTTCTGCGAGTTGGAGGCGGCGGATGCCTAGGCAGCAATACTAACCATTCACTTGGCCTAAGAAGGTTTTCTCAGAGGACGCCAGCATATTTATGCTCAGGAAAAACTTTTATTAGCTGACAGTCTGCTGATGCAGACACCAACCACAACATTTACACAGGCCTGCTAGCCAATGGCTAGCCAATTTCTACATATTGCTTTTAGCCAAAATTAAACCAATCAAGCCCTTCGGTATCAATCTATAAAATCAGACAATTATTTCCCTATGAATATGTAAGAAGTAAAGAATACAGTTTAGTTCAGGATGGCTTGCGAAATATGACCCTTATTGTATAACAAATAATCAAAGTACTGAAAGCACTAGTGATGGGTTTGATTCAAACTTGTCATTTGTGTATAGTCTTTTATACATCTTTTGATTTTATAGGCCATTTTTTGTTAACATGAAGATAATATAATTAACAATTTAGCAATATAATTAAAGTTTCTGGTCAAAACATTGACTCAAATCATGACAAGACAATCAGTAATTGGTTGGGAATGCCAGACACCACTGGGACTAACAGCTTCCCAATGTGACTCCCATAACACATAGAAAAACTTCCTCAGATCTTCTTAGTTTGTGCGGTTTTCAGGTAGGTAAGAATCATTTTGGCAACATTTTAATGCAAAACTTTCCGCGATTAGAACTTCTTTAAAAAAGTTTGCTCTCTGCAAGTTTGTGTAAAAATACTATATACACCACGATGTTAATTTGTTTCTTAGTTTTAGGTCCATTTTAAGGACGTATTGGTATTTATGATATCATGCCTTGCAGGTCATAATTGATATTATTTTAATATAAATTATCATCAAACTCTCTTTTGCAATTCAAAATACATGAAAATTGTACGTTCTATGTAGTGCGTGTATCCATTACAAAGTATTAATTTGTTAGAAATTTGACAAGTAAATAATGATCACCACCATACAACTGAGAGTAATAATACATAGATATAATCTCCGTAAATACATCTCATAATTTGTGCATTTTCTGAAAATTTTCCTTTATCTCACACTTTGCATAAGTTTCCTCTTTGTCAATAAAAGGAATTACATCAAGTACTGTAGAAAACTCTTCAAAAAGATGAAAATTTAAAGAAGGTATCATAGGCTACTTTGTTATTGCGAAACACGATCAAAGAAAGAAAGAGTTAAAAGTTTTACAAAGATTTTTCAACTTCCGGTCAGTTCTGACAACTAAGAGTCATCGAACAAGTTCAAACCTATCAAAACGGTACGCAAGGGAAGGTTGAAAAAGAGGATTAACAGACTGATCTCACCTTGAATATTTCTTGATACTTTGGTTGCTTGACCTGATAGTACACCACTGAGTGATAATAATCAGCAGGACGGTCTCCAGCAGCATTGTAAACAGCATCCTGTCAACAGACAACAATCACAATTTGGAGCATTTTGCAGCACATGGATCAAACTTGTTTTAAAAGTCTTTCCCTCTCATTTTCTATTATGTAATTTACCTTTTGGCTATCTTCAACAACATTAGTACAAGAACTGAAGCAACGAACACGAACAGAATACCTAAAGAATATCAGTGCATAGATCAAGAAAGAATATTAATTAATAACAACACATGACTTCATTAATCTGCAACATAAAGCTGTGTCCATGCTTGTGGAATTTGGTGTACAGAAAACATGTCAAAACTACCGCACTTGATACGACATTCAAGCATCAAAGAAACAGAACAGCATTTCCTACGCTGACTGCTTCATAAGCATCAAAGAAACAGAACAGCATATCCTATGCTTCATAAGCTGACTGAACTTTCCTCACTAAGCATCAAAGAAACAGAACAGCATTTCCTACGCTGACGCTGAAACAGAACAGCATTTCATAAGCATCAAAGAAACAGAACAGCATTTCCTACGCTGACTGCTTCATAAGCATCAAAGAAACAGAACAGCATTTCCTACGCTGACTGCTTCATAAGCATCAAAGAAACAGAACAGCATTTCCTCCGCTGACTGCTTCATAATTAATATGCTTAAAACAAAGCAGTTATTTTAACAATTGAAATCAAGTGTATGACATTGCAATACACATTCACACACTTTGTGCATTCACTTTGTTTCTAACTTACCATGTGATGTCTTTTTTCCAGTTATGGAATTATTCACACCCAACAACACATTTATGATTCAAATTAAAAATGCTAACTGTTATGTAATATTTCAATAGAATACATGGAGGTTTGTCTCCTTTAATTAAAAAATCCTGTGGTGAAAATGATTCAAGCTTATTACAGGGATTGTCTCCCTTAAAATGCTCTGGTTTTGTCAGCAGCTTGATTATGTAACCTGAACCTTGTCTTACCTCGATAACTTTGCCTTTCTCGTCACAGACTGATACAGACACCTCCACGTTCCTGGTTTTTGGTCTGGTGCCCCTGTCAAAATCACCTTGAACTAACATGACGTACACATCATTCCTCACGTCACCTATGGAAACAGATTAAAACATAGATGCCAAGACTTTATGCTTTGTACTTCACTTGAGTTTCTTTAGATATGTAATAATGCTAACAATCATTGATTCATATTTACATTACCTGACACACAATAGAGACATAATAGCCATCAACAACAGAGCCTGAAGGTTTGTGATAATTTCCAGTTTCTAGTAAATTTATGGGGGATTTTGTATTAACCTCTTTCAGCAATAAACACCCCTATCTTCAGATGTCAGGAATAATGTTATACCTTGTATTCACAATCACTTTCTAAATCAAAGAATTGCAAGATGTTTAAGAGGCTTATTAAACAAACACTGGCTCACCACTTAAGTGCAACTGTACTACAGAAACAACTTATGGCAAGTCATTTCTAAGGTTTATTTGCTTCACAGAGTCAAACTTATCCCGCTGGTCCAATGACCTGATTCTAATGCACTTCTAACCGACCTTAAAAACATAGTAAGTAACCCAGCCCTGACCTCCATAATACCTCTAATATCCCTCACTTAACATTCCACCAAGGCCTGAACGAGAGGGGAGGCGGGCCGGGACGCATGGAAGGTAAGTAAAACTCTCGTAAATATCCCTGCTATGCTTAGCGGGGTAAATCTACTTTAACCTTACCTTCCATGCTGTAAGTAGGCAATCAGATTGCAACAGAGGAACGAAAGGGAGATCAGGTCGAAGCCCAAATTTCAAAAGGCTGGTCCTAATACTTGTACTAGTTTTATCCTACTTAAAGGACTAGATTCCGTATCCGCTTAAGGACGAAAAACCTCTGAATAAGAATTACTATAAAATGGTAAACCACTCCAACCGAACATGTCACTACCCATTAACAGTAATTGAGGCAAAGGCCGCATGAACCTCAGTTAAAAGCTCGGAAAACATGCCAATGGATAGAGCAAATGGATGGACACGATATAAACACAGTAGTCTCTAAAATAATGCAACAAAACTCACTGACTTCGTCCACGAGACGGAACCGGCTAGTAAATACATGATTGGGAATGAAAGGTGTGTTAGTTCAAACGAATTGAAGAATTCCCAAACCGAGGAAAAAAATTCGTCAGCGTGCAACTTTGCAAGAGCAAAAGTTAGCAGGGTAACACGAACTTCATCAATAAGTTGAGCAAATACAAGGAAATAAATGCGGCATGCGTTTTCAAACGGCTGCAAAAATTATCCAGTGAAAGGGCCATGCCTCGAACCGGAGTGCATACCCTGGCTGTTCCATGAACAGTGCCGACCACTTTAAGAGATTGCTTTAGACGATTCATTGTGAGATAGAATTCGTATCATCTAAAGGACAAAAAAACTCTGAATGAAAATTACTATAAAATAGTAAACCACTCAAACCTATTATGTCACTACCCGTTAACAGTAATCGAGGCAAACGTCGCATGAACTTCAGTTAGAAGCTCGGAAAACATGCCAATGGATAGACACAGTACCGTGGATAGACACAGTACCGTGGATAGACACAGTACCGTGGATGGACACAGTACCGTGGATGGACACAGTACCGTGGATGGACACAGTACCGTGGATGGACACAGTACCGTGGATGGACACAGTACCGTGGATGGACACAGTACCGTGGATGGACACAGTACCGTGGATGGACACAGTACCGTGGATGGACACAGTACCGTGGATGGACACAGTACCGTGGATGGACACAGTACCGTGGATGGACACAGTACCGTGGATAGACACTGTACCGTGGATAGACACAGTACCGTGGATAGACACAGTACCGTGGATAGACACAGTACCGTGGATAGACACAGTACCGTGGATAGACACAGTACCGTGGATAGACACAGTACCATGGATAGACACAGTACCGTGGATAGACACAGTACCGTGGATAGACACAGTACCGTGGATAGACAGTACCGTGGATAGACACAGTACCGTGGATAGACACAGTACGTGGATAGACACAGTACCGTGGATAGACACAGTACCGTGGATAGACACAGTACCGTGGATAGACACAGTACCGTGGATGGACACAGTACCGTGGATGGACACAGTACCGTGGATGGACACAGTACCGTGGATGGACACAGTACCGTGGATGGACACAGTACCGTGGATGGACACAGTACCGTGAATGGACACAGTACCGTGAATGGACACAGTACCGTGGATAGACACAGTCCCATGGATAGACACAGTACCGTGGATAGACACAGTACCGTGGATAGACACAGTACCGTGGATAGACACAGTACCGTGGATAGACACAGTACCGTGGATAGACACAGTACCGTGGATAGACACAGTACCGTGGATAGACACAGTACCGTGGATAGACACAGTCCCGTGGATAGACACAGTCCCATGGATAGACACAGTACCATGGATAGACACAGTACCATGGATAGACACAGTACCATGGATAGACACAGTACCATGGATAGACACAGTACCATGGATAGACACAGTGCCGTGGATAGACACTGTACCGTGGATAGACACAGTACCATGGATAGACACAGTACCATGGATAGACACAGTACCATGGACAGACACAGTACCATGGACAGACACAGTACCATGGACAGACACAGTACCATGGACAGACACAGTACCATGAACAGACACAGTACCATGAACAGACACAGTGCCATGAACAGACACAGTGCCATGAACAGACACAGTGCCATGAACAGACACAGTGCCATGAACAGACACAGTGCCATGAACAGACACAGTGCCATGAACAGACACAGTGCCATGAACAGACACAGTGCCATGAACAGACACAGTGCCATGAACAGACACAGTGCCGTGGATAGACACAGTACCGTGGATAGACACAGTACCGTGGATAGACACAGTACCGTGGATAGACACAGTACCGTGGATAGACACAGTACCGTGGATAGACACAGTACCGTGGATAGACACAGTACCGTGGATAAACACAGTACCGTGGATAAACACAGTACCGTGGATAGACACAGTACCGTGGATAGACACAGTACCGTGGATAGACACAGTACCGTGGATAGACACAGTACCGTGGATAGACACAGTACCGTGGATAGACACAGTACCGTGGATAGACACAGTACCGTGGATAGACACAGTACCGTGGATAGACACAGTACCGTGGATAGACACAGTACCGTGGATAGACACAGTACCGTGGATAGACACAGTACCGTGGATAGACACAGTACCGTGGATAGACACAGTACCGTGGATAGACACAGTACCGTGGATAGACACAGTACACACAGTACCGTGGATAGACACAGTACCGTGGATAGACACAGTACCGTGGATAGACACAGTACCGTGGATAGACACAGTACCGTGGATAGACACAGTACGATGGATAGACACAGTACCGTGGATAGACACAGTACCGTGGATAGACACAGTACCGTGGATAGACACAGTACCGTGGATAGACACAGTACCGTGGATAGACACAGACACACAGTGGGATAGACACAGTACCGTGGATAGACACAGTACCGTGGATAGACACAGTATCACAGTGGATAGACACAGTACCGTGGATAGACACAGTACCGTGGATAGACACAGTACCGTGGATAGACACAGTACCGTGGATAGACACAGTACCGTGGATAGACACAGTACCGTGGATAGACACAGCACCGTGATAGACACAGTACCGTGGATAGACACAGTACCGTGGATAGACACAGTACCGTGGATAGACACAGTACCGTGGATAGACACAGTACCGGATAGACACAGGGATAGACACAGTACCGTGGATAGACACAGTACCATGGATAGACAGTACCATGAATAGACACAGTACCGTAGCTAGACACACTACCGTGGATAGACACAGTACCGTGGATAGACACAGTACCGTTGATAGACACAGTACCGTGGATAGACAGTACCGTGGATAGACACAGTACCGTGGATAGACACAGTACCGTGGATAGACACAGTACCATGTGATCTCCGTAACGAAAAGAAGTATGCAATTATAATGCTGAACATAGGCTGCGCACTTTTAAAGCAACCCCAAAGACGCCAGACGGGGCACCATACCCCATCATCTGGTAGGTCTGAATGTGCGCAAAGTGGCAAACGAGTGCCAGTTCCGGGCGAAGATGACAACGACCTTCTTTGAGAAGGGGGGTGCACAAAAATAACTTCTGTGCTTAGTAGGTGTGCACGTGGGGGAAGGAGAGGGGGAGGTGGCTCAAGCAGAGCTTCCCCTGTGTGCCTAAGACAATCTGCGTGACCCACAGGGACGCAAAAAGCTAAAGGTGTGTTTGCTTATCTCCCCAGTGGTCGCAAGTCAGTGACCGTCGACCCAACTGAAAAACCTTAATGGATGGCTGCAACAGCATTCCTAGAGCCTGTGACTGACCTCAGAAAAGCCTTGCAATGCCAAGGATCAGCGGACAGAGGCCGGCCACACAGTCAAACAAAATTCTTTGCAACTGTGGTGCAGTTTGCCAGAGCTTGGAAAAGAAACAAAAGTCGTCTCTGAGCAGATGCTCGACGGGAAGCCTGCAAAAAGTTTCAAACAGCTGAGGGAACAGCAGTTGGCCAGGCCAAATGGGCGCTACCAGTCCAACATCAGTACCCTCAGTACCAACATGAAAGGCGCGAAAGGCGGAAAAACCGGTGGATCAGGAGGTAGGACACAGAGAATCAGTAGCTTGCGATCGTCCATTGATGCGGACTGACCTACGTCCGAGAGGCCAAATGTTGTCCAGATCGCTCTGGTCAGCTTTGGGAAGCACGACCATCCTGTTGGAATTCCACAGATAAAAGACAATAGATCCGTGATCATGTTCTCTAAGCCCGAGAGGTGAGCGGCCTTAAGGCTGAAATAGTTTGTTCTGCGCCAAGACGAGAGGAAGGATTCCAGAAACTCATGGACTCTGTTCCTTGATGTCTAAAAGAGAGAGACCACAACAGCGGTGTAAAGTTGGCGCATATCTGAACTGCTTTGCTCAGCACTACCAGTAAAATGCAAAAAGGCCCGGCATACTGCCTATAAAATTCAGCATAGGAATAAGCCAAGTACTTGTCATTGGGGATTACATGGAATGAGCTCCCTACCCTTTCCAAGATGCATCCATCACCACTGATGGTGAAGGTCTGACGGGTGGACACTTCGCTTCTCGCAACAGGTGGGAGTGTCCGCACCACCACTAAATGTGGGTGGCCACAGTCTCAAGGTGTGAAGTAGGGGTTACTGAGGTGTTATGGAAAGGACTGCCGAAGGTCTAGCAGAAGGGGACGTATGTTCCTTGTGCACATTGGCAAAACAGACTATGAGCCTCAAGCAGTCTCTCGTCAGAGACGTTCGCTGTGGCAGGAGAGAAAATGCTATTGCCTTCATGGCTAGCACTCTTTCCTCTGGCGGTATACATGTAAATGGCTTTGAGTAAAGTCCAGAATGGTCTAGGTCTCCATGAGACCATCTTCAGCCAGAGGGTATATTTGAACGACGTCCTCCCCACGACTCGCAAAGTTGAGGAGTGTCGAAAGTATGCATTTTTCTTCCAATGTCCACGACTGCCCTCAGGTGGGAAGGAAGGAAGTGAGAAGTAAAGAAAGGACAGAAACTGTCCTCTCCATTAGTGCTTCCTGCTTCTTTCTCGATCCCTATTCTGGGACCTGCTCCGTTGTAAAGAGGACCGGAGGAGAGAAGTGAGCGAAATGCTGAACGTCAGCGAAATACACAAGGTGAAGTGTTTGTTTGTTTGTTTGATAATGAGGGCTTAATGGCACCACGACAGTGGGGTCAAATTGTTCCTGAAAGCTTAGATCATTCCAGAATTAGGATGGTTTCGTTTGTTGATATTTAACAGCACTGCGACAGTCAGGTTTGTTGATATTTAACAGCACTGCGACAGTCAGGTTTGTTGATATTTAACAGCACTGCGACAGTCAGAGTCAAATGTGCCAAGAGGGTGTTAATAAATAATGCTATAAGAGTAAGGATAGTAAGATGAAAGGTTTGTAAGGGAGATAAGAGGAAAAGCTGAATGTGGGAGAAAAAGATAGGTGAAAAGAAATGGGTGTGTAAGGTTAGGTGTAGAAGGGGAAGAGGTGAGGAGATTATATGTGGTGGGAGAGGTTGTTGTTGCAGAGGAAGTTGATGATGTTTGAAGAAGAAGTGTTTTGGAATAGGTCCAAGATTGAGGAGAGTGAGGAGAGAAGAAATCTGGAGTTCTGGTAGAGGGGACAGGTTAAGAAAATATGCTTGATGGAGAGGTCGATGTTGCAAGTGGGGCAGAGAGGGGTGGGGAACCGGATAAGAGATGGGAGTGAGTAAGAAAGGAGTGAAAGGTGCGGATGCGGATGACAACGATGTCTTCCCTGCGGTTGCGGCTGTGCAGAGGGGTGTTGGTCCGGCTTGATGGTGTGATATTAATTACTGGTTTCGTAATTCCAGGAGATTTGCCAGGTCTTGTTGATGTAGTTGGAGATGGAGAGATGGAGTTCTGAGTGTGGAATAGGAAAAGGAGAGATGTTATTTGACAGAGCTTTGATGGTGGCTCTATCGGATCTTTTATTGCCAGGGATGCCGACGTGGCTGGAAATCCAGAAAAAGATAATTTTCTTTCCTAGGAAGGAGAGATTGTGGAGTTTGTTGAGGATTTGTAGAATGAGAGGGTTGGGCCAGAGCATATTGAGGATGCCATTGAGGACTGATTGAGAGTCAGAGAAGATGACGAATGGGGACGGAAAGAAGAGTAGGAAGAAAAGAAAACAGGGGGAGATTAAGATAAACTCGAGAACTAAAAGCCACAAAGCTGGGATCGAGAGAGGAAATGCATGGGTGAAAAAAAACTAAATATGTTTGTAGAGGGCAGTATGATGAAGGCAGGATATAATTTTACCCAGAGGGTTTTTCTGGAAGAGCTCGGCTATTGAGATGTGGGTAGCGAGGGAAGCTCTGGGA